>PVJA010000281.1:0-187500 GCA_004027025.1 Myocastor coypus
TAATATAGTGTGTACCCTAGAAGAAAAGGTTTTTGTTTTTGTTTGTTTGTTTGTTTGTTTGTTTTTTATTCTAGGGAAGGGTCTACTGGGTGTTCAGGATCTCACTACTAGACCGGACTCATAGTGATCCACTTTTGTAGAGCCTGCCAAAAGCTAAGATTGCAGGAATGCCACCACGCCCAGTCTCAATTGCTGTCTCAGCCCACGTTGGGGGCGGGGCTGACGTGCCATGGAAGAAAACTTTACGTGATTAATTTACAACAATGTATACAACTAACTAGAAGAGATCAGAGAGTTCCTTCCTTTTAATCATTCAGCTAACAATGGCTATCAATTTATTAAGAAATTCTTCAAAACTATAAGAAATACTATAGTAGAAAAGTTGGGCAGGGAACTATGTAGAAAGGCCGCATTCCCATCAACTCAGTCTGTCTCTTACACAGCTTTGAAAAAGAAACAAATCTGTTGTTTGTCTGGGAAAAATAAACTTTAGTATTTTCAAGATAGTCTTCACTCTCAAAGTAGTCTTTCTTCATGTCTGAAGATATTAAGGATTCAAAAAAATTCAAAAAGTAAGAAAAAATATTAAGGATTCATTTTGAAAGTTCATATATTAGTCATTCAGCCCTCTTGGTTCTTTCCATTTTCTTAACACAAATTGCCATGTATTGAACAAAGTACACCATGGAAATCTAGAACCTGCACAGAATAGCAAAGGTATAGGCCCAGAAGATGGAAGGAAACAAGTGGAACTGGTGCTGTAAGCTCCTAGAGCATACAAACTTTGGGAAGATGGCACTAAGGGGCTTGCTGCACCTAGAAGGATAGTCTCTGAAATCACAAGGAAGAGAAGCCACACTACACCATGATTTGTGGCTTAGTACCAGATGCCGTGCTTTAGATCTGGATCTTCAAATTGCACTTGGCCTTGACAAGCATAAACTCTGCGCTCCTATGTACTGTTATCTAGCCTCTTGGTTATCCTACAAGCAGAAAAGAATCACTTCTAAACAGGAATTTTTATTGTTTTCCTCACAAAAGCTTTCAATGGATTATTAAGAGACACTTTCTTTTGTGAAATTTCTCTTAGAAAAAAAATGGACTATAACCTAAGAGGAAATAACCTCAGGCAAGTGAAAGAATAATGGTAATGCTATAAACATTCTGCAACGTCTCTGTCAAACTTCAACTTCCCTTAGTCTTCTTTTTCTCAACCTCTAGGGAACAAAATTGTGTTATAGTGATTTTTTTTTTTTTTTTTTTGTCTGTCATTTCTCACTTTGAAGGAGGATGGGTCACTCCCTCCCCTCACTGAGTCTAATGATCTGAACAGGTATGATTTGATCAAGTCTCTAAACAACTTCCTTCCTCAAACAACATTAAACTTAGAGAAGAAACGAATATGCTTTTAAAAGAACACGATAAAAGTGTACCATTTCTGATGTCTTATCAACTATTACACTCTCTTTAAAATAAACTTAAAGAGCAAAACAGACAAGAAAAAATTTAAAGTTTATTGAATGGAAAAGCTGATGTTTAATTGTTTGACCAATTTTATATACCCATATCTGGTAATATGAGCAACAAGCTAAATGATAATGATACGTAATAGAGCAACCATTATTAATTTTCTATTCTTGTTTTGAAATTCTGTGCAATTTGTTTTTTTAATTCATTTTAATGAGAAAAAAAGATAAAATAGCAATGAAACAATTTCAAAACAGGTTAGTAGGATGGTTACAATAATTAATACCATATATATTGTTGGCTTCATTGTAGTTATTCAAAAGACAACATGCAGACCTAGTATCTTGTCTAAACAATATTAGTACAAAATTTATTCTCAATGAACTAAGACAAAGTAGCTATATATCTATCCTAACTCTTTTGTGTGTGTGCGTGTGTGTGTGTGTGTGTGTGTGTATGCATATTTTTTCTTTTTAAAGTTTCAAATACAAGGAGAAAATATACTATTTCTTATAAATAGATTGTAAGTCAGAGATACAGTATGGATCAAAAACAAAAAGTATAATTAAATAATATTCAGAAAATTCATTAAATAATTAAAATTAAATTAAATATTTCAAAACAATATTCCAAAATTCAAATCAAACCATCATTCCAACTTAGAGGCCAGAATGTTGTGTATCATATGTACAAATCTGTAATCAGTTGAGAGTACTTGCATAGTATTTGAATAGGTGAATATATACAAAGATATCAACTAAGGAAAAATTTCCATGGTAGCAAAGAATTACTAAAAATAAAACATAACATAAATACTGGAATGGCAAATACATGACCAGAACTTCTAACAGTTTCAGGATAGAATATTACACAAAGTTCTACTATGTCATGTACATGGACAGTGTCCATGACACTTACTGGTGGCCAGGTGTCACTGCTATTTCCCTGATATCACCTCTGTAGACCCAGATGGAATCATGACCTACATAGGGTGTAAGAGAAGTCCATTTGTAGAATATGCTGATGGAAATATTCTGCTGCTGTATATAAAAGAATAATTGAAAGACTGCTTTTGTATACCTCTTTTTCTCCTGTGTTTAATTGTTTTCCCTATTTGGTGGGTTCTTTCCATTCTCCTCCGTGGAGTTGTGGTTATTTTGATCCCTCTCTACAATATCTTTTAGTAAACTGTGTAGTTAGTATTGGCTTTGTCATCATGAAATTCTTTAGCTGTTCTTTGTCCTGGAAGTATTTCACTCCTTGATTAAACTTGAAAGAGGGTTTTGCAGGGTGTAGCAGTCTGGGCTGGCATTTGTTTTCTTGCAAGACTTGAAGTATTTTGTTCCATGCTCTTCTTGACTTGATCATGTGTAAAAAGAAATTTGTCATTATTCTAATGCGTTTTCCTTTAAATGTGATCTATTTATTTTCACTAGCAGCTTCTAGTATACTGTTCCTGTGCTGAATTTCTGGGATCTTGATTATTGTATGTCTGGGTGTGGTTTTAATTGGGTTGCTGTTATTTGGAGTTCTATATGCTTCAGTTACCTGAATTTTAAGTTGTTTCCCCATATTTGACAAGTGTTTTGATATTACTTCTGCCCATATTCTTTTATATCATTTGAACAGACTTCTTTCTCATTGATGCCTATTAGTCTTACATTGTTCATCTTTGCATCATCTTGTAGATGTTGAATTATTTTTTTTTGCATCTTAGTTGTTACTAAGAGATGTTTTCTTACCTCTCCACTAGCTTCAATGATGTCTTTAAGGTCTGAAAGTTTATTTTCACCTTCACTAAAACAGTTTTTCCAGCTTGGGATTGAGGTTTTAATTTCCTGTATAGCAATTTGAATCTGCCTCATACATTTTTTATTACTTTCCTATATTGCTCATTCAAGGATTCCACCATTTTTCTGTTCTCTATTTTTTTTAATCAGTGTCTCCTTTAGAGGCACTTAGTAATTCTTTTAATATAGGTATTATTTGTTTTTTACTTCACAAATTATTTCTGATCTAATTTTCCTCTATACCTTTCTGAAGTTGTCTCTTTACCTCAGACACTATTTTTTCAGTGATTTCAGGTATGTGATTGCCAATTTCTTCTATGCTATTGTCTCCTGTATTTGTTCTGGGTGGACTCAGGGCCTGAGAGTGCATTTTATTCCCTCTCTTTGTCATTTCATATAGCGCTGCTGTCTAACCTTCGGTGTAGAGCTTTGGTAGAGCTCTTACCTTAACACCAGATCTGGATCTACCAAGTTCAAATTCATCCAGGTGGGTGTGGCTTAGATCTATCTGCTATGCTCCACTTCTACTTGCTGCAGCCCTTGTAAGTGAACCTGCTGTGCCACTCTGACAAGATAGTCGGCTCCTGGATCAGCTGCATGGGTCTTGTCTCTAGTCTCTCTGAAGGGAGTTCTGCACCAGTTTTCCACACTGGGCCTGTCTAATGGATGAATCTCCACTCACATTCTGGGGTTTGTTGCAGAGTCAAATGAGTTCTTGCAGGCCCAGGGAGGTTTCACTCATGTATTGGGCCTGCTTTCTGGGTTGAATGAGTTTTGAGGGGGACTAGGGACACATCAGGTTTGATTGCTGGGTCCTGTGACATTTGTATTGTTGAAATTTTGTGCCATTTGCATTGTTGTATATTACTTTGTTTCTATTATTTGTTTTTGCTTTTGTGTTTGTGTTTATTCCTCTAGAAAGAAAGAAAGAAAGAAAGAAAGAAAGAAAGAAAGAAAGAAAGAAAGAAAGAAGAAAAAGGGATGCATAATTGAGAAAAATGTTTTCTGGAATTGGAAAACAATAGAAGAATCTATTGCTGCTCTGGAGAGACAGAATGTGTCCACAGATGCTAATAACCCAAATTATCTCATGTAGATGCCTATATACAAGTCAGCTCCTATGATCCTCTTGGTTATGTAGAAGACTTAATAAGAAGTTTTCTCATGACAAGTAGCAGCCAGAGGAAGAGAATTGAGCCTCACTCAGTTTCTTCCTATCAAGAGGAATCTACTACTCCACATCTTCATGAAAGTCTAAATTGCCTAGGAGCTCACCTTCCAGTCTGGCTCCTAGAAGGCTCTCTGATCCTGGCTAAGGAATCTAGCATTATGTCATGGATTTAGGGCAATTTCCTTCCTCTGATGTTGTGGATCCTTGACTGAAATCTAATGTTTTCATGGTTCCACCACAGCGCCTGTACACTGTTGGGCTGCTGCTTTCATTCAGAGCTCCGTGGGCGGGAGCTCATGATAGGTGTAGAAGTGATAGGAAATAAAGACTCACTTGCATTTTATCTCAAAGGGCTCACATTTGAGGTGGAATCTGTAAGAAAGGTCTAACAGCAATAGCAATTAGGAACTTCTTTCCTCTACTCATAAATGGAGGAATAAATATGTGACATGCTGTGAAGAACCAGAAAGAAAGGCAACACCCTGTGCAAGTCATGTGATAGGGAGAAAGCGGAAGGAGGGGCCATCTCAGAATTATCCCATCGTTTTTTCTCCTTTGCATCTGTTTTTGCAGTCTTTTGGTAACTGCGGCTCCCCATGAGGCCAGAAAAGACACAGAAATCCAAAGCAATTTCTGTATATTCAAATAGAACAAGCCACTTTTGAGGAAGTTTCAATCCCTGGCTTCACTCCCAACCTTAACTGTTGTGTATTTGGTCACTGTTAAAAGCAACTAGCATCTCTAAATTAACTGGAACCTTCCATAATTATTTTAGAAATTAATGTTTCAAATACCAGTAAGAAAGAAGCACAGGTTTCTTTCTTGGTATATTTCTATATTTTACCATACATCTGGAAGAAAACAAAAGTCAATCCAATACCCAGTTATGATTGGCAGCTACAATAGTGTATTTGATGGTGAAAGTTGAGATTTTTAAAAAATAATGTCTAGTTGTACAAAGGGCTTTTTTAAATGCTATATTTGGTTCAGTTGATTGGTCTATAAATTTCTATCATGTGATCTTAATATTCATAATTATGCTAGCAAGCTTTCCTCAGCTTGCTCTTCTAATTTTCTTGGTATACTTACCAGAGTAAAAGAATAGTCTAATTCTCCCTATCTAATTCTCTCTATCTAGTAAATTATTCTGCAAAATGAATAAATAAAATAATCAGAACAGCAAAAGTAGACAAGATCCACCTGCCAACCATGCAATCCCAGCATCTAGGTAAATATTTCCTCAAATATCATATCTGGGAATTAATTTACTGGAGCCTGACTTACCTATAGCATTTGTCATCCAGGAAGAGTATAGCATATTGGTCTTAAGAATCACCAGGAAACGGTAAACATCTTAGTTGCTTTTCTCATTGTTGAGACAAAATACCCGACACGCAAAGTTCAAGGAGCAAGGGTTTATTTTAGCTCACAGTTGTTAGCGGTTTCAATCCATAGTTGACTGGCTGTAAGGCAAGCTGGCAAGGAGCATGGCAGAGATCAGCAGTCCATGGCAGGGTAGGCAAAAATCAGCAGCCGCAACAGCAAATCTTTATTTTCCTTTTATCCCTCCCAGGCTATAACCCTATTAGTTTGTGCCACCCACACCTAGGATGGAGCTTCCATTTGCCCACATTACCCACACCCATAATTATGCTAAGCCAATCAATGACTAATTCAGTTAGTGTACGTTCTAATCCAATACCATGCACCCATGATTCAATCACTCCCAAAATACCACCTGGGAATGCATAAGGTTTGGGGGAACATTTTATACATAAACCACAAGTGTAAATGTACCCTGAATTTTTTGATCACCAAATTACAATAAAAAGTCAGTATGCGCATCAACTGGGCTTCAGCTTACATATATCCACATGTAAATTTTGTGTGGTCAGGTAGAAATAAATTGTTGAGTTTCACTGCTGCTGCACAAGTAAATACAAGAGGCAAAGTTTAAACATCTTTTACATTCTCCCTTCCTTCGCCAGCCCTCAGGACCATTTGGTCTCAGCCTCAGCAGCTCTGTTTTTGCTAGTGAGTACCCAGCACTCGTTGGAAACCATTTTGCTCATTTCTGTTTAGCTTGTCCCTTTTAATAGAAAAGCAAATGTTCTGAGAGGGTTAGGTTTTGTTCACTGTGTATCTCTAGCTCTGAAGCTAAGAGGTCAAATACGGAAGGTTGGGCCTGGCGGGATGGCTCAGTGGTCTAAAGCGCCTGCTTGGGAAAGCTTGGGCGGCTTCAGGGACCGAAGTTCGATCCCCGGCACCACATGCTGCGCCAGCCCTACGCTTGAGGTGGGCTGAGCCGGCCATAAAAATGAGTGAATAAACAAACAAAGGTTCTGAAACAAGAAAATAAATAAATTAATTAAATTAAATTAAATTAAAAAAAAATACGGGAGGTTGCCCTTCACATAGGAAGAAACGAAGGCTAAACTTCCCTGCCTGAACCACATAAAGCATCTCTGAGACCACTGGTGGTTGTTATTGCTCTGAGTCCCAGAAAAAGGAAAGGTTGTCACCAGGTATTCTTCTACATCTTTTTAAAAATTATATTTTTCCCACAAAACACCCCATTCTCAAGAACAGACCTTAGATGCCTCTAAAGTTTACAATCATTTTTATGTTACTGTTAATCCTGAGACTTCACACTCTTTGGTTATCAAGGGGGGACCACATCCTGCTGTACTCTTACTATTTTGCTTTATCATCTTTGAAGATTAGTTGTATTTAAAAATATTAAAAGACTCTGACTCCCAATTCAGGCTATTCTATGCTATAGGAGAAAAAAATATAGAATCAGTCAATTACACAGGAAGGTTGAAATTGCGTAATTAAGAACATTCATGATAGTTTTACTGAACAGCAATAAAACAGTCCATTTTCCAATCATTCATTGCTTTTATTGGATACTGTCCCAACTTAATAGAATAGTTCTTCTTAACACTGTTAATTTTTGGAAAGGTTCCAACACAAATGAAACCTTGTTAGTCATGTTCTGGGAATACAAGTTGGAAAAGAGTGGAGATAGGGCATGTGGGGAGGTCTTGCTGAATATTAGTTTTACCCTAAAATCAGACAGGATGTCTCATACCTCATTAGGACCTAGTTAGTTTATATCAGTACTTCCTCCCAGCCTCTACAACCATTTTCAGTGACATTTAACAAGATTTAAACATCCAACTCTGAGAGGCAAAGGAAACTAAAACTATTTCTTTTTCTTTTTACTTTGTACTTCCTCCACCCAAAGGAGTTGTGCATTGATTTTAGTTCTTAAAATTATCTCCAATAATTATAATGTTAAGAAAGAATATTAAAAAATAACGCTGCTATTGTTATGAATAGATCCAATGTCTTACCTCAGAAGGAACCATGGTTTGGTGGGGGGCTATGTTTGGGATCAACCTTGCCATGCCACTACTAGCACAGTAGTTCAAGAAGGCTCTTCATGTCGCTGTTTCTTGAATGGCAAACCAGTAATCAAACTATGACCTCTGGCCCTTCAGCTCTCACATCCACTGCTATCTAATACACTTTGGGGCACAGATAGGATCTTGAAGAAAAGAAGATGAGGCATAAATATCTAACAGGCTAATAGATAAACAGCTGAAGCACGTATCAGGGAACTTAAAATGAAAAGAATTAGACTTTTCTGGAATATGTTCAATGAAATTACAATGTATCTCTGAGTTTATAAATCTGCATGCTATATATTTCATACAGGTCTTAATAAATGCTAAAATTTAGATCCAGATATTAATTAAAAATTGTATATTTTTAAAGATAAGGTAGAAATTTCTCCATGTGCTACCTATAGAAAAAATACTGGTTTTCAATTAGAAGAGCTAAAATAATTTTAAACCCAACAGCTAGCAACAGTGAGTAAACTTAGTTCAACGCACTGATTTACTTATACACCAGAAATATGTTTGCCTTAAAGATATGTCATTTTATTCATTTTAAAGAAGGACTACATTAACTATTTTCTTTTTTGGCTGGCTCAGCCCACCCTGGGGGGTAGGGCTGGCGTGGCATGTGGTGCTGTGGATCGAATCACAGTCCCCGCAATTGCCTAAGCTTGCCTAAGCAGGCACTTTAGACCACTGAGCTATCTCACCGGCCCAACATTAACTTTAAAAAGACTTTGCAGTTAAAATGGTCCTATACTGTTACAAATTGATGAGATCTTACAACAACGTGCATACAGATCATCAGTGGAATGTGTACACATCTGATGTACGGTTTTCAGCTGGGTACATTTTTCACCCAAATCTCAGTTATTTTTATACTGCCCACACTGAAATACAAGTATTAAGAACACCAAGTTTCATGGTTCCTCTGAACTTGCATCAAAAGATTACATTAACATGAAAAATAAAGTGCAATTATTATAGGTTTGGTTTACTTAACCAAGGCATCTGCAATCTGAACATACCGGAGTGTCTTAGAGGTACCATTGAAGATATTAATGATTTATAAAACACAGCTAACAAACTCATAGAACAGATTCTGGCCAGCTTCTAATTAGCACATCTGAATTGGTACCTTCCTGTGACATCCCAGTTCTGATTGCCTGAAAATATGCCCTGTAAAGACATGACTTTTCTTCCCGTCCTTGGTAGGGTACCGTGGCAGTGGTGCAACAGGGCTCCCTAGAGGACAATATGTTCCACTGTTTCCCCTTATACACCAAAGGCTAACAAACCAGACATGAAAGTGACAAGACGTATGGGCATATAAATATTTGTTGATGAAAATGTGTACAGTAGCCATTCCACTTAAGCATACAGGTTAATTAAACTGTAAATGCACAGTCTGAGAATAAGATTGATTTTCACTGTGATCTATGGCTGTCTCCAGACACCCAACCCGTTTGAAATAGCATCAGTTTGATTTTAATTAACAAATCAATTAATGGTCAGTTATTTTCAAAAATTTTTATATTAATCTCCTAATCTATGGCAATTGGCAATAGTCTTAAAGCACTCTTGATATAAAAAAAAATTCACCTCACAGTGCTACTAAATTACTTTTTTATGTTGGTGAATTGTAAGTGATAATAGAATCTGAAATTTAGAAGAGATCCTAGAATTATTAAGCAGAAACTTCTATCCTTAATCAAAATCTTTCTCCTAGATTCTTGACTTGGTCTGTTTGATCACTTCCAGCTGTGAGTAGCTCACTGTCTATCCCAAATACCTTCCTAATTAGCAAAACATTTTACTTATTCCAGTTGCACTTGCTTTTAATTTGGAAGATTTTCTCTGATAGTCTTCCTGGATATATTGGTACATTTTGCTCACATTATTTGTAACTTGGGAAGTGGCTCCCACAGAAGGAAAATTGTAATAACAATTATAACTTTTTAGCATACTCCCAGGGACAAATATCAGAATACAAATTTTTCAGATGTGTTCTTGACTGTTCTGTAGGAAAATTTAAGTCTGAAGCACTTGACAAAGGGGCAAAAAGAACTGAGACTTAAAGGACAAATAAAGTCTGATGAGATATAAAGAGAGTAAAGTAATTCTTATGTGAAATTGTGTTGACTCCAGAATGTAAAGAAGTTGAGTGTAGAATGTTGAAGGCTGGAGGGGAAAGAAAATTGACTGGCACAGAGAATGGGTAGAAGAGTGGCTGGGCGGGTTATGAGGATCTGGACAAAGCAAGCTGGGGCTTGCCAAGATCACTGAGTCTTCCTGAAGATAGTGAGAAAACTCGATCCCTCGGTGAGCAAGCAGTCTGATATTTGTTTTAGAGATGGGATCAATAAAATAAGACATGACTCATACTTCTTCTTGGTAAATTCACAAAACTAAAAATGGAGAAAAATTGTCTTCACATGCCCATTCTACTTAAAGACAAAAAGTATGACTCTGAAAGTGATAATAGCTAAAGAAGACCAAGATTCAAGAGATTTATTTCAGTGTTTCAAAGGAACAAACGATGTATATTACACGTATCCTTGTGACTGCAGTCTAACATTTTTTGAGTGGCATTTTTAGTTTCAATTTCAATTTTAATGTGAAATAGAGTACTATGATGGTGTAGTGCTCAGGGAAGATAAATATCCAACAGTGGGAAAAGCGCATTAATTAAAACACTGGAAATCTTGGTGAATCATTAACTAGATGCTAGCCACGTAATATGATTTGCTCAGTAAACTGATGCTGTGAGCTGACATCTCATGCCTACTTACTCTATTACATTACAGTTTCCAACTAGGTTCAGATAAACTGTGCTACTGTGTAATTGAATTTGTACGTGCATGTATGTTACCTGTGTCCTGTAGTGAGACTGCTTCAAGAGAAAACTGGAATGCCTAAGACACATTTATCAGATACGACAATTCCTCTAATGTTGTCACTCTTTGTCAAATGCTACAACCAACAGGCATTTAGCAAAACATAAAGATTCATCACCTGACTCCTTTATTCACGGTCACTTGGATATTTTGATTTTCAGTTAGATGCCAAGACATCATGGACCATGGATGAAACATTCTTGCTATGCCTCCCACACAAAATTCTTTTAGATTTTAAGTCTTCTCTCCGCCATAAAATGGACCATCACTAGCAGTGTTCGGTTTATTTGTCTCTGAATTACTGCCCCTCACATTAGAGTCTCCATCCGTTGAATAGAGGGGGGAGAGACGGCTGCTTGTTTGCCCTCCAGACACAAATATCTAAAACTGAAATGCTCTTAACAGTAAGGGCGGAAGCCAAGCAAAGTGCAGGGATGAGAACTAAGTGAACTCAACTGTGCAACCACGTGGCAGGTGTCACACTTAGCCACCATTCCCATTCCTCAGCTCATCCGTGGCCCTGTGCTGTGGAGGGGTGTCTCTAGGTAAATGCAGGGTCAGCAGAAGATGAGAATGAGATCTGATTTACTGATTTCAACCAGCGTAAGACCCACTTGGACAAAAATTGCTCTATCATAGCTTGACACTCTAAGGAGATATATTTATGTGCAAAAATGTTGGGCAAAAAATCAAGGATGCCAGTAGGGTCTCTGGGTGTACTCTTCCCCACAACCCCAGAGCTTTTATCAACATATTGCCCAAAATATTATTTAAACTGAATCTATGGGCATTCAACGAACCCATCCAGGACTCTTTATGTACTGGCTAAGGGTATATTTTTGTCTTTGGCATCAATACCTCACCCAAAATTGAAGTAAACCTGGCTACAGAGACAGTGCAATTTATGTTGCCTGCCACATTCCCTGGTTGGGTAAGATTTTCAGTTAAAGCCATACTCCCTCGCTTCCGTTTTGCCCTAGGGAAGAGAGAGATACACGCGCATTGGGCCCTGACAGGTAAGTGCTTGCCACTTATAAAATCCAATAAATAAATTCTAAATAAATATATCTGCAAATCGAAACCATTTTGAGCTACTTAACTGAGTGCAAATCTAGTCCTTTGTACACATATTTGTACAAAGTGTTGCCTGTAATTTTAAAGATGCTTGCCTCCGGGAGGTTTCGTTTTTCCATTGAAGTCCCCTTGATTTACTGTACGCAATATGTTACAGCTTCCTTATTTGCTCCTTTGGGACAGTTACTGACAGTAAATCTCTATTAAAATATTCTTCCATATGGTTGCATGAAAATTTTATTGCAGTGAGCCTGAGGCTGAAGGTCACAGCTGAGTAGCTGCAGTTAAGTATTGCAGTCTATGGACTCGGAGGTACATCTGTTCTGGGAGCTGGAGTAAAATTAGAATTTTACTGTCAATAGCATTTCTCCAAAACTAGTTACATTTGTTTACTGTGGCTGACTGGGCCTTTTCCTACATGGTACCTGGGATGTGGAATGCCGGGGTCTGCCATCCTTTAAGATGGAAGTTTTAATACAGAATTTGCTGAACCTGAAGGTCACCTGAGGAGTCCCTAATGGATATTTCATTTATGATACATGAAAATTTAATTTGATCTCTTCTAATTTGAATGTATTGCTCACTCACATTGATTCCAGCTACAACTCATTGTTTGTTCCAAATTCTTCTTGGACAGCAAATCATACCAACTCAATGCTAGCAGAGGATGATTTTTAAAAACTGCCTTTCTAGAGCTAATGTAAGGGCACTTAGGCAACAAGTTTTCATGACTTTGTATCTCTACTGAAAGGACTGGGTAGATTGGCCTCCATTTGGTTAGGATTGAGACACCATTAGTACAAGTGGAGATAAATAGTACTCACCCCTAAAAAGCTAAGCAAACTAAGGGACTATTTTTTGTTTGTTTGTTTTTGTTTTTGTTTTCTTCGATATATTTAGAACCAAGTCTACAGGGTCTCCAGAGTCTCACTATGTAGATCAGTCTTGTAAGGATTCTCCTGTTTTCAGCTTCCCAAGTGCTGTGATTACAGGCACATAGCACTACAGCCAATCTCAGTCTCTATCTCAGTGCGCCCCCCAGGGGCAGGGAAGGGCAGGGCTGGCACCACAGGCTGGGGATCGAACCCCAGCCACTGCACTCTGCCTAAGCAGACACTTTAGTCTGCTGAGCTATCAGGCCAGCCCTTCCTAAGGGGCTTTTGAAAACACAATTCTACTTTATAAATACTGCTATACAGTAGTATTTTACTGATGTAGACACTACATTTAACACACGGAAGCTGGGGTCAGCCAAGTGTTCCTGTGCAGCTTGTATTTGTTGAAGTTTTTAAAAAGTATAATAAAAGGAAAATGCCTATGTTTCAAAGCTTTTCTTCTTTCTCAGCAGTGTGTCATCTAGCCCAGACTCCAGGGCCACCCCAACTTTTTCAGTGTCAGAGAACTATGAGTAAATTGTACAAAAAGCCAAGCCTTCAGACTTTCAGGACTGTGATTGTGTTTTTGCAAAGAGTGACGTTCTTCAGAATTCAGTCCCAGTCATCCAACAGACTAATGTGACCAGGAAATTCAGAAGTTCAAGTCTATCTGTACCAGGTCTCTTCACTAATACTGACTAATTTCCTACATTATTTCTGAGACTCTCCTAACTCTGTTTTATTATCTCCAGAGTGCAAGGAAATGTACAAAGAATGTTTTAAAATTCTGATTCCTAAGTATAAGCTCTTATAATGGTGAACTTTCAGGAGGTCGTTAAGGGAGCCCTAGAGAAAAGAAATTAGAGAGGGAGTAGAAAAGGCGTTAGAGAGTGGTAGTTACATTTACTAGCGCCAACTAGCAATAAGCCCTGGTGATTCAAAGAATGAACTCTTATAATTCTTATAAGCTTTCTGGGTGACACTACAGGTAGGCAGAGCCAGATTTAAAACAGTATGGACCCAGTGTCTATGCTGCTAAGCAATGCATTATACTGCCTCTTTTGTGAGTAGGGTGGGGTGGAGAGCACTGAGGTGACTCCAAGTTATGTTTGACGTGAATGACCAGACCCTGCCATTTGGTAACCAGTCTGTCACTTGAGGTCTCTCTCCCTGCTCTCTACTTTGACAAGGATAAATCTTTTGGTACTTGAGAGTGCAGATAGATATGGAACAAGCTAACAGGAAAGATGCAAGTAGTAGCTTCAGAAAATAAACAGTGAGGCAGCTGAGTTCAGTTTGATGTAGCTCATGAACTAGGTTGCATCTCTCTTCTACAAGCATGGCTGTTCCTAGAAGACATGTATTTCAGAGATGCAGTTTACCATGGACTAAATTTCAACTTCATCTCCACTCTGCATGCTCCCCTCCCAGAACACACACACACACACACACACACACACACACACACACGCATGCACACACACATGCATGCATGCACACACACCACTGGGAAAAAGAGAAATCAAATGCTTAGAAGGCATTCTAAGATGATAGAGACAGGTAAGTCTGAGGGGCAGAGGCAGATCTGAACCAAAATGTCTGTGTGTGTGTGTGTGTGTGTGTGTGTGTGTGTGTGTGTAAATGAATTTTTTAAAAGAATAAAAGAATAGTTAAGAAGCATTAGAAATGATACCTAATTTCACTAAACAAAAATCACATAAATCCAATAGTGTCATATTGCATATTACAGCCTTCAAGTCAGTTGTTCAGATTACCAGATATAAGCCTGCCAAATTGGTCAACAATTAAAAAGAAGAAAAACTAAGTATTAAACTGTGCCTTTCAATGGGCCAGTAGAAAATAGCCGTATGAAATTTCTTATGGTGGCCTAAGAGTGCCTTCTGGTAAGGTCAAGTATGAGGAGCACAGTCAGAGAACGCAAAGAAGAATCAGCGGGGCGTCAGACAAGAGGCTCTAAATGGAGAACAGGTTCAGTGAGAACTAGCAAGATGGCACGGGGGGATTCCCGGAGCAGCCCGAGGCATGAATGCCTCGAACGGGCAGCACAGTCAAAAGGCTTCAGGGATTAGAGACGTATTTGCTTTTCAACAGATATTTTAAAATACATTGAAAAAAATATATGATCTGAGATTCACCTAGAAATTGCAAGGAGAATCGAGTATTCCCATGTAGCCTACCTCCACCTCCCCGCAAAGACGGAATCATACTTAAGTACCATGGTCAAAACCAGGAAAATAACATTGGTTTAACCCTTTTTTACTAAACATAGACCTTATCTGCTTCTCAAACAAATGTTTTTGAAGCACTTTTTCATGTCTAATACAGACTGCTAGGGATTTGGTCACACCTCCTGGCTTCACAGTTCTTGCCCCATATTGACAATTGTAGGCCAGCCACGTTCTTCTTGACTACATGATTTTGTGGCTGATATTTGAGAGTGCTACTAAATTGTATTGTGGTAATATAGGAGGCACAGTAATTAATAACTCTGACTGCTTTTTCAAAAAATATATGCATTTGGTACAGTTTCTCAGTATGTAGCTTGGTCTCCTTGTTATCCTGTTTTCAGCCAGTGGCTTGTGCCACCACACCCAGATTTGGTGGCTCGCTAAACATACCTGGGGTCTGGGCAGATGTGGCTTTGATGCTGGGGATGCAACCCTGGTCTCCGTGCTTGCTTAAGTAGGCACTTAGTCCGTTGGGCTATCTCACTGGTCATAACTCTCTGACTTTTTGTTAAGCAAAGAAAGATTGAATCTCTACCTTTTATGCCTTTAAATTACAGAGGATATAAAATAATGACACATTTCTAGGAAGGGATTAGTGGAAGATAGGTACAAAAGGTCATGGAAATTAGAGGCTTCTTTTTCCTGGCCTCTGAGAAGGCAATAGGTTTTGTGCGGAAGTTGACAACATGAAATCTGAATCACTTAAAAATTTTGAAGGTCTAGCTTTTCTTTTATAGATTATTATAAATTCTTTTATTTTGGGTAGGCAGTAGGAGTCAAGTCCTAGGGAAAAAACAATTTTGTTGTTACATTTTGCAACATTCTGAAAAAGCTAGAATATATAGTACTGTGTATGAGAATTTGACAATGCAGCCTGATTCATGGTGGGGAAAATAATTTCTTTTCTTTAGCATTGGTTTTACTGTGTCATTATGTAATACTTCTTTTCGTTGTTTCTTTGAATAGTAGCAGTCATTTCAAATTATTTTATATATAACATAAGTGCTCTAAAATGATGATAGCTATGTCATAGAGAATGTAAGTTAGTCTCACTCTGTGTGTCCACTTTAAATCCTATTATTTAGAAGCAGAAGCGGTATTACTTAGTAAATATATATTTACTAACCCTACATGCCTTTATCTACACACCAACACCTATTATAGAGATACAAAAAGAACAGCAGGCAAACTCTTTCCACACAGTTTGTGCGGCAGAGCTTTTTGTATTTGCTTATTTGAAAAGGGGGAAAAAGATCATTTTAAAGTTAAATTGCCTACTGAATCCATCTATCATTCACAAGAAAGTAATGATCTGGAGCAGGAAGCCTGAGTGCTGCCTTTCCCTTCTTTTCTCATGGCCAAGATGTTAAGACATAAAAAGCAATTTTTCTTGATGTGTGATCAAACGATGGATTAAGACTTGCAGGGAGTTGATGATCAATTGTCTGATAATATGTGACAGATCTTGTCAGATTGACAAAAGTGTCCCCCAACCCAATGGGAGAGAATGCTGTGAGCTGTGAAGGTGCTTTCCTAAGCAATTGCCTGAGAAGGAGAGGCCCTTGTGATATCAATTACCTTTTATATCAACGCCAAACAGGATTTCTTTTTTGCTGTAGAAGCTGCCATTATAGTTTGACATGTGTAAGTTAATAATAATTAGATGCATTTCAATAATCACTTAACTTTAATTGGTTTTGTATCTTATTTTTCAAAGGAGGAAGGTATAGACTTGTCCTAATATTTTACCCCAATCATGTTCCACAGGACATGAAATGAATTCCCGTCTACTCTTCCCCCACATTCTGACAGGCCAATAAAAATAGTATTAGGTGATTAAAGAAATTTTTCAAGGCAAACATAATGATAAATGGTAATGAAGCCCAACAGCTGGCAGGTTCCTTGGTGAATCAGCCACCTGACAGCTTGCCCCAGGACCCGGTGAAGCCTCCAGCTATGGTTTCCCTGGCAAGATGCACGCTTAGCATTAGACCCTGGGGTTGGGGGGTGGGAGGTGGGTTGGGAGCAGAGAAAACAAAAGCAAACAGTGAAGAGACAGCTGTTTACACCTCTCACAGCAGTTTTAAGCTGGGACATTAACATCCACTCAGCTTCCCCTAGTTGCCCTAATTTAAGGACAGAAAAGAGAATCACCTGGACTTATTTTGGAAGGTCAGGGAGACAGTCAAAGTTAGATTTTTGTTTTAATTTAGTTCTAAGCTTGGGAAGAACAGCTTTACTTATACACAAGGCCAAAGGAAGGACAGGAATAGGTTTTAAATTCCTTCCTAATGCAAAAGGAGGAAGAATCTGCCTACTCGGCATTTTCTCCCAGTTTTGCTATAAAAGAGGACACTGCACCGAAGCAATTATTCCTGTATAAACAAGCCGTCTCTCCATTAGAACGACATTTACATTTGATGTTTCAGATGAGTCCGAGTGAAGCTAAGGCTGAGCTTTCATATGCCTGCCAAGAAAGGCCAGGTAAATGGACAGAAGGTATGGTTAATAGCTAAAATCCAACTCATGGTTGATGGAGCTCTCATCTTAAAAAAGGGACATTTCGTGATATCTGAAAATATTTTTTAAATAATTTTTTATTTTATTTTATTTTCTTGTTTCAGAACTTTTGTTTGTTTATTTATTTATTTTTATGGCTGGCTCAGCCTGCCCTGAGGGCAGGGCTGGCACAGCATGTGGTGCCAAGGATTGAACCATGGTCTCTGCAGCCGCCCAAGCTTTCCTAAGCAGGCGCTTTAGACCACTGAGCCATCCTGCTTGGCCCCCAATATCTGAAAATATTTTATTTACTCCTGAATAAAATCTGACAATACATTTATACATAGGTTTGTTTTTCATTTTAATCTTTTTGGGGGTTCCTTTCGCTGTTTACTGTTTGCCATAACTGCATCATTCCCTTGGGATTCAGGATGCCTGCAGTGGAGACCTTAACTTCATGGAGACTAAACCGAACATACCTCCCAGCCCAAGGTTTTTGTGCTGTCAAGCTGAATTCCTGCGGCTGGTTAGAAATCCTTAACTGGGTGAGATAGCACATGAGATCTTGGCAGATAGGCTCCGTGGGGTCTCCATCACTTACCACTGGCTTCAGCCAAAGGATGTCCACTTTGGTCCTTATGACATTGAAGACTCCTGTAGGACTCATACTAGGCAAAAGTTATAGTCAGAGAAGACAGAGTAAAATAGAGAGGGAAACACAATTCAGTTCCTTTAGTTCATAAAAAAAAAAAAAAAAAAACACTTAGATTCATGAGCTTCAGAAGCACCCCTGACATCTTTGGTGACAGTCTAGAAAGCCCAGCTGGCCGGCTGTCAGGTTGTCATCACAGGTTGCCAGGAGGGCAGTGGCTGCCTCACCTCTGCCATGTGCTGCCCAGGATGGCAGGAAGTTTCCCATCTGTGCAGAAACAAAGGCTTGCGGGCAGGTGCTGCTGAGCAAAAATGTCCTCCAGATAAGAGGAAGCTGGACTCGCACTGCTTGCTCTGCAGACAGGACGGATTGCCAGTTGATTTCTCATTTTCTACCCGAGGTTTTGATTTGCAGGAGGTCCTCTTGTCTCTACCTCTCAGAAATGCTTGGGAACTGCATGTGCATTCTGATAGCATTTGTTAGTGTTACGAAAGGAGTAAGCTCTCATTACTCTGAAAATCTATTATTTTATTCCCAACTTAGTTAAATTTCTCTTACACAGGTTTTGAAATTCCTAGGGTTCCTGTAATGATTGGGGCTGATGTAATAACAGCCACACTTCATGGGAAAGCCTTAATGACTGGAGGTAAGAGGCCAAGACCTGAAAAGAAAGGCTCGCGGCCAAAACTGGAGTGTTGAATAGGCATGCGCTGAGACTCTGAACCACAAAGTGGCAAAGAGGTCAAGGTACAAGGAAGACAAAGTCCCCCCAGGGACACCAAAGGGTGCTCTCTTTTCTTTCTGTAGTGGATAATGGACACAAAGTTATTTACAATGGGGAATTCTATTCAGAGACTGGGAAGTCTGAGTTTATTTGATCTGAGAGTAGAAATCACCACAAACCATGGAACTAAGAAGTTGGGTCTCTTCAACCTGCCCCTCTCCCCCACAGATAGTCCGGGAGTAGGGCCCAGCCCTCTTGCCCATTCTCAACACTGACTCTCTGTCCCATCAAACATGGAAAGAAGACATTCTTCTTGCAACTACTTGGAAACCAAAAAGAATGACTTTGAAGGTGAGATTCCAAAATTGATCTAGTTATTTAGTGAGAACTTGGGAGCAAAAAAGAGGTGCTTGAGTTGTTGTGAACTGAACACAGGGGAGGGGAAATGTTTTTATGCAACACTTGGCATATTGTGATCATTCAATTAATGTTGGTTGATAAATGGCATGCTGACAGAGCATCTGTTCTCTGATCATTTTCTTTTTCCCATTCTCTAATCTTGAATCTGAACGTTCCAGAAAGTTTTCCCAATCAAGGGAGTGACTCCAGTGTGTGTTCCATGGTGAAACTTGGGGAAAGTAGATAAAGAAAGCTGAAGAGGTGAGCATTTCCCCAGGCTTCAGAGACCTTAAATTATAAATTAACATATCCAAAATTATTTACATAATAGTGAATAGAATCCAGGACTCACATGTTGACCTTCCAGTCACTCTTTTCTTTTCATGGAATGACCTCAGGTAAACTCAAAAAATGTTGAGCCAATTACCATAAGTGCTAGCCATGTGTGCTTAGGCCCTATGGGACACCAGGAAATACATGGCATCACACAGTGTTTCTGAAAAGCTTTGTCTTAGGTCCTTTCCTGCTACTGGGACAAAATACCCAACATCTACATCTTAAAGGAAGAGAGGTTTATCTTCGCTCACAAAGTCAGTGTATTCAGTCCTTGATTAAGTGGAAGCACAGTAAGAGCCTGACAGCAGAGGAACATGGTTAAGGAACAGGTGCTGAGTCCATGGTAGCCTAGAAGCAGGGAGTGAAGGGAGGAGACAGGGAAGGAGATGGACCCTTCTGAGTCCCACCCCTATTACTTACCTCTGCCAATCAGGCCCTATCTCCCACTAACATATCCAGCTACAAAACAAAGAATATAGTACATCTGTGATATTGTCACCTTCCAAAAGCCCTATCCCTGAATATATAAACTTTTCGGGGAATTCTAGATCTAAAATATAACATTCTGCTCCTTGACGCTAAAAGACACACACCTAATTTTTTATGAAAAAAGCATGTGGTCCATCTCTAAGAGCCACCAAAGCTTTGGCAGTGTCACCACTGTTGACTAATACAAGCAAGCACAAAGACCCTTTTGAGATGCAAGGCAAACTCTTAGCTCTGAGGCCCTGAAAAAGTAAAGTTAAATACTTCCAACATACCATGGAATGAGTATATAGTCTCATTTTAAACCACAACAATCACGGTGAGAGATGAATAGGACCAAAGAAAGACGGAAACTCAGCAGGATAATGAAATATTGTAAAACCAAGTCCAACACTTGGGGGAAGTAATGGCAAGATGTGAACTCCAAAGGGCTTAGGCATTGCTGAATGGCATGACATTACACTCCTTAGGATCTCTTTCTTGGGGAGGCTTCACTTTTTCCCTGAAGCTTTCCTCCGCAGACTGTCCATGCTGTTGACATCTCTCCAACTTCTTGGGATTCACACTGCACATCCAGCTCGACAGGCGCAGCATCACACACTGCCCTTTCAGGGGCACACTGCCTGACTCTCTAGGCCTTCTCCTGACAGTTGGGTGTTAGCTTCCATGATGCCATGGTGCTTGAATTCTGTGTGCTCATAATGCCTGCACCTTGTGAATGAGACCATGATCTGCTGCTGGCTAGAGTAGGACCTACATGGCCCTAGATTTTGGATACAGAAGCCGCTCAGTCTCTGAATAGTTAAGCATGGTGAAATGAATACTGGGGAACCAACTCCTTAGCAGCCCTTCCCAGTTAGAAAGCGCTGGGGCTTTCTGCTCAGATGAAAGTGTTACAGCTTTGTATCCTTGAGCCTACAAAGAGTGAAATCTTGCTGATTTCTGAGATACCTTGAAGCCATCTTTCTTTTTTATCCTAATATAAGGTACTTGGCTTCTTTTTAATGCTCATCTCTTCAGCAACCATGTTTTCCTTTGATCCAACTTGCCAGGAACTTTTATTTGGCAAAATTACAAACTGTTCAAATAATTTGGTGCTGTCATTTGTTTCTGATTCTTATTATAAATCTAGCTATAAGCAGCCACAGAAGTAAGTACCCATGCCACAGACTCAGTACTGAGCTGCTTCGGAATTTTCTTTGCCATTGCCCTTAATGGCAATGCCCTAACTCTTGAAAAGTTACAGGCCATGGGCAGTATGAAGAGAAATTTTCTCCAGGGTTTAGCTATATATGATGGCACACACCTGTAATCTCAGTAATCAGGAGGTTTAGGCAGGAAGATTCCTGTAAGTTGGAGGTGAGTCTGGCCTACCTGGTGAGTTCAGTCCTTGTTCCCAACTGAGACCTCCTGAGCTTAGCCTTTACTATCTTCACTCCTATTGTCACTCCGGTCTTCTGAGCTCTGATCAGAATCTCTCATTAAGCCTAGATTATAGCATTCTGCAGCTTGTCCAGGCAGCATTTTAAAACCTTTCCAAATTCTTCCTACAAAGGGGCTTCTGAACAACGTGATCCAGTATAGACACCCCACTTCTCTAGTATCAATCTTTATTATCTTACTTTTCCATTCCTAAGACAAGACACTAGACAGTCACATCTTAAAAGAGGAAAGGTGATTTGGTGCACAGTTTCAACAACTTTATTTCATGTTCATCTGGCTCCATGGCAGAAATATGATGATAAGAGAGAAGAAAACGTGTTCAACCTAAGACAAGCAGTAAAAAGAAAATAAGGAGAGAGTGTAAAGAGGAACAGAGAAGGGAGTATGCCCATCCAGGTCATGCCCCAGTGACCACTTGACAACATTCAGCGGCCCTCACAATGCAGTCACCCTCCCAGAGCCCCAGTGCTGAACACATGAGACTTGGGGACACTCTCGATCTAAATCATTGCAAGCTATAAATCTCACAGGAATGGAAAGTCACACGTGTTGCTGCTCGAACCAGATTGCCTTGTCCTTCCTTTTGTGCCAAGATCAGAATTGGCACCAACTCTTCAATACAATGACAATATTTGATCTTCACAGTAACCATGTCAGTCATGGAGCCCCACTTGTTTGAAAATGAATTTTAGTTTAAATAAATTGTTTGTGATACAATAACTGGTACACTGCAAGTGTGGAATTAAAATTTAGCAGTTCTGACTTAAAGCCAATGTCTTTTCCACTATACTTTGTTACCTTTAAGTATTACAATTTTTTTTCTAAATCAAAAGGCATAATGAGAGTCACAAGATTCAGTTGTCTCACAGTATAGGTTATAGTTATATGTTTGATCATGTGCAATAATGACTTTTTAAGCACCTGATTTCAGCAATGACACCATTGGAGGAATGAAGTAACTATATGAAAAATTTCTCGCTTAGCTGACTTGTACGTTGTCAGGTATGAAAGTACTACACTCAGATATATGGAAGTTCATCACTTTGCTGAATCGTCATGGATGCAGATATTCTGAAAGCTGTTTTCCAGCCAACATCACACCACCATACCATTGCAGAATTTGTAGAATCAAATAATAAAGACTGAAAAAATATTACTATAAAATTTTTAGGTTACCAGATACAGTTAGCAAAACATGAATAATGACTGTAAAAAGGAAGAAAGACCCTATAAAAATGGACATACATCACAAATGAAAACAATAATAAAATTAATTGGTAGCGCAAACCACAGTGCTACTATTTCAAAACTACCATATTAAAAGGCAACCATGCCGGATTATACCTTGGGTTAAAATTTAACTTCATGTGTTTGAAAATACTTTGGTCATAGAAGGAGATTTATAGTGATGTATAAATACTACAAGCACTGCTATGAAATTTTTGATTTAAAAAATTAGGAACAAATGTCTAAAAATGCTGTAAATATTGTGGTAAAAGAAATTGTTGCATATACAAGCACAGCCCTTAATTGTTTAGAAATTCATTACTTTTTAATTTGTTTTCCAAAATTACCCAAGAGATTCTCAGTGAGAACAAAACACATGGTTAAATCATTGCATCTACCCACCAATTTATTATTGTTTTTGTTTGTGGGCTGTTGGATTAATTTTTGGCCACATGAAAAGCCCAATCCAGCTGAACACACTCTCCAAAAACACTACACTAGGGCCTGAAACCAAGCATGAAAAATGTTGGCACATAAAATGAGACTATGAATCACTAAAAATGATACAGGAAATCTACATGAAATATTCACTCTAGAAACAAATGAGGGATGTGAAATGCATGAGCTGAAAGAACATAAACAGGGCCATCGTTATTTGAAAGTCAGGCAACCCCACAGAGAAAGACAACAAGGACACAACAGCTACAGTCTTTGGCTCATAGCACAAAATGAAATAAAGCACTGGTAGTTCAGAAATCCGGGAATCATATTTATACACTCTGGGGTTTACCAATTGGAACATTTAAGCTACACTAGATTTTCCCTCAGACTAGTTTCCAGCTGCTAACTTGCATTTTTTATAGCAACAGTGACCCAAACACAGCATTTTGATGCACTTCTTTTGATATGGGTCGAGTATTTGCCAATGTTTTATAGTGTTTAAGTTAAAATAGCTGTATCTTCAGTTGACATTCCTGACTGTTATCTCACCCTTGTCCAATTCCTAGAGTACTCAAGAGACATTTTGCTTTGACATTTTCTTAGTAAACATGTTTTGCAGGTGACCACTAAAAATTTTGTTTGATATTTTAAAAATCTGGCTTAATGAGATAATTTTTAAGCAATATCATAAACATTTTCAAGTTAAAATAGTGCCATCCTATGCCTGACTCATATTATAAATTTCTTAGGAGTACCTAGTAAAACATATAATAACATCTATATGAGGAAGGCTATAGAATATTTGATGAAAGTTATAAAAATAACTAAATAAATATTTCTGAATTATCATGGTGTCAATTCTTCTGAACTTTATAGATTTAATTCAATACTAATAATACAACAATAAATTATTAGTTCTATCCTAAAGGTTACATGTGAAGAGACTAAAGACCCACACTAGTCAATATAGTAGAACAGTATTGGAGAACTGACACTAACTTCAACTTACTTTAGAGCTACAGTAATCAAGATGTGATGTTTAGTGATGAGATAGACAAACAGATCAATGGAACAGAAAGAGAAACCCAACAATACATACATATGGAGCCAAACAGCATTTGCCAAAGGAACAAGGGAATACACTGGGCACAAATAGTCTTTTCAACAATTGATGCTGGAACAATTATATGTCCAAATGCAAAAGACAATGACTAGATGTGGACTTAATGCCACTTATAAAAATTAACTCAAAAATGGATCATAGAAAATCATGCAAAAATACCAAGTTATAAAATCTACAAAGGACAGCATAATGGAAAATTTAATTGTTCTGGGATACGGCAGTGACTCTTTGGACATAATACCAAAGACATGATTCATGAAAGAAGAGCTTGACTTCATTAAAGTTACAAACTGTGTTCTGGGAAAGATATTTCCAAGAGGATGAGACAAATCAGGTTGGGAGAAAATACTTACAAATAATGTTTAAATTTTAAAAATTGAAAATTACAAAGAGCGTTTTAATTTCTAGAATTTAATTTCTACAAAAACAAATAATAATACCTTTAAAAAAGGACAAAACCCTGACATCTTATGAAGCAATACATATGGATTATAATGGAGCACATGAAAACATATCCAAATATCATATGTCAATAGGTAATTACAAATTAAAATAAGGAGATACCACTCCCTATCTGTGAGAGTGATCCAAATGGGTAACACAACGCCAACCACTGATGAAGAAGTGGAACCACAGGAACTTTCATTCATTGTTGGTAAGAATACAAAGTGGTATAGCCACTTTGGAAGACAGCACAGTGATTTCTTGCAAAACTCAATATATTGTGACCATGCAACTTAGAAATGCCGTGCAAACAATACTTACTCAAGTGTGTAGAATACTTATGTTGATGTAAAAAAAACATGCACATAGATTTTTATAGTAGTTTTATTCATAATTGTCCAAATACAGAAGCCACCAAGATATCCTTGAGTAGGTAAATGCATGAATCAGCGGTTCTCAACCTATGGGTCGCAACCCTAGCAGGGGTCGAACAACCAAAACACAGGGGTCGCCTAAAGCTATTCCGAATCATAACTGTAGCAAAATTACAGTTTTGAAGTAGGCACCAAAATTATTTTTTAATTTGGGGTCACTGCAACATGAGGAACTGTATTGTGGGGTCACGGCATTAAAAAGGTTGAGAACCACTGGCACAAATGTTGACACATCTGAAAGTGGAAAAGACATAGGCTCTCAACAGGAAGAAGTGGAGGAAATCTGAATACAACTTGCAGAGAAAAAAATTATGGAGCAATAAAAGGTTCACTGATTTTCAGGGGTTATGGTGGAAGGAAAGATGAGCTGGTATAGTACAGAAGATGTTTAAGGCAGTAGCTATCTTGTACAGTACTATAGTGGAGGATATATACCATTATGCGTTTGTAAAAACAGATGAGAAGTACAATATAAAGAGTGAACCCTCATGTAAATTATAGACGTTGGGTGATAACGACATGCTGGTGTGTGTTCATTAAGTGAGACAAGTGTACATCTACACTGTGGACTAGAATGTCTGTAATAGATAAAGCGGTGCCTTTGGGTGAGCAGTGTGTGTGCAAGACCTCTCGGTACCATATGCCAACTATTATTTTAAACCTAAAACTGCATAAAAATAAATCTTACTACTTTTTCTTAAAAGTCAAATGCTTACATGTCTGGGAGTAGGGAGTAGAGATAAAAGGTGACCAAAGGGGGAAAAATGAAGTCCCATTGAACAATAAGAAGTTAGTTTCTTATTATACACTTAGCAAAGGAAGTGAAAAGACTATAAAATGTTTGTACAGCAACATAGGAAGGATTTTATTTTATTTTATTTTTTTGCAGTTTAGGCTGCCTTATGGGTGGGTCTGGGGACCAAACCATCATCCCCTGTGCCTGACTGGGATTGCTCATCCAGGCGCTTAAACCACTGAGCTAACCTGCAAACCTCCCTTGTTTAGCAACATAGGAACTTTGATTCTTTGATTAGTTAACAAAGCTTCAGGTTCTCAAATCATAGTCTGAAGTTCTCTAAAACCTTTTGTTTTAGAGGTTTCAAGAGTTCAATCCTATTTCTTAATAATGTTAAGCTACTACACATTGTTTTCACTTTGCTGGTATTTGCAATAGCTATGCAAGAACAATAGTGGGTTTTTGCTGCTGAAACCTATTCTCAAACCATGGCACCAAACTACAACAATAGACATGATATCACTCATCACTGCACAAATAAAAGAATAGCAGCTTTCTTTTGATGAAGTTCTAAAACATTCTTTTTATTAAATCTTTTTTTTTTTAAATTTTATTAAATCTTCGCTTGAGTACCAGTAGCCAAATGGGACTCATACATAAAGAACTTCTGCACACAGGTTATGGCAATTGTCTTAATTATTTATTTATTTATTTATTTATTTATTTATTTATTTATTTGGTACAGGGTCTCACTATGTAACCAGGACTCATAGTGATCCCCCTGTCTCAGCTGCCCCAGAGCTGGGATTACAGGTTTGCACACCGTGCCTGGTTTCAGAGGCTGACATGCCACAGGGTCAGCATGGCATGCAATACCGGGGATTGAATCCAGGTCCTTGTGCTTGCCAGGCAAACAATTACAATGCCGAGCTATCTCCCCAGCCCCAGGATGATTGTCTTGAGTGGAGGGCTTTGTGCATTTGTGTTGTAAGCTGAACCAGCTACTTCATTCATCAAACACCATTTGTTCTTGAAAGAGTGAGTGACAGATTAAGATTATTCAGATTTGGGCATCTGGTAGATTTTTCTCCAAAAAAGTTAATGAAGTGAAGCTATCACGGCAAGAAAAATACTTGATAGCAGTTGTTGTTCATCATAAACTTCGTGCTTTGAAGCAAATAATTGCTGTTTGGGAAAATGGATCTGCCCCAGTAAATTCCTGAGCATTCCTAATATTTAAAGACTGTACTGATGATAGATATTAGGGCTGATATTGATGACATTTTCTTAATATCGTAGACTTAAAAGTGGCAGCATTTGAGAATCTGGATAATTCAATGAACCATTATTTTTCAACATCGTAACATGATACGTGAGAAAAGAGCCATTCAGAGGGAAAGAAGCCTCCTGGGTTTTCACGTAGTGTAGGATCTTAAAAGTTCATCAATAGAGTTTTAGATGTCATATTTCAACTACCCTTTAAGAATCTACCATTTGTCAAGTTTAGGATAGAATAATGTAAATAATTAGACTTAAAATTTAAGAAATCCACCATTTTCCAATAGCATAATGTTTGCTAATAGATTTTCTTCATATTCTTGAGTCAAATAGCGTAGTTCTACAGACCAAGTGGAAGATCAGAGGAGATATAGGTTATAGATTGCGTCTGTTAAGACAGATATAGAAGAGTGTTTAAAAATAAAGCATGGTTTTCTTTTTATTAATTTCAGTGATAAAGAAATAGCAATGAGACAGTCTCGAGCCAAGTTAGTAGTACAATTACGATAATTAATACATTGCATATATTGTTGTCTTCGTAGAAGCGATTCGGAGTACAAGATGCAGACATGACATCTTGTCTAAACACTATTAGTGCAAATCTTTTCTCATTGAACTAATAGAAAATAGCTGAATATCTATACTATTTCATATATACAAATATATATATATATATATATATATATATATATATATATACACACATTCACTTTGGAATCACTTTGTTCAGCTTTTGTATTAGAAAACTTTATTTGCTTTTTTATTTTAAAGAGAGAAAAACAATAAATATGATACGGAATTTCTAAACAAAATAACACTGTGAAAGAGAAAAAAACTTCTCAAATGGAAAAACACTATTTTCATGTAAAAGAAACTACTTACATTGCCGGGCGTGGTGGAGCACACCTGTAATCCCAGCACTTGGGAGGCTGAGGCAAAAAGATCAGTGCAAGTTGGAGACCAGCCTGGGCTACAAAAGTGAGTTCAAGGCCAGCCTGAACTGCATAGCAAGACTCTGTCTCAAAAATACAAAAAAAAAAAAAAAAAAAAAAAAAAAAAAAAAAAAAAAAAAAAAAAAAAAAAAAGAAACTACTTATGTTGTAGGTAATAAATTAATTGTAATTTCAAGCAAATAAACCTAAGTATTTAAAAACTTGTTCAGATTTCCTCTTGAATGCAGTAAATAGACATAATTCAAAGTAAGGTTTATAAACAAAACTACCTTGAAATCTAAAATAATATCTAAGTGTAAAGGGATCCTAAAACTAAAAACTAGTTGATTGATCATTTATAGAGAGAGTAAAACATATATGACACATGTATTACAGCTTAAAAATAAAACAAGACTAGTATGTTAAAGCTAAAACATTTCCTCATGTTATAGTTTCTTCTCTTCTCTTAGGAGAGTATTATATTGACTTTGCATTGACTATATTGGTCTATTTTCCTGTCTCTGGGACAAAATACCTGACTCCTACAACTTAATTTGGCTTACAGCTTCAGAGATTTCGGCTGGAGTTAGCTGGCTTCAGGAAAGGAGCGCCATGGTGGATGACATGGCAGGACAAAGCTGCTCATCTCATGAAAACAGAGCAAGAGAACAGTGCCAGCGAGAAAAAGGGCCAAGGCCTATTTAGAGTATGCACGGAGATGTCTCTGTGATCCATCTAGACAGACCTAGAAGTGTGCTTTACTAACTCCCTGCACAGCTCACCAGCCAATCATCTCAGTCTCCTGTCCTTGGTACAAAGTCCGTGACACCTGCCATTTCAAGGAGGAAAAGTGTATTTTGGCGCATGTTTCAGTCCATAGTCAGATGGCTTCAAGGCAGGATGGTGTGACCAATGAGAGCTGCTCATGGCGTGGCAAAGAGGGAGCAGAGATCATGAAGGGAAGACCTGAGGAGGGCATCATATGCTTCCAGACCCTGCCCCCGTGGGTGGTCTCATCTAACCAAACTTTGGCTCCAAACAACAAACCAGGTACATACCCTTCGTAGTCCAATCACCTTCCCTAAGATCCTGCCTATGAGCACATGAGCTTTAGAAGGACGTTTAGATATAAACCATAACACCAACCAGGTTGATGATCCAGTTTAATTGTCACATTAGCTATTCTCTTGCTTTTCTTATTGTTATCTCATCTGTCTGTCTGTCTCTGTTACTTATCCAATTTTACCTATTTTATTTACATACGAATGAGACCACTCTGCATGTCATCATTAGGCTTTCCCTGAAGTCATTTCCTGAGAAAAGAATTTGGTACAGGTAGTATCATTGTAGGTGTCCCTGGGAAAGAGATGCTGGAACTGTCTACAACACTGTGTAAGACATATTTTGGAAACAGCCTTTCAAGAAGAAGAAAAGAGAATATTTATTCCCTGAATTTATCTCCACTTGGGTAAGAGTTGTTCTTAAGGATTTAACCACACTGGGTGACTTCCTGTGGTTTTCAGGAAGTCTTACAGCAGAAAGGTAGAGGTTGAGCCCTTCAGGATGGTTTTTAAGGACCTCCACACTACTGGCCTTTTTTCTTCTCTAATAACTGTAACAAATGACAGTGTACTGCTCATCTTTGAAAATATGATAAAAGCACGTAGAAACTAGCATCGTTCCTACACCACCCTACCAAAAGTGCAAGAAATAAATGTTATTTGGCACAATTACCCCATGCTATATGGAAGTACAATCACAAATTCCTCATCTTCAGGTCTGGCAAGATGTGTTTCAGGCACCCCAGACAACACTGTCTGAATTACTTTTCTTGTTGCTGAGATAAAACACACAACACCCAAGGTTAAGGAGGAAAAAGTTTATTTCGCTTACAGTTATTAGAAGCTTCAGTCCATATCCAAAGCAAGGCGGCACACGGTGGAGGGGCAACAGCTCACGGCACCAGAAGACAACAGAGCAAGATGGCAAGAGACAAAGCCTCCTTCTGACTCTTTTTTGTATTCAGTCCACTGGGATTAAAGTGCTGCCAATCCAGTTGGTGGACTGAAGTCCCTTTCATCCCAGCACACTTTATGAGGTACTGTGCTAGGAATCCATAACGCACTCTAGATATATCCATCTCCAAAATAATATTGAAAAAGCCTATGTCTGAACGAACAAGGGGACAGCTAGACACAAGCTACAACAAACACTAGGTCAAGATTGCTTATGCTGGTATAGCCATTCGTAGTGTGTGCAGAATAGAAGTTAAACTATTCATTTACAAATTACTAAAAGTTGCCTTAAAATAGCTGATAGATCACCAAGAAACATCTAAATGGTATTAGGATTCTTTTAAACAGCACTTGCCCATGAAGTAGAAGGCTACGTTTTGTGCGCCATAAGCAGAACATTTTATTTTGAATGAGTTAGGAATTCTAACTTGATTCAGTGCAAGGATACATGTGATTTTAAGATGCCAGAGTTTCCTTGCTGCCAATGACAGTGAAGAAGATAAAATGAAGAGGGAAACAAAAACAAAGCACCCAATAGGACACCTGTATCAGGCGTCAAAGTGCAGTCATTCTCCTGGCCCCTGGATGCTGCGCTGCGCTTAGCAGAGAGGAAATAGCATGAGATACAAGACGACAGAGATGCAGTGAACAGCTGCCTAGCTAGGATGCTGCGGCTGGCCCCTCAGTGGGCACACTGGGCCGAGGTAAGCAGAAGAGGTGTCAGGTGGCAACCAAGCCATTTGGTGCCCCCTGCACACCCTAAGCGCCTGAGGCAGCTCGGGAAGCTAGGAGATGCTGCCAGAAACCGCAACTTTTTCCTTGTCAACACAGTAACATACATGAGTGCAGCTGAGTTACTGGTTGCAAACAGAAAATCATGCTCCGTTGGAGCCTGAGAGATGGGGCAGGAGACAAACCCCTGCCCTGCCTGTCTCTCAACACTAGAGCTGTTGTCTGCTCATTGCCAGCTCACTAGTGCCTCGGAAGGGTGGCTGGGGTGGGGAGGGCAAACTATAGTCACCCACACTTTTAAACACAAAGAAAATCAAGGCCACGGAAAGCAGAGACAGAAGCGTGCCCTGAATGCCCCTGGCTGCCTGTGATTGCTATTTGGAAAGGCCGTTACTACTATATTCCGACGTCAAAGGACACATCGAACTCCTTTCCTTTGTGCCGTTGGTGTCAGCAGGATGCAAGGGCTGGATTCTCACCTGTATTCCTGCACAGGCACGGTGGGAGGCACGGAGGAACAGGAGGAAGGACGGACCAAGTGGCCGGGCAAAGAGAGAAGAAAACGTACAGATGGACAAGAGCCCTGCTTTCAGGTTATGTGGCTCGTGGAGGACGAATCTTTCTAGAACATAGTTCAAAGAAGAGGCCAACACAACACACACATCTCCCTCCCAGGGCCCTAGTGAGCCATGCTCTCTGAGCTTACCAGGGTACCAAGAGGGTCACTTTCTCCTTGGGGGAACTGTTGCCAGTTATGGCAAAAATGAGGGTGCTGGACTGACGTGAGACAGCCTCTTAAAGCTAGTTTTGAGAGGAAGCATCAGAGCAGAGGCACCTTCACTCACATTTCTTATGTTATCTGTTCTGCGTGAGTACAGCAGTAATTAATTGCTGGAAAGATAAAGGTGAGTAAGAGGGTATAGCCCAATCTAAGGGGGAGGTAGAGCTACCCCTTTGCAAATGGTGGGTAGGTGTTCTGACAGGCAGCAGGAAACCTTGCTACAGGGGAATCCTGAAGGTATGCTGTGTAACTTACACGGAGGGAGACGTTACTTTCTTGGGAAGAGAACGTAATATAATCTCCTCAAAAGTGCTTTGAGGAAATAAGAAAGCAGTCTACCAGGTTAGCAAAGACAGTGGAATTTTCAGAAGAAAATAGTCTATATTGGAAACTGGAATAAGCCCTTTGCAAATATTAATTCACTTCTCTTTACAGCCTGCATATTAGAGAAGTTCACATTCCTGCCTTCCACATAAGGAAAGGGGGGCAGGAAGGGAGCAAGGACAAACTACAACAAAGGGAGAAAATGGGGATTTCAGCCTTGATAGACGGCACTCAGATTCCACACTCTTAAATCCCGCTCTTCCTTCTGTTGCTGGGGAGTAAAAGCTTAAAGTTGGGGCGTTGTCAAGAACTGCTGCTGTAGTCCAACCAGTGCATCTGAGCAGATCGGACGCTGTGCAAAGTGCTGGAGTCAGGGGGTGAACTAGGCTCAGCTTCTGCTTCCAGCGTGCTTAGGACAGAAGCGAGAGAGGCCTTCAGGGAGGTACATTCAGTATAATGCAAGACAATGTTCAGTTATAGTGACTGATTATCTCTTTATTGTCTGTAATTTACTTTTACTCCTCGGCCTTCTCCCATCTAATCCCGACATCAGGCTTGTTAAAACAGAAAGGAAGCAAAGGAGGCCTTCTGCAAAGCACAGCCAAGGGTGTACAGGGCTGCAAGCATTAAAGCTGTGCCATAAGCAACAGATTTGAAAGGACTGAGAGCAGCGTCAGATCCAGGTCAGCCTGCCTTCTCTTCCCACCCAGCCCAACCACCACCCTATCAAGATTCTCTAGTCTAGATGGAAAGAGAGAAAATAAGAGAAATCAAAGACTGCTTTGGCAAGCGCAGGGACCAGAGTTTGATTCCAGGTCCCACATGCCAGGCAGGCCTTGTCCCCTGGGCATGCTGAGTCAGCAACAGCCTTGGTTTGGTGGTTCACGCCTGTAGTCTCAGCGCTGGGAAGGCTGAAAATGGGAGGCTCACTATGCGCCTGATCTACATAGTGAGAACCTGTACCAAATACATAAATGAAACAAAAAAAAAAAGAAAGAAAGAAATCAAAGAGTTGGAGTCTGGCACAAGTCCATGATGTAGGTCTCTGTGTCAGATGCTTTGGAAAGGAATGAGAGGAGAGAAGATTATCCTTTGTCTCTTGAGTAATTGGCATTTGAGAGGAAGGTATAAGCGTGAGACACAAAGCCAGCCTCATTACCATCTAGCTGGTGTCCAAGGCCTGTCAAGGCGGGTGAATTCACCAGTGGAGAAGTGGGGAGGTGGTAGTGCTGTAGTAATCCTCCACGTCCAGGTAAGGATCAATTCTCTGGAGCAGTCTGCAAGAAGTATCTGTAAATAGTGAAATGAATCCTCATCTCAGAGTCTACTACCTGAGCAACCTGACCTAAAACAGGAGCTGTGTAAGAAACTAAGCTTAGTTACAGAAAAAAATTCAAATGCATACTTATATCCTAGAGCCTAGAGTTTGGGCTTGGTGCTAGCTGAGAGCATAATGCAATAAATGCTACAATTGCAATTCACACAAAGAAGTGGCACACACTCTACTATGAGAAAATCAAAGTGGGCTTCCTGGAGGATCTCTTAGCATGGTGAAGAGTGCTGGGAAGTCATGCCAAGGAAGGACAGTGAGGGCGCCAGTGGAGAGCTGAGCAGGAGTCACAACAGGGAGGGACCTAACCTGGCTCCACAGGTCTGCTACAGAGGCTGTGGCACACAGTAGCAAAACAGGTCTGTATGGTGCCTAGACCATAAGGTGTATGAGAGACAGGGCTTTGGGGAGGAGGCACAGAGACCGAGAGAGGCAGAGAGGCAGCAGACAATGCAATGAACAAAGGACTCAATTAATGAGTATTTCAAAATCCAGTATGGTGGCCCATACCTGTAATCCTAGCACTTAGGCAGGCTGAGGCAAGAGGACTGAGGCTAGCTAGGGCTACGTAGGGAGACCCTGGGGGGAGAGAGATAGGGAGAGGGGGAGGGGGAGGGGGAGAGAGAGAGTCTTTTAACTTAGAAATTTGAACATTTCATAGAGTATAATCATATAAGAAATTTTTGGCTTAGTTTCTTGTTTTGCTTAAATGAGGCGAATTGTGAGTTGGCACAAAATTCAAAAGTGCTGGAAGTCTACAATTAAAAAGAGAGTTTCTTATTCTAGTTTCCCTTACCAACAGAAATCAGTGATACACATTTCTTGGAGAATCCTTTTGCATAAGCAAGCAATATGTATTTATAACCTTGCTTTGTTCATTTGACACCATGGTGTGGAGATTCTTGATTTTCTAGTTTTTGTTTTGTTTTTGGAAGCAGTCTTCCTGTATAGCTGAGGCTGGCCTCGAACTCACAGCAATCCTCTTGCCTCAGCCTCTTGAGTGAGTTCTGGGGTTATAGGTGCTGTGCCAGCATGCCCTGTTGATTCTTGCATATTATGAAAGAGTTTTAAGTAGAGGAATTTTATGGTCAAATTTGGATTTTTACAAACCCTATAGCTATAGCATGCAGAATAGGTATGGGGGGCAACAGAAGAGGGTGCAAGCAATGTCTGACATAAAGAAGAAGTGCTACAATTAAAAACAATGAAGACTTTTAAAGCCAGCTATTTTAGTCAAAAGCAATGGAAAATTTATTGAGTGTATCTCTCTGAAATTATGCAACTCTTCTTCTTCCATAGTCCCTCTATTCCCTGTTGCAGTTTGCAGATGGAAGAGAAAAGGTACAGGGAGAACTTTAGGATACAGTAGTTCTTGGTCTAACAGTCTACATGCTGTGTGCCATAACTCTAGACCCTCTGTGGACCCAAATCACCAGCAGTCAATGGCGACGTTCATTGAGAAACATAACCACAGACAGTAACTGAAGCAGCAAAAGAAATTAATGGCCTAAAATCTAGAAAACGAAGGAGGATTTTTTTTCCTTCTATTGCCTATATATTCTTTTGAGACCTTGAGGTAACATAAACGATTACTAAGTTAGATACATTTCAAATAAGTATCTTCTGAACCAAAGAAAGGAAATTAGACATGGGGCAGGCACTCCCACTAATGGTTCTCTATACAATTACCTCGATTCTGCTGGGTGTCCTGCTCGGTGTGCTCAGGGCGCAGGCAATAACCGTGATGGATTCCCTTGCTCCGAGGTAGACACGGAAGGCCTTGATGAGCAGACTTCTGAAATGGCCACAATCACTCTCCTCTCCTGGTATTTATGCCCTTGTGGAATTCCTCTCCCTTGAACGTTGGCCGGACCTAGTGACTTGCCTCTAATAAACAGAATGAGGCAAAAGTGATAAGATGTCACTTCTATGATTAGGTTACAAAAGATTGTGACTTCCATCTTGCTGGCAGATCCTGTTTATTTCCTTTGTATTAGTTCATTCAGGCTGCTCTAACATAATATCATAGAGTGGGTGAATAAACCACAGAAATTTATTTCTCACAGCTTTCAAAACTTCAAGTCCAAGATCATGACACAGCTTGGTGAGGGTCTGATTGTCAGTTCATTGTGGCCACCTTCTTGCAGTGTCCTCAGATAGAGGAAGGACAGAAACATCTAGCAGGGCTTGATTCCCAGAGACACTACTGCCGCATATAAGAGCTCCCCACTCACACCCTGATCACTTGTCCAGGCCCCAATTCCTTCTCACATCACATTCAGAATTGGGTGTCAGCATAAGAATTGCAGAGAAGACGACATAAAGAGTCTCCCAGCAGCGAAGGGAGGATGGCTTTCAGCCAGCAGCCTTCAGCCAATGGCGAAGAATCAAAGACTTCCATACAGCATAGTAAGCGGGCATGAATCCTCCACACGGCACTATGGGAGTGGCCTTGTAAGACGATCCTTTCCAAATGCTGATGGCAAAGGAGCATGAAGTCCCTTGAGAAATATTTTGATGGTGTCCTCCTGAGAAACTCTGAAACAGAAGACTCAGCTAAGTGGTGTTGATCCCCGAGCCACAGAAAAGGTGTGCTAATAAACATGGATCATCCTCAACTGCTGTAGTTTGGCATAATTAGTTACATAGAAATGGCTAAGTAACACACGGGCAATCATCAGTTCTATAAAAGTCTCATCCATGTGATTTGTACCTCAAGATCAGGGCTGGGATGTTAGCCATTGCACTACTGAGCTCATGAGCCCAACAGTGTAATTCGCTTAGATTGCATGCCTTACCGAGACTCAGACACTGGTGGTTCTAGAGAGATTCACATGCACGCTTCGCCACTCCTGCTTCCTGATCTCCCTTGCTTGAGATCCTTTGCAGAGGACCCTCTGGCCTTAGCCCTGCAGCACCAACACGAGGCAAAGATGCTCACTTGTGTGCTTCAATGCCAGACAGAAGCAGTACTCCCAATGTCCCGGTCACTGTCCTTGCTGCTCAGACACAACTCTCATTTGCCTATGATTTAAAGGAGAGGAGGCTTGCTTGGACTCACACTGTGTAGAAGTTTAATTCCATAGTCTGCTGGCTTCAAGACAGGACAGCATGGCAAAAGGGCATGGCAGAGGAAAAGGTGTTCGCTTCATGGCATCGATAATGAACAGGCCAAGGGAGGAGCCTGGGAGGGAGAGAAAGCCTCCAGGTCTGCCCACAGTGGCCCACCTCTTCTAACCAGGCCACCGTGCCTTACAGCAATTGAGCCGTCAAACCCCTTGCAATCGAAGTACCTCCCAAAGGTCTGCCTGTGATCACACGAGGCTTTGGCAGGACGTCTAGCTATAAACCATGATGGCAGCGACTTTGGCAGCACTGCATCCAACGTTAAGGCTCACAAGAAACTTAAGCAGCCTGATGAAAGTCCTGAAAAGGAATGGGAATGCTGAGGTTGGATAATATATGCATCCAGTCCTAACCAACATTATCTTAAAGGTATCTGAATTTATGTTATGGGAATGAGATGAGATAGTGCAGCCTGAAGGAGTTTCTCTTCCTATTCCAGATATTTTCAAACCTGCCTTGACTTGAACTTGGTAGGTTTATATTTAATGAGCACTGATCCTAGGGGATTTTGGAAAATGGCAGCAGTACCAATGGTAGCAGTTTCTATTGTCAATTAGAATATTTCCTTATTTCCTGCCAATGCTGGATATATAGTTCTAGTTTTTCAGAAGGTAGTAAATATATAGTGACCACTGCTTATGTGCTAGCAATAAGACTTTCAATTCATCAAGTCAGTTGTGCATGAAATCCTCACTTAAAATTCCCTTACTGCCGGGTGTGGTGGTGCACACCGGTAATCCCAGCACTTGGGTGGCTGAGGCAGAAGGATCAGTGCGAGTTTGAGACCAGCCTGGGCCACAAAAGTGAGCTCACAGCCAGCCTGACCTACACAGTGAGACCCTGTCTCAAAAAGACAAAAAAAAAAAAAATCCCTTACTAAAGCTGAACACATCTCCGGTCACTCTTTTGCCAAGTTAGTAGAAATTTGGGTAACAGCCATTATGGGGAACTCCTTTTTAAAGCTGCAGGTAAGCAAAAGGCCTGCAACATTTTTCTTTTTATTTTTTTGTCTTTTTGAGACAGTGTTTCATGATACAGTTCAGGTTGGCCTTGAACTCACTTCATAGCTCAGGCTGGCCTCAAACTCACAGTGATTCTGCTGCCTCAGCCTCCCGAGTGCTTGGTTTATAGGCATGTGCCACCATGCCCAGCCAGGCCTCCAACATTGAATTTAGTGTACCCATAGCTGATTTCTCATTACCAAGACCTGCAGAGGGCCTTTGAGTGTGGGGTATGCGTTTAAAGTAGATATAGCAATCTCAGGTCACCTCCTCTAAGGTGTAAGACAGTTCTTCACTGTCAAGCACATGTAATACTCTTAGGAAAACTTAACTTTTAAAAGCCTCTGTTTCTCTGTAAATTGGGGCAAATGCATTAGTGTGTCCATTGCTTCATTCATAATCATCTAGGTGGTTCTCTCTCACTTCCATAATTTTCAAACTGGAAAAGTACACAAGGGCTGTCATGCATTCCATCTGAGAAGAGGGCTGATCAAGAACTCTCGCACTCATGTGAGCAAGGGGGAAATTAGGACACTGAGTGAGAGATTCGCTCAAGTTCTCATACAGAACATCCACCACAAAGCTAGGCTAAAATGAAGAGTTCAGAATGCTCAGTTCAGTGTTTGATCTGCTGTATGGTGGCCTCCAGCCTCCCTAATAATCGCCAATGGTTATACCCCCAAAAGATATTAATGATTCTCTGCTGTTATGTCAGCTGGACCATCTATAGTTAGAGCAAGACTTCGTATCTCTAGGTATGGAGCTGAGATGAATGAGACCATAGAGAGCAGAGATATATTCTTGTATCTGGGTGAAAGGAATGATTGTTGCTATACCATTGCTTTTAATATTGGATCTGTCTCTGCAAATGTATGGATACAGCACAGAGACTTCTATCATCTGTTTCTGAAACATCTTCAAAAGCCCCACAGACAGCAGAATGTAAGGCAGTGTACCAACATGACAAGTGTAAAGTGTATCTAGTCAGGGAGTGCCATAAATCCTCTATTCAATTCTCAAAGAATATGATACATGAATGTCCATTCAACTTGCTCTCTCTCTTCCACTTCTACCATTTCCAAAGAGGCATCTGATAGGTCAGTGAGGGTTTCATCTGTGCTGATCTCCAGAACACAAGATTCATCAGCCATGGGGCTGTCTCTAAAATCATTACATCCAAACACCCAAGGAAAATAGGAACCTGAGGTAGCATACCATGCCCTGCTGCCATCATTTGTCAGAACTTGGCACCAGTTAGAAAGGGCACAGGATAATAAGTCCAGAAGCATCTAGAACAAACAAGAATAATTCATCACTAAAGATGGCGTAAAAATACACTCGCACACACCAGTGATCTTAGCTCTGAAAGAAGCGCAGCTTCTCAAGTTATGAAAAGAAAAAAAAGTTAGGTGGGTCATCACACAATTAGTTTATTGTTAAATAGAAAAAGAAGAAAGAAACCAGATCTTCAAAACTAAAAATGCCACATTTTATATTGCTCATCATTAGGTTCAGTTTTTCTAGGAACAAAATAAGCTCATGAGGAAGAAACTTGGCATTTGGCTACAGAAAATTATAAGCATCTTCCACCTGAGTGGTAACACTGGGAGAAATGAAGCATCAGGAACAGGAAGGTGGGCCAGCCAAATAGCTCAGTGAACTAACACACCTGTTTAGGCACAGCACAGTGGCCAGGGTTCAATCCGAGGTGCGCCATGGTGGTCCCACCTCTGGGGCGCACTGAGACAACAACGGAGACTGGGTGTGGTGGCACACACTTGTCATCCCAGCACTTGGGAGGTTGAAAACAGGACAATCACTACAAGTCCAACCCTGCAAACCCTGTCCTAAATACACGGGGGAAAAAAGGAGCAAGAAGGTTCAAGAAAGGAAAAGGACCACCCAGCAAGAGGTCCGAAGATGACCAACAGCGCGAGGTATTGTAAGACCTATCTCTCTTAGAGAGATGAAATTTAAACAAAATGGCTAAGGCCTAGGAAATGCTCATGAGGTGGTGAATCTAAGATTGCTAAATCTCCCATGTATTATCTCAGTGTAATCTCAAGGCAACTATATACGGGTAGTACTATTTTTACTCCATTCATGATTAAGGAAACAGAGGCAGAGGAAAGTTAAGTGGAATTCAATACAGAGCCCACGATGTTAACAATGAAGCTAGTGATTCTCATACCTAGTGTGGCATCAGAGTCCTCTGGAGGAATTGGTAAAATCCATACTTCTAGCATGGTCTCTGAGTTTCTGATTCAGTGAGTGGGATAAGTTTACTTTCTAATATGCTCTCATATCATGCAGATGTTTCTGATCTGGTGACCACACTTTGAATGATCTATTGGATGAAGCTCTAGTGTCCTTTATGTAACAGATGAGTTTTCCAGTAGAGGGAAATTGCCTTGGCAAAAACATGCAATAAGGAGAGAGCCAGTTAGATAGCAATGAGGAAACACATCTAACTATAGTAATCATATTCTTGATTTAAAAAAAAATCATTGCTAAGACTTGACAGTGTTGGAGTGAACGTTGCAGTACATGCACAGAGCTGCTAACCTTTTTACTCATAAAGGACAAAACTTCAGGGCCCTACAGATAAGATAGGAGCAAGTAAACTTGTACAGGTGAAGCGAGGCAGAGGCTACAGCAATAAAACTAATTGACCACAGACTGAGTATGCTTAAGTCAAAAGGGAAAATATGTAAAGAATATTTGTGGGCTAGGAGGTAGCTCAGGGGTAGAGAACTTGCCCAGCGTGTGTGCGACACTCGGCTCAATCTCCAGTAATGCAGCTCCGCCAAATAAAAAATAAATGTGAATTGTTTGATAGCTTTGTGCAGTAAAAAAAAAGCATGCAATGTACCTGTAACCTGGCAAAGCTACTAAGGTAAAAACAATCAAGCAAAATGGGCAACTTTAAAACTCCATGTCAAAATTTGAGGATGTCTGAGGAAAACTTGTCATTGGAATGTCTTTTCAGAGTCAACTGAGACTCTCAAAAGAACTTTTACTTCTAATGACAGGAGGCCAATTTAAACAGAGATATTTCTCTTAAAAAAAAATACACCAATGGAAGATTTTTAAAAGTATAACATGGTTCTTATAACAATCAGAAAGTCTCCCAATCCTGAATGTTATTTTTCCTTAACTGGTAATTTTGACATAGAAAAGCATCTTCAAGATAAACACTGCCATCTAATTCTTCTTTGGACCTCTTTATGTGAAAGTTCAGAGGACATAAAGTATCCTTGACATCGCACTTGTCATGATAAAACTTAGAACCTGATTGCAAAGATTATATTTTAACTTTGTCTTAGTTACTTTTCACTCATTGCTGGGACAAATACCTGACACTCAAAATGAAGGAAGGAAAGGTTTAATTAGCTCACAGTTACTGGAGGCTTCAGTCCATATTCGGCTGGCCCAAGGCTGAGTGGAACAGAGCAGAGAGCATCCAGTTCATGGCGGTGGAACAGCAACAAAATGGTGGCAGAGGCAGCAAATCAATTAGGGAAGCAGAGCAATAGCAACAGCTTTAGTCTGTCTCTCTATTGCTCTCTGTATTACATTCAGGTTCTCCACCTTAGGATATCCGCCCTAGACCACACCCATAGTCTCAGCCTTACTCACACCATTAATCCCATCAGTACTAAAACACAATCCCAGGGATCATGAATCAAGTTTCAATCTATAGAAGCCATGCCCTATGACTGCATGAGGCTTTGGGGGGACAACTAGACATAAACCATAACAAACTCATACATATTACTATGTCTCTACCACCCTCTCTCAGAATGTTTAAGCGCATCCTGAATGTCCCTGGAATCGAGAAGGTGGTATAAACTATTTTCCTATCTTTCCTATCAAACCCCCAATTTGTTCAGGGTAAAATGTACTAGTGTGGTAGCTGGTGCCCCTTATCCCTTTAATAACAAAGGGAGGATGAAAGATATCAATGAAAGGAAAAGAATAAAAACATTAACTAAATACTAATGTGCAGTAATGCCAAATACATCTTGTAGGAAGTTACAGCTACATGAGAACATAGAGGACAGAGATATCCTTGGGTCTTAGTGAACTTTCTGAGAGATGCTGTGACTTTAAATTTGAAGGAAGGAGTGGAGACAGCCACAGGGGAGGATACCTTCTAAGCAGGCCAGAGTTACTGGCCACTCAACAACAGGACTGTTGCTAACGTAGCACCTGATGTCATCAAGACTACAGGTTCATGAACACTGCAGACTCAGGAAAGGTCAGAGGAACACAGGCTCCTGGATTGATTATAGTTTAGTATAAAAGATCACACTGGGTTGTCACATCAAGCGTGACCTTAGGGGCCATGGGAAGTCATTTGAGAGGAAAGACATGGACAAAACTATGGTTTAAAAAGACAAGGAGACCACATTTTATAATACACATCCAAGGGTAAAGTGTTCAGCTAGGAAAGAAAGTACTACAGGGCCCCAGAAACAAAGTCACAATGCCCCAAGATGCAGTCAGGCTGTGGCAGTATAAAGGGAAGCCTCTGAGCCTTGAAAATGAAGAGAAATCCTTGTCTTGACTGCGACTGTTACTAAAGGAGAGAGAAGGGCTGAGAAATGATGTCAAGCTTCTTCTCAGGTTCAGTGTCTGGCCAGAAAAAGCAACCAGGGCCCAGGCTCATGTCCAGTCAACGGCGAGACTGTATTTAAGTAGCTGGAACCCCCCTTCCTTAGCCTCTGCTCCAGTCTGCATCATGCTGCCGCATGCATATTTCATGCAAAGCTGTTGAGTGTTGACATCATGCCACACCACAATCACTCTAAAGCCATGGAGAACATCTTATAACAAAAAAGCAAATTCTCTATTTCCATTGAAATGAACAGTTTTATAAGAGAGATTTTTAAGTTGCAATATGATTCTTTTTATTTATTTATTAATTTTTCGAGGGGTTCGACCTTTAATTTTTTATTTTTTCTGCTTTGATATTTATTTAATTCATTAATGAGAAACAGGATTGCATTGATATTTAATGGGTAAATCTTAACTAGCATCCTCACTCATACTGTATTTCGGATCACCACCTGTCATAGTTCACTAATGGTCACTTGAAGGGTGAGTATAATAGTCCTATGCGAGGGGGTTGGCAGATTCCTTTCAGTATGTAAGATATAGTTTTAACAGAAGTCATCATTGCAAAATACAATAGTAGCCTAAAAGATTCTAGCAAAAAGCTATGATTGGAAATTTAACATACATGGAAGCCAAACAGGAAATGGTACATCTGAAATTTGTTCTCCTAACTTGTAAATATCATTAGAAAACTGATACGATTATTTTTATAATCCTCCAAGTAGAAACTCTGTAGGGTCCCCCTTCCTTCCAATGATGAGTTAATGTCTCCCCTGCCCTCATCATTCATTAATTTTGCGGGTCCTCTAGAGCAGGGTTTCTCACCCACACTATTAACATTTTGGATGGAGTCTGCTGTATTGGAGGGTGCTCAGCAGAGTCCCTGGACACGACCCATTAGGAGCTAGCAGTACTTTCCACCTCCACCACTGGCTGTTACAACCAAAAATGACCCCAAACACTGTAAATGTCCCTTGGGGACCAAAAACTACTCCTTGCCCAAAACCACTGCTTTCAAGGAACTTTCAAAGGAATATATTGGTGGAAATAGCCCTTTCATTCACTATTTGTCTGGTCTGTCCTGCTAAAAGCAAATTCTGTTGTGTTCTCCTATGTGAGAGAAATTTAGGGAAAGCGGGAGAGATTCAATCACCAGTTATTAAGTTCACCTTAAAATTACAGAGGAATTTGCTTAAATAGGTTCTCCCAATTTCCATGACCTATAAAATACATATAACAACCTGCTTTCTTTTTTAAAAGACAACACAAAATAATGAAAACAAAAAAAATTGAAATGATTTAGAATTTCACTAAACAAAATAATATGAATTCCGCACTATTTACAACACACTTTCTGTGGGCAAATTTTTCAACCTAATTCAATTCTTGTTCACCTGTTTGGAAGGGATTCATACCTCAGGACGAAGTTGCAACCATCTTCTGAGAATTTTAGTGTTGAGGTTACAAGCCCTCCAAAGCAGAGGTCTCGGTGGAGCACAAAGCAGAACTCCCTGTCACTAATGGCCTTTTTATCTGAGGACACATTTCTCTCTATACGCTGATCCTCTACTTCAAAGAGGCAGGGCTGGGAGGCAGGCTGAAGTCACTGATGAGACATAATGTACCATCAACATCAAACCCTCTAACTTCATCTTTCAGATTCGTCAGGAATTGAGTAAAGAAAAAGGGACCTGTTACATTTAATCCTCAGCTGACAAGACATTTGTATTTATGTGGCAAGAATATACATCTGCCAAACAGGCTCCCATCTTCCTTAAGTAAAAGCTTTGTGTCAGCTCTTCTGTTTACTCAACTGGAGGGTGCTTTCTGCTCTCACTTGTTTTACTATATATTTATATTGAAAGAATACATTCTCAGCAGCTTTTAGGCTCTTAAACGCATTTCAAGAGGAGACCAAGTCCAATCACTGTTACTTAATTAACACAATTGTGAAGACTTCAATCTAGCTACACAATAGTTTTCCTGACCTTGCAGAAGGAGGCAGGACTTCATTATTGAGTATATTGTTTCCTATAAACATATAAAACCTCTACAATAACAATCCCATCAGCTGAAATGAAGTTATCTGAGAACAGAATTAAACTCTAAATGACCTTTTGCTCTATTCCGTAGCCCCCTATTAATAATTTCTAATCTAATCAGAGTGGATAAATGCACTAAGGCTGGTCATGCCAGGCACTGGGCCAACCCGGGCAATTGCAGTCCATCTGATTCATTCCAGTCCAGAGCTTGTCTGGAAAAGACGCATCCCTTGCTGAGAGGCCACTGCCTGATTTCCTCTTTTGTTATCTTTTAGCAGCAAAGTCATGTCCTTGTAACTGATAGACACATTTCTTTGTAAATAACCCTGGAGTGACTGATAGAGCTTTTGCCAGACAAAGGCAGCAAGTAGCAAGGCATTACTCATGCCAAGCCGGAGAACACTGTGTCATGGCTGACAAATTTATGGCAGATATGAGCTCACCTCTTGCACAAATATATACTTTCCTGGCAAATTCATCACATGCTTTAATGGCCCCATACTGCATTTGTCAGATGTCTGTCCCTGTGCCTTGTTGCCTTTGGTTTCTTGTCAAGGATTGTTTGTTGAAATCATCTTACAGCCCCATTCTTCAGCAGTGAGACCCAAGAAAAGATCAATGATGACACCTGTATTGATAATATTTTACATTCAACTATTTGTCTGATAAATCATCTTAACAATGCTGATATGTTTATTGAGTGTCTGCCAGCATCACAATTATATGGAAAGCAATGCCAACTTAAATCTTTGCTTTGTTGGCCTGGATTTTATTTCATTCTTTTCATTTTCCCATAATTAATTGTGCCATGGTATAGATCTGCCTTTCCCATTGCAACAGAGAGTTCCTGACGACAGAACAGGCTACCTTACCTTGCCATTGTCTGTTTTTTTCTTCTCTCTTCCAAGAAAAGAAGGGTGGCCTCACGATTATCTGTGTTCAAGGTGGTCATTAGCAGGGAGGACAGCAGTTTTTGGCATGTCGGTGATGTCCTCTCTTGATATGGGTGTTAGGCACAAAGACATACTTGTGAAGATTCTTTATAGTATGTGTACAGTTTTGGACATACATTATGCTTCAATAAGTTGCCAAAGACAAAGTTAGCAGTTATGTATATACACATGCATTATAAATACATAGGCTCATGGTATTTGTTGACTTGAAACTTTATGCTACCTATAATCCCTGAGTTGCACTCTAGAAATATCATTTGTGTGGCACAGAAATTAAATCCAAAGCACTTAGTAGGTGATTATTTTGCAATCCCCCCACATACTGAATTTTAAAGAAAACCTAAATATTCTCATACCCCTTAGTCTTTATCTTCTCTTCAGAGCACACTGGCCATGAACTTCAGGCTGTCTGTAAAACACAGACAACAAAGTGAGATTTGTCCTTAGATTTCTTACTCAGATTGTCTTGAGTCAAATCCTACACTCAGCCTGTACCTGTGGAAACATCCAGGTAAATGCAAGTGCTCACATGAAAAGTGAAAAACCCAACCACCTGCGTTGACTGACTCACTATTGAGAATAGATGGATGCATGGGTTTCCCAGCAGCCCCCAGCAGACATTCACTTTCTCCTCTTTGGCCAGAATTGTATCAGATGGTATCTCCAACGGCAAAAAAAAAAAAAAAAAAAAACCTGTATAGGAGAAAGGCTAATTGCAGGCATGTAATGGAGTAGCATTTGGGTTTTTTTGTTTGTTTGTTTGTTTTGTTGTTTTTGTTGTTTTTTCTTGTTTCAGAACTTTTATTTGTTTATTTATTTTTATGGCTGGCTCAGCCTGCCCTCAGGGCAGAGCTGGCGCAGCATGTGGTGCCAGGGATCGAACCCGCAGTCCCTGCAGCTGCCTAAGCTTTCATAAGCAGGCGCTTTAGACCACTGAGCCATCCTGCTGGGCCCCTGGAGTAGCATTTGGGAATGAGAATGGGACTGGAATTAGCCAAATCACAATCCCATTTACATACATTAAAGCCAGAGAGGGCAAGTGGAATGAATATGGTAGTCACTTTTCATTTGGCGGGTCAACTCTCACAAACTTACTGTTTCGTGAGGTTTTTATTAATTAATCTAAATTATTTATCACAGCTTTTTCACTGTATTGTGGGATTTTGCAGTACCACACAGCATATGTATGCTAAAATAATGTAGGCTTACAAATTTAGAAAATGGTTAGGAACAGTAGAAACACTTTTAAAGGTGTGGGAAAGGTTTTAAGACTGTGGGAAGGGTTTAAAAGCCATATATAATATATAAAGTATATAAATATGTAAAATATTGCAAGTATGTAATTCACTGAGCTATACCACCAGCCCTCACGGCAGAATTATTTAATCATGGTTTTCAACCTTTGGTGCTCATAGTAATTACCTAAGTGTCTTCTACAGAGCTTCTAATTTAATTGATCTTACAGATTTTATGAAGAGACGGAGACTGAGCTGTTGCAGCTGTGTTGCTGACCTCGAGAGGCAGTCAACTCCATGTAGAACCTGGGAACAGGAGATTTGGAATCAAATTTTTTCTCTGATCCATCTCCTGTGAGATATTTTTGATCTTCAGCTAAGTTTCTGTCATTGTCAGCAACTTTATCTTCAAACACAATGGCTAGTGATGTTACCAACAAGACAGATCCTCACTCCATGAATTCCTGTGTATTCATTGGGAATCTGAACACTCATGTGGTGAAAAAATCTGATGTGGAGGCCGTCTTCTCAAAGTACGGCAACATTGTGGGTTGCTCCATTCATAAGGGCTTTGCCTTTGTCCAGTATCTTAATGAGAGAAATGCCCGAGCTGCTATAGCTGGAGAGGATGGCGGATGGATCGCCGGCCAGGTTTTAGATATCAATCTGGCTGCAGAGCCAAAAGTGAACAGAAGAAAAGCAGGTGTGAAACGATCTGCAGCGGAGATGTACGGCTCCTCTTTTGACTTGGACTATGACTTTCAACGTGATTATTATAACACGATGTACAGTTACCCAGTACAAGTTCCTTCTCCTCCTATTGCTTGGGCTGTGGTGCCCTCGAAATGCCAGCGTGTTTCAGGAAACACTTCCCGAAGAGGCAAAAGTAGCTTCCATTCTAAGAGTGGCCAGCCGGAAACTTTGTCCAAGTCTGGAAAGTTGGAAGGTGATGACCTTCAGGCCATTAAGAAGGAGCTGATCCAGATAAAATAAGAAGTGGATTCTTTCCTGGAAAGCCTGGAGACAATGGAAAAGGAACAGAGCAAACAAGCAGCAGTAGAGATGAAGAACGATAAGACGGAAGAGGAGCAGACCACCTACGCGCAGCAGGAAGATGAGACTAATGTGAAGATGGAGTCTGAGGGTGCTGCGGATGACTCTCCTGAGGAGGGGGACCTACCACTGGATGATGACGAAAATGAAGATCTGGCAGAGGACCAGCTGGAGTTGATCAAGGATGATGAAAAAGCCTGCGGAAGGAGCACGAGAGAGACAGCACCAGTGGCGAGGGTGACTCTTAAGCACATAGTTGGGTTTAGAAGTCTTGTCCCATTATTTCTTCATCTAGGTGCTTGCCTAAGATCAATATTTCTCCAGATCCTCTCCCCTAGTGTCTTCAGCACATGCTCACTGTTCTCCCTGGGTCCTACTGTGTTCACCATTGCCCTGAGCCTAGTACCGTTTCCACTTCCTTTGATGTTTCTAGTAGTTTTGTTAAGTCGTCTGTCATTTTTGCTTTTTAATTTTGATACCTCTTTATGACTTAACAGTAAACAGGTTGTATGTTGTTTTAAAAAAAAAATTGGTCTTAGGTGTCACCCACGGTAAAAATATTTTACAAGTTACTACAAGTGATTTTAATGATCAATCCAGAGTGAATTTATTTTGTATCCCCAAAGAACATACTAACGGTATTAAACATTCCACCAGCTATTATGCTTGCGATCTGAAGTTGGAGACTAAAGAAAGGTTTCAATAAGGGTTTGTATTTGGAAAAAGGTTTAGATTCTAGGGGGAAAAAAAAGTATCCCCAACCACACTTGAGTGACAAATGAGTGTTAGAACATGCTGACTTTAAAAGTAAGATGTCACCCAGCACTTAGGAGGCTGAGGCAGGAGGATCGGTGTGAGTTCAAGACCAGCCTGGGCTATAAAAGTGAGCTCAAGGCCAGCCTGAGCTGCATAGTGAGACCCTTTCTCAAAAAGACACACACAAAAAAAGTTAAGATACCAATTAAATTGACACTCAATTCAATATTTGATCTACTCATATAAAAGGTAGGCAATTGTATTCCTATAATTAACTGTGACACACATTCCAGCTCCATCATATTCAGTTCAGATCCTGCCAATGGTTTAGATTTTCATTAAAGCCTCAGTCTTTTGATTTATAAAATTAAGGGAATGACTGACCCTAACTCAGGAGGATTATTGTACGGAGCAATTGAGGTGATCTAGACAAGACAGTTACCTCAATATCAAGGGTGCAATAGCAGCTCAATATTATCATTGCTCTTGTGATACTATTCAACATGCCCATTTATGAGCACTCACGTTACATAGAAAGAAATTGGGTCTGAAAAACATGCAAGTCATAACTTAACAACTGCTACCATAAGGGGCTTGTGATCAACTACTATTCAATGATCTAGAACCAAGTATTAGAAAATAAAAATAAAATATTGCTGGGGGGACTTTGGTCAGAGATAATAAAAATAATTGGCTTGAAGGCAATAAAATATGATAAAACGATTCTACAAGAAGCAATGACTTCTCAGACAGTCTGCTTTAATGGGAGACATTTTCATCTTTCTAGAATAGGGTAAGACAGGAGTGTGGTGGGCAAATTAACTTTCAACATCCTTTTTGGTTTCATAGCTCAACAGTTGCTACTCAAAGATCGAATCTCAGAGAAATGAAATTCAGATTTCAATTGAGAAGCAAAGCTCCTCCATTTTCACTGAGATAATGCACTTGTTTGTAAAATATTACTTCAAAAGCTATATATTCTCCCAACTGTGAAAATTCTTGGGCTAAGCAAGTCAAGGAAAGAAAATACACTGCATAAAAGTGCAGCCCTGAGACTCATGGGAAGAAAGGCCACCACAATGTTCAGGCTGTCCAACCTGTCCTGGGATGGTGGCTCTTCTTCTACACCAAGGTAGAGTCCACAATTAGCTCTACACGACCTCCAGGGATTAGGGATTTTGCTTCCTAACTCCAGGCAGTCTTCAGCTAAGTGACTTGTCAGCGGTTCTTCCATACATATTTGTTGAATGAACCCAATCAATCTGATGAAAAGAGAATTCTTTGTTCTTTTCACCATTGGGCTTACTATTTGCTAAATTGCCTGTGGCTTCTCAGTCTGACAAATTTATGGCACCTGTTTATGTCTTTCTCACCCACAGGCTTCAACTGAATACCTGTGGCTGTACTTACAAAAGGTGGCACGAGGACCCATCTATTTTGGCAAGTACCACTGGTCTGAAAGGAACAAATCAGAGCTTTCACCACATTCCATCTGGCACTCACTGGTGGCGCCAACACCTCAAAGGCCCTGCTGGGGCCATTTGTCACCATGTGGATACACACCGACCACAGACGAAAGTAGAGGTTTGAATTAGTTTGAATGACCTACCTGTATGTGTAGACAACCATGGTCACTTTTTCTCCATAGCATTTGACGTGCTGATTCTAATGTGGTTCACATGAGGCTCTTTTCACTCAAAATGTCTTTTGGAGAGCTGGAAATTTCTGAAAGGGTTTAAATCCATTTGTTCATCTTCCTTTCCCAGACAGTTGGTCACAATCTGAGTATTGGCATGTAGCTAAAGGGAAAATCATTATTATCGGTTTTCCTTGGAATCCAAAGGAATTCTTTATATAATTTAGAGTAAGTCATGAAAAAGAAATCTTTTTCTTTAAAAAAAAATGTGGCTTTTTCTATGAATAGATGGACTGAGAAATCCCGTTCTCTCCCAGAAATGGATGCCCAGCTTTGAGAACAACTATTTTTCTCAACCTGAATGAAATAATCACTGTGATGAAATCAATAGTAGCAGTATGTCTTCCGCTCTTGTCCTTTATTTCAACTGGACTTCCAGATTCATCAGAAGAACTGGTTTCCCTTTCTGAGTTTCAATATTTTCCCCTAGAATTTGAGGAAAACTTAAGGGTTGAGCTGATGGTAGTCCCAGATGGTAAGTGCGTACCTTATACACTACACTATGGAAAGGAAGAGCCAAAAAAACAATTACTACATTATAATTTCTGTATCACAATTGCAATACATCATGTAATATCACACTCCATTGGGGTTATTGTGAGTTATCTTTCTCTGTACAACTCTTGTCCCCTCAGGCAGGAAATAGGCCTACAAGGAGGAAATCACTATTAAGAACAAATAACATCCTATTATATTTTATACAGTATGTGTTGCCAAGAACCCTGTGAGGTGTTCACAAATCACATGGGAGGTCTGAGTTGTTTTCTCTAATGTACTTGGTGACTGTGTGACATTGATGCCACCCTCCATTTGGTCTTATTATTGAAGTTTTGGCTAAGCACCATAGATCAGCATCAATAACTGTAATCAAGAATTTGCATTATGAGGCTGAGATTTTCTAGATGCTTTGTAGCGGAGAGAGTTAAATAAAACAAAGAAATGCTCCTCTGCCATGGAGCTTGCATCTCACTGAAGGAAAGTGTTCATCATCCATTGCTGGATAATAAAGTACCCCAATAATTAATGACTTAAAACAAGAAATACGTATTATCTCATGGCTTCTGTGGGTTAGATAGCTGAACATAGCTTGGCTGGGGCTTCTGATTCAGGATCACACTGCTAGGTCCCGAGGGACCAGAGTCAACTCCAGATCCAAAGGGGAGAGGATGAACTTTGAGCATCACGCAGTCTCAGGTCCTTGTTGGCTGCTGGCTGGGACCTCAGTGCTGTGTTCTCACAATGTAGCAGTTTGCTGCTCCCAATATGAGAGTGAAAGAGGGTCAGAGTCACTGGATTCTGCTTATTAGAGAGGAGACACTAGGCTCGCCTGTACTCCAGATGGTAGGGACATGCACAAAGGCACAAATACCAGAGCACGGAGCCGACTGGGGACTGCTACAAAAGCTATGAAATATAGAGAGGAAAGCAGCAAACCAACAACAAATAAAAATCAAAGGTGTACTTGATGCCATGAGGCAAAATGGAGCAGAGTGGAGACAGAGCAAGGAGTGTTCTATATAGGATAATCAAGGAAGATCTCTTAGCCAAGGTGACCTATAAATTAAGTTCTGGGATCTCAGCTTATTAAAAAGTTCTGTACAACGAAGATCACCAACATAATAAAGTGATATATATATATACATATATATATATATATATATATATATATATATTTATAGGTGATATATTATATATATATAGATATATTTTAAAGGACCCCCAAATTTAAAGACCTTACCCAAAAAATGGGCCTCTGAAATGAATAGATACTCTGAAATGAAGAAACATAAAGAGAAAACAGGTAAATGAAAAAATGTTCAATATCCCTGATCATTCAAGAAATGCAAACTAGAACAATATCAAGAATCCATCTTACTCCAGGAAAAAATGACTATTATCAAAAACTCAATTAATCACAAATGCTTGAAGGACTATAGGGAAAAGGATTCCTTCTCCTCTGTTTCTAGAAGTGTAGACTGGTTCAACCACTGTGGAAATCAGTATGGACATTCTTCAGAAAACTGAAACTAGAGATTCCACTTGACCTAGCTATTCTCCTTCTTGTTATCTTCCTGAAAGAGTTAAAACCATCATACAACAGAGAAATATGCACACCCACATTTATAGCAGCACAATTTATAATAGCTGAAACTTAGAAAGAGCTCATATGCCCATCGACAGATAAAATGGATAAAGAAGGCTTTTTAAACAATGGAGTACTATTCTGCCATTAAGGATAAACCTGAGAAATTTCTAGGAAATAGATGCATCTTGAGACCGTACTCTTTTTTATTTTTTATTATTACTTTTAATAAGAAATTATAATGTGACAGTTTCAAAACATGTTAGTAAAGCATTCACGATAATTGATATAATGCATATTGTTGCCCATACTCTTAAGTGAAATAAATTACATGCACATGGTCAGATGTTGCACTGTTTCCCAGTGTGAGAAATGGAAAAAGTAAATAAGGTCCAAAATGTATAATAAATACTGAGAAGTAGGAAGAAATGTTCCAGTGGGAGGGGAAAAGGAAAGAAGAGGAAAGAAAAAATGAGACTAGAAAGGAAACAAAGCTTTCATATGTACGGAGGGGAAGAGGGCTTGAAAGGAGAGGAGGGGACTGAGGCAAAGAACAGCCACCAAGATATGGCATGTAGAGGTACAGATTTCCTGTGGTGACTGTGATCATTGTGGATATCTAAAATGTAAAAATGCAATTAATGTTTTAACAACAGAAAAGAAAAATCAGAGTGATGCTTGATAGCCACCTCTGCTGGAACCCGGGCAAAGAGAACAGAAGACGGAGTCACGAAGCACACGAACCAGACGATGGTTAGGGGTGTGATGTGCAGGAGGGGTGGGAGGCGGCCAGCATGGGCAGGAGGAGCGTGAAGTCAGAGAAGCTGCCACAGACCAGGCCTTTGGCCACCAAGGCAGAGAGCAAAAACTTTATTCTAAAAGGAAAGAAAAGCCATCAGGACCAGATTTACAACTTTAAACGATCGTCCCAGTTGCAGCTCAGGAGAATGGACTAACGGGGTGGAAGGAAACAGCAAGATGAGTAGAGAAGTTTTCGCAGTGATGCTCAGATAGCTCTCAGACTATCATATCAAAAGTTTTCACATCTTGTCTTATAAAAGCAAGTGGGTGCTCCTTTCAATTTGACTTATCCCTGTGGATCTTGAGGCTTAGCTTTTCATTACCAAACAGTTCCTATCAAGATATTTTATCAGGGTGGGCCTGATAGTTCAGCAGACTAATGCGCCTGTTTAGGCAAACCACAGCCGCCATGGTTCAACCCCAGCATGCTGTACTGACTCCACCCTCAGGTGCGCTGAATGGCAATTGAGACTGGGCGTGGTGGCACATGCCGGTAACTGCAGTACTTGGGAGGCTGAACACAGGTGGATCATCGTAAGTAGACCCTATACACCCTTTCATAAATACAGAAACAAAAAAGAAAAGGAAAGGAAAGAAAAGAAAAAGATGTTTTAGCAAAGAACACTAATAGTAAGTAGAGTTTTATAAGCAGAACACACGGGTGTTTGTATGGCCCTCTGATTCTTGGATAGAAAGTTAGAAGTAAGGAGAAGGTATTTGGGAAGAACTTCAGAAGGAGATTCAGAACTCGTATGATTCTTTGGAATTGGAAAAAGTAATTAAAGAAGCTGAATGAAAAATAGTTCCAGCAACAATATCTGTTTGTCAATACAGACTTTGAGTGTTTGGACTTTCTTATTACCCAGGGAATAAAAATGCCCCAAAGTTCCAATAAATCCATTTCTCCCATTATCTTGATACCCTGTGGCAATTTCATCTATTCTAGTCACTATAAACTCAATTCTCCAGAAAATTTCAAGAAAACTAATTTACTTCCCTTTTCAGCTGTTTATATTCATTTGGGCTTCTTCTGTTAGCCGTGTAGGTACCTGTAAAAAGTTCCGACTCTGCTAGCAATGTCACATTTCAGGAATATAAGAACATTTCAGGGAGGATTAGTTGCTAATGCACATAGCAATAAGTTAAGGCTCGTTGATGTGAGTATTGTATTTGCCAAGAACTCTTACTGCCAGATTTTATTTACGGAATGTCATCATTTTCCAAAACATTATCATTTCTTTTTTTAGATCTTGCCTTCCAACTGTAGCAGGTAATGCGAGGAGGATTTACACATAATGATTGCCTGAGTCCCTTAATTTGTAAAACTGCATAGTATTTGGCTCATTAATTGCTGTTGAAAATACTACTGTAGTAAAATAAGAAAAGCTTCACCCGGTAACTTTAATTGTTGAAAACAAGTTGGACCCATTCCCCAAAATGCTGTCTTGAGATGAACAGAGGATTCTGGTCCTGGGTGTTGCTTACGCCAGATGTGAAGAAGACTCTGGCTTGGCAAGGTGGGCAGTTGAGTGCCATGAATTTGCCCTCTTAACTTGGCACCTTCACCAGCCTTTTTATTCAAATCCACTTGGGCAACTGAGTAATTCCATGCAGAACATTGAGAATACTTCCCAAAGCAATAAAATACACATAATGTAATTCTGGTTTAAAGGATTTATGCATCTGTCAGTGCCCCAGCTATGACGCCAAATTTTCATCATGAAGCACGTAGTAAAGTTGTGAGCCGGAAGAGGAAAGCTAAAGAAGTGCCAGGTAATCACTCCTCTAGAACTGAAAATAGTAATAGCCATCTATTTTGTTTTGTTTTCCCATGGACCTCATGCCTTGATTTGAGATCTCTAGAAGAACTACAGGAGATAGGAAGAATAAAGCAGCGAGCTACTAATTTACTTGATATCTATTCTCACAGTTTGAGGAAGGGCAAACAGATTTAATAAGATTAAGATACAAGGTTGGGGCCAGACTGTATTCAACTTCCTCTTAATAATTTGTGTGTGTGTGTGTGTGTGTGTGTGTGTGTCTGTCTGTCTTTCTGTCTTTGTGTGTGTTGAGACTAGGTATTTCCTGTAACTATGAAAATCTGAAATTATGCTGATCACCAGAAACAGCTGAGGCACTTTTAATTTTTAAAAAAATGAGATGTCTGCATTAGCTCCATCCCCAGGCCCAGGATGCTGTACTTGTGAAATTGGTGTCTATCCGGTTCACTTGTTAGTCAAATATGCAATCACTGTTGTAGTATTTACTCCATTATAGTTTTAGATCTAAAAGCCCCCCCCCCCCGTGTTTTCCTTTGTTTGGAAGGCAATGCATCATGGGAAACCATGCTTGGCAGAGGATTCATTCATTGATATGTCCAATAGCTGGCTATGCTGTTAGGAGGCAGCCCTCCAGTCAGAAGTGAAGGGTCAGAAGGACGACATTCCCTTGAACAGAACTCTCCCTTTGTGGCCCCTTCTCTCTGCCTTTCTGGCTGCCCTCAGTGAGTGCCTTTCCCCTGCCATGCCCTTCTGTCGTACATCTCTTCCTTGGAGCCAGTCAAGCAAAACCTGAATCCAGTGACAACAACTGTGAGACAAAATACATCTCTTGTCCACTATCTTAGGAGTGCGGGTTATTTTGTTCCAGTGATAGGAAAGCTGACTGACTAGTTTTTGCCTCGCTGTTGCTGTTTCTTTGGTGGCTTTCTGGCAACGACTTAGTTTCTTCAATATCTGTTCTTATGTTTCCTTTATACTTTGAACTGCATTTGACTCATGTAAACTGTGTCTTTCTTGAATTTACAAAGGTACTCATTTTCCCATGTGGGCTTATTATTTTTCTAGTTTCTAAAAGTTTTTAATAATGGAGGATTTAACCTTGTGTTATGCCTTATTCTTAATTGCCTAAAAGTCCTAATATGACCTCACATAAAGAATGAACCCATCATGGTGCATAAAAAAGTAGTTAAACGTTCTTTAGCTACTGGGGAAAACTCAACCATAAGACTGATCCAGCAATGCCCAATGATCAAATCACACGCTCACCAACACTTATCCATACCAAGTCTGAGGCAAACATGAAGGGACTCTAGTGCAACACACTAACTTACATTCACTACTGTCCATAGCTCCATCACTTTGCACCAATTTTTTTTTAAATTTTCAAGTGAGTTGTGGTAAAGACTCCCCTTATTTAAAGAAGAAGAAGGGTTTAAATGGCTTGCATACCAATTTAAAATACATGTTCTTACAAAAGAAAAGCTTCCTGAGTTGAGTCAAAATAAGTTAGCTATAAATGAATTGGAAACATATGTTTGCAACTCTTCACTAAATACAAAGGAGACTAAATATTGGGAGAAAAGGTTATGGATAGGAAATAAATTTTTTAAAAACCTAGACAATGCTTTAAAATAGTTTCCAAAAGCTCAACACCATCCTTTCTAAGTAGTTCTACTTTCAGTTTAGTTAACTGTACCTACAAATATCTAAAAAGAATCAGTGTTAAATGAAAATGCCTAGCAAACTTCAATCAGAAGTAGTGTGCAAATGACAATTTGATTATGGAACACTCACTAAGGATGGCATAAAAAAAGAGATGGACTCACTCAAAGGAAAAAAAAAAAAACAAATCTGAGCATGCAACAACTTTCAAGTAATTTTTAATGAAAAGAGAGTACTTGAAATAGAATGGTAGTACAACAGGTCAATTGTTGCTGATGATTTTTTTTTTCTAATTAAGTCCTGATTGCTTTCCAATGCAGAAAAGAATGCACTTGGTTTTTGACAACTTCTTCCATCCCCAGTGAAAAAGAAAGCTAGCCCAGAAAATCACTTAGGAAGTTCCAGGCAACAGACGGTACACCAGAACAGAACGATGATCTCAGAAAGCAAGGCCTGGTGACAGAGCCATGCATTCCGTAGCTGGATATCATGAAATGTGAGCAGCACAGGCACATGGGTTAGACCCTTAAAGCTGTGCTTGGCTGGAACTATAGACCAATGTATATGACTAAGGCTAATTGCAAACTGGACATAGTAATAGAGGTACCTTAGGATGCAGGAGGAGGCAAATTTATTTGTTTTCTATAAACAATATATCTAGCACTGCAAGCAAGCTACAATCTCGCTCTCTTTCCTCTACAGAATAGAATGAAGACTATGATATGTATCTCATACAAGAATCCAAAACAGAGGAGTTCTTTTCTTTTTCCCCCCGTCTTTTTGAGACAGGGTCTCGTTATGCAGTTCAGGCTGACCTTGAGCTCACTTTTGTAGCCCAGGTTACTCTCGAACTTGCACTGATCCACCTGCCTCAGCCTCCCAAGTGCTGGGATTATAGGCGTGCGCCACCACGCCCACCTAGGAATTGATTTAAAAAATGTGAACACTTCTGTAGTCTGTTAAACTGATGCAGTGAGTATCAGAAACCAGGAGGATAGAGGGAAAGAAGCATAAAACCTGTTTTCAAAGGAAAACACATTTAATCTTGAAGCTCAGCCATCTTTCAGATCCGCTCACTAAGCAACATCATGAAGGGTTCATGGCTGCTGGTCCATCTGGCAGAAGTGGTTTGCCAGTACTAGGTAGGCACACCCAGAAACATGCAGGGACCACGCCTCATCGACAGGGCCCAGAGGGCAACACTTGGTTCCCTGATGTGCTGGATACTCTGCCAAATATTCAGATGCCAACACTGATGGAAAACAGTCATGAACAAAGCAAAACACAGAAAGGCAGCCTGGGTAAGAAAATTCTGTCTGTCAGCAAGACAAGGCCCATAAGGGGCCTCAACTTCCGCAAGGGACTGAGGCACACCAGAAGAAATATAAAAGATAGTTAAGGTTAGAGGCACATTGCCCTAAATGACCCCCCTTAAAATGTTAAAAGAAGCAACTGAAGAATCAATTTACATTATTTTATTAATTTCCATTGCGCAGCTGGTGGGTCACAAATATCTGGTTTACATTGGACTATTGTTTAGTTAGGTCAACCCTTTGTGACTTAGGTATTCTGTTATTTTTTTCTTTTCTTTTTCTTTCTTTCTTTTTTTTTTTTTTTTTTTTTTTTTTTTTTTTTTTTTTTTTTTTTTTTTTTTTTTTTTTTTTTTTTTTTTTTTTTTTTTTTTTTTTTTTTTTTTTTTTTTTTTTTTTTTTTTTTTTTTTTTTTTTGTGCAGGGCTTCACCGCTGACTCATAGTGATCCTCCTGCTTGTATGTCCCAAGTGCCGGGATTACAGGCACGCACGACCATGCCCACACTCCATCGCCAGCTCAGTGCACTCGAGAGCAAGCTGGTGTGGCAAGTGGGGCCAGGAACCGAACCCTAAGTGAGAGCTTAGTCTGCTGAGCTATACTGCTGGCCCTGGTAATCTGTCATTTTAATGATTCTTTATTTTTCTCCTGTGAAATTGGTAAATCTCTGCTTATTGCTGCAATGGTGTCTTTATTGTACTGTCTTCCAGCTGCTGTGCAAGCGTAATACCAACTCTAGATTATTGACTTTCCTTAGCCTTCAGTGGAAGATGTCATGGAGAATTAAGTTTTTGACAAAACAGCAGGGTTTCTTCCTGGGTGTAACATCAAGGAATTAGGAACTGTCTCTAGTTTTGGCCTGGAGTCACAGTGCAGCTTGAGACCCTGTCATTTATATCAAGCTTGAAAATACACATCTTAATAAACTGTAGTATTTCTTAGACTTTGATGGTATCTGTGAACATGATGAAAAGGGTTTTCACTACTCAATTTGAAATGTTTGGGTTTTTTTGTTTTTTTTTTTAATCATAGACTTCTTTTGTTTAAAACATGTTCAGACAGTAGGAAGCAGGGAAGAGACTTTAGACCTATTTATATGGTATTTTCTCAGAAGAGTCTCTAAAGAAGAAATTATTAAGTCATTTACATTAGGCCCATGCAAATGAAAAGATCAGAGTTAATTAATCATGTTCTTAATAAGAGAACCGATGAATAGCAATTAAACATTTTGTGTTCCTCAAGGAATTTGCATGCTTCACTCTATTTCTTGAGGAAGGGAGTCACTTTCATGTTATGGAAAATGCTGGATGAGGCCAGCCAAAGCCAGTGACATACCCTGATTGTCTTTCTTGAGTTTGGACAAGAGAAATAATGAGTAATTTTGAAGTCAAACAACTAGCTCCTGCCATCTGGAAGCTATATGATTTTGGCTAATTTACTTATATACGAACTCATTATTCATAAAGCAGAGCTAATAGAGGCAAACTTCCTCACAGGGAAAGCGAGTCTGCCACCTTTTCCTTGGTGGACTAAGGTCAGTATGAAAAGTTCCCTGAGAGAACACAGAACAACTGAAACCAGAAATGACATTTATGGCGCTGCATTGCCCTGATTATGCAGTTGATTCTATAGAATTATTTAGGCTGTGTTCTATACCTTGAAACTTTGTATTTCATCCACACAAACAGAATGGGAACAAAAAAAAAGGAGAACAGCAGCAATAACAGTGATAAGCGCTGTCATCCTAATGCAGGAGAGCAAGAAGAAAATATTTCAACTTAAATGACTTTAAGTTGCTGGCTGGCTGCCTTTTTTACTGTTCAGTGGATTTCTGAGACCCATTAAATTTAATAGCCAATGTTTTTATTAAGGAAAATAATCAGCAAGCATATTAATTAATGCATTGCTTACCATTTTACTGCAAATCTAATGATTTGTTGATTTTAGATTAGATGCATGTCTTCATTAAAGTCATTAATACTGTAAGTGAATTTCTTTGAAATTCCATTCTATACAAGTTTAGAAGTTGTATACATTTTGCTTTTTATGATAGGACCCTTAGGCTAGAAAAATTTCCTTATGGCAGACATCTAAAATTACAAATAGCTTTTAAAGGTATATTTTAGGTATATTAACACAGGTCTCTCCTCCACAACTGAAAATGAAATGAAACACAAAAATGAAAAATGAAATCATCAAAATCCTATTCATAACACTGGTGAGAATGTGGCGGGGGGAGGGGAAAGTAGCCTCCTACAGTGTAGATAGGAATGTAAACTAGTAAAACCAATGTGAAAGAGTAACTACACCTCAAAAAAGTAAAAAAATAGAAATACTACTTGATCCAGCTATACCTATCTTAGGTATATTTCTGAAAAGCAATCATACTACAGCAATATATACTGTTTTTAAGGGTACAATTCACAGTAGCTAAGCTCTAGAGACAGCCTACAAACCTGTCAGTAGATGAATGGATAAAGCAAATATGGTCTATATACACAAACAGAATGTTATTCCATCACAAAGAAGAAAGAAACTGTATTATTTTCAGGAGAATAGGTGGAACTCAAGACTATCATAATAAGTGAAATATACCAAACTGAGAATTTGAAATATTGAATATTCTCTTTTATAAGAGAAATCTAAAATATAAATAAAATAATAGAAAAATAATAGGAAACTAAGAGGTAGAGTGTTGGAGATGGGGAAGGTGATTAGGAAGAGGGAGGAAGAAAGGAAGAGGGACAAAGGTTTAAAAATAATCAAGATATGCCACATGCATCCCAGTTATGTAACAAACATTCACCGATTTTAGAAAATATTCATACTAATTTCCCTTTGCCACCGATACAATGAATATATCCTGCAGATCATCTTTAAGTAGCATAGTGCTTTCCTGAGATGTGGTTAAAACTGACCCTCACTATTCAGTTTTTTCCAGGTAAAGCAGAAGACGTAAGGCATCTGCTTTCCTGGACTCATTGTCAATGAGGTACCATTATATCGCCTTTACAGCAACAGTACACAGTTTGGGTCTGTGGATCCAAGGTAGGTTCTTCTACCATATCATTTCTTCTAAGGCTCCCAAGTATGGTTATCATGGCTTTGTTCTGAAATCCACTGTCGTTCTGATCTTCGGCTCTGTGGACTGCTCCTGGACATGGCTCTTCTCTGCAAAGTGCCGACATTCCCTGAGCCCTCTGAACTGGAGGAGCTCCTTCTTATGTCCAACAGCAAACTCCTAAGTTCTTTGTGATGAGCTTTCTCATAGAACTTTCTAAAAATGGAACTGTACAGGTGTGGTGGGGTGGCACAACACTGGTTGATGAGCTGTAGTTTCACTTTGTAGTTTAATCATACTTTAACTAGTGTATCCTAATCCCCCTGGCCCAATCTGTACTTGGTGCTTTTCTTTGATGTAAGGAATCCTCCACTGTTTTATATCATAGCCATACTTCTTTGGTAAGAACTAAAGCTCAGATAGGTTTATGGACTGATTCACATTTCTTCTTACTACTGGAATAAGTCAGGCAACTAGTGACAGCATACTTATATTATTGAGAAACAAAGAGAATACATAGAAGTCAACAAAACCCAAAGCTAGCTATCATATGAGTCCATCAAAGACATGTTAGTCCATCTCAGCCATTTAGTTCTACTTTGGTTTGTATAGGATCTGTCTCCCCCAAAGGCTCATTGGCTGACGACTTGTTTGCTAATGGATCAGGAAGAAGGAAAGAGATCATAAGAACGTGAACTTCATGGGTGGATTAATCCCTTCATGAAATTATAGTTTGATGGCATTATTGGTATATGGTGGAAACAATATGGCCTAGTTGAAGGGTGTGGATTATGGGGGCGTTACCTTAGGTACTGTATCTGGTCCTTAGACCCGTCCTCTCTGGCTCTTTTCTGGGATTGTTGCTTCCACATGGCCATAAGGTGAGCAGTCTTGCTCCACAGAATCCTTCCACCATGATGTCCTGTCACAGCCATGGAGCCAGCAATAAAATCCCTGAAATCATGAGCCATAATAAAGCATTCCTCTTTTAAGTCTCTGAGATTTTTTCCTCAGGTCTTCAATCACGGGGGGGGGGGGGAGTCTGATTAACACAAGCCCCAATAAGCTTTTGTTATCTATTTCATATTCCGGAAGATGGAAATGGAATCAACATAAATATGCAATATGGATGGCCTGTGTTTTATTCAGTTCAAAATTTTACAACAAAGTACTCTACAAACAACAGAACTCTTTCTCACAGTTTTAGAGACTGGAAACCTAACACCAGATACCAACCTGGTCAAGTTTGGGTGAGGGCTTCCTTCTGGGCTGCTAAGTCCTGCTTCCCTAAGGTATTGCACAAGTTAGAGGAAGGGTTAAAGAGCTCTGTTGCTCTCTTTATAAGGCACTAATCTCGTTCATGAGGGTTTCCTTTTCATGACCTGCTTATCCTCAAGGCTCTGACTCTCACATCATTATCTCAGAGGTGGGGGTTTTAATATATGAGTTCCAGAAGGACACAGACATTCAATCCTTACTAGCTGGTCACAGAATCAACGTAGGTCACCTATCTTTTCTGATCACGAACTCCTTCAGCCATTCATCACATTGCATACATGAGTACAAGCAAAATTGTAGCACTCGCACCAAGATCTGAGATTTGTATCAAAGCTGGTATCCTGGTTGTGATTCTATACCACTGTTTTACAAAACACTATCATTGAAGGAAGCAATATCTAGGATGAAAATCATCTATCTGTATTATTTCTTACAACTACATGGGAATCTATAATTGTGTCTTAGCTGCTGTCCTGTTGCTGAGACACAGTACCAAGGCCCCCAATTTAGAGGAGGAAAGGAATTTCAGTTCACAGTTCCTGGAGGTTTCAGCTCATAGTTGGCTGGTTCTTAGGAAGGACAGCACGGCAGAGAGGCATAGCCAAGAGGACACAGTTCGTAGCATGGCAGCAGGAAGCAGAGAGCTATCTAGGGTGGAAGGACAGAAGTATGCTTCTTAAGACCTGTCCCCAATGGCCCACCTTCTTCTGACACATCAAGCTATAAACTCATTAGTAAAATAATCCACTGATTAGTACCTTTTTCCAGTCACCACCCTCAAAGCTCACCTATGATCACACGTGGCTTCAGGGGACATCTTCATACAAACCATGACAAACTACCTTCACAAAATATTCCTGTTTTTTTAAAAAAGCTACATAATAACAATAAGATAAGCCTAGAAATAAAATATAGATAGGGTCTAAGGTCAGGCTGCAAAAGTGCTGGCCTTATAAATACCTCCTAAGTTATATTGCCTCTGCTTACAAGTAAAAAAAAAAAAAAAAAATTATTAAAAAATATGTGATCAGCCTAAAAAAAAAAAAAATATATGTGATCAGGAAAAGTTAAGATATTCAAATATTGAAAAACATGACTTTATTCCATAAACCTTCTTTGATTCAAATTTGGGACACTGACCCCTGTTTCACTGAAAATGTTAGAAGACCAGACAGTTTCTTATAACAAACTCTATATCCAGTGACGAAGCTCTCTTCAATAATAAACTGCCTAAGATTTATCTCAGGTTGTGAAAAATAGATTCATAGACTCACACAGAGAGAGTGACCTCCAGTGGAGTTGCTTCAGTTTCTAGAATTTTTACATCTAGTAAGGAATCTGGTTTATTCACATGTACCTGGAATCAAAAAGCTGACTCAACTAACAAGATTATTAAAAAATGCAAATTCTCTTGAGAATCACAATTAGTCCACACCATAGTCTGTTTTAACTTTATTCTGGTGATTCGATGGAATTTACAGAATGAGGTCTAAGTACTTAAAAGGTCTAGGTCATGTTCTTGTATGGTGGGGATGGAGACAGAAGAGGGAGCTGTCAAAGTGTAAAACCTTCCCGGTCCTTCTCTTCCAAGCACAACTCATCAGAGAACATTCTGCGCAGGGAGATCAAAGCCCCCTTCTGAGGAGAAGTTGAAAGACTTTGCTGTTGTAATACTGGGGCAGAGGTGCTTGGATATAAATGAGTCCTAACTGTAGGTTTGAGGGACCCTGCGACATAGAAATGTAAACACAGATGTCAGGCCTTTCATCCCCACTGTGTAAACATACCAGCTGCCAAGGGAAGAAGGAGAAACCCTTTGGAATTAGCTGCATTTTTTGCCATCTAGAGCATAAAAATTGGCTTCACGCTTGAATTTCCACCAGCAACGCAAAGGACTAACTGACCAGAGTGGGGCTGAACAATGGGACGAGACGTCCACGTGCTGAATGGCTCTTGGCCCCCGAACACAGCAGCTTCTGCCATTCTTTAGCATGAGTGACTGTCTTAGAAGAGAAGAATGAAAAGAGGTGTTAATATCCTTTTGCTAAACGGCTGGACCCTTCAGGAGGGGCTCTTCCAAAAGCTGTGGACATTGTTCCTAAGGTTATAATAAACCAAGCATCCACCTAAGGTTTTCACTCTGGAGTGACCCAGATTTAGTGAAAATGGAAGAAACAAGCTCTCTCGTGAGTTTTTAAGAGACAAACTGAATGGTTTCCAGTACAAGAGGATATGATTATTCCAGTACATGAATATTTGAAAGGCCAAAACTGGTTTAGCCACGCCCGAACCACATCAGACTTTCTCTCACACTATTAAATAATTTAGAAAAAAAGAAACCATGAAAGGAACCATTTCTGAAAAGTAAATTAAATGTGCAAGAAAATATAATGGGGAATGCATTTCTAAACAAAACACTTCAATCCATGAGAAATATGTCTTCAATTACATCTCAAGCTAGCATGCCAACTTGCATATGCGGGTAAATCTTGTGTAGTTCTGAAGGCCCCAGAGGGTTGCAAGAGAAGCGTATGAACAGTGTCTTTTCACTGGAACAAGGATATTTTCTTCTGAAAACATTAGTTCAGTCAAATATCTTCCAGTGATGAATATGCTAGTTGTGCTGTTACAGGGAATTCACATCATCCCCAAATGACAAACATGAACCTAAAATTACCAACCAGTCTATATGTGTGGACTTCCTGGGTCACTTCGAATATCTTCTAGTTATGTGTTTAATTCAGGGAGGCAGGTCAGAGTTCCAAAGTTCACAGTCTGCATGGGTGTACTTTTGCTTTTAATCTCAAAGCAGATTGTATTGCTTCTATCCCTTCTTATCTCAAAATAATCATATATCTTTCTACTTATGTGGTATGTATGGATGTATATTACCTTGTGTATTCGATTTAGCATTTTAAATGGCACACAGCCCAGAAATTTTAAGATTGTAGACTTAAGATGGCTACATACCACTACCAGTGTCCATTGGAGGTGCAGGCAGAGTTGACTTGTTTTAGTAGCATCAAAGTTTACTAAGCTGAACTAGTAGTGTAGCTTATGTTATGCTTAATTTAGTCTAACATGATAGAAATATGTACAATGATTTGATCCCAGTGTTAATTCTCCGGCTTAGTCTTATTCCTTTTATGCTGTATTCAAACTCACTTGTCTTCTTTTCTTTCTTTCTTTCCTTCTTTCATTCTTTTTCTTTCTTTTTTTCTGTTTTCTTTTGTGTGTGTGTGTGTGTGTGTGGTATCAGGGATTGAACCCTAGACCTTGTGCTTGCAAGGCAAGCACTTATGCACTAAGCTACCTCTCCAGTCCTTGTCATATTCCTTTTTGATTCCCCAAAGCACCATTTTTCCTGTCAATCAGCACATTTTTATTAATAGTTTTCTATATAAAGTATCAAAATAACAGAAGTGAATCAACCAGAGAAAATTCTCAGCCTCCTTCAAGGTTATACTTCAGTGGAAGAAGAGATAAAATAAATACATATGTATTATGCAACACAAGCAAGAAGATTGGGTCTGATGAGGGGTGTGATTGCAATTTTAAATGTGGTAGAAATGATAGGTCAAATTTCAAGGAAGCAAAAACTTGAAGGAAATGAGAAAGTGAGCCAAGTAGACATTTGAGGAAAGAATATTCTAGAAAGAATGAATAACAGCTAATGAAAACACACTGAAAATATAGTGTGCTGGTTTTCTTTAGCAACAGGGATAAAGAGTAATGGAGGGAGAAGGCAGTGGGAGATGTGTTGGGAAGCAAAGGGGGGTGTGGAAAATGAGTATCACTAAAGCATTGTGTGTGTGCATGTGTGTGTGTGTGTGTGTGTGTGTGTGTGCATTTCAGGATACCTCTCATCCTATCTCATATCTTATTCTAAAACTGTTTGCTATCTTAGGGGTTTACCCTTCCACGTATTGTTCAGAATTAGTTTATTAAATTTCACCAATAAAAAGAAAAGTTTCCGAAATTTTATTTGAAGTACACTGACTCTACAGTATTATTTGGGGAGAACCAACAATTTTGTGATACCTATACTTCCTGTATAGTAATAGCATGTAACTCTCCATTTGCTTAGCCATTCTTTAATATTTTGATAAAGGTTGATATATTTTGCTTTAAAAAAAAAAGGATTTAACATTGCTTAAGTAAGAGTTAGTCTTAGATCATGAGTATTTACTTACTTATTTTGTTTTTAAAAGTTATTTCTATGAAGAAGTTTTTCTGATGTTCCTATTTTTATTTTGTGTTTGTCAAATTTGGCAACCTCTTATTTAATAAGGTAACTGTAGAATACTTGCATTTTTTCATGTGCACACCTGCACAATTTACTCAAGTCACTTTCAATTCTTACTATTGACTTTTCATATTTCTGAAGATACTTCCTTTTTAAGAGCAGTGTTAGGGCCATAGAAAAATTAAATGGAAGCTATGCAGATCTGCCATACACTGACTGTATACAACATGCATAGTGTCTGCCGTAATCAATATCCCTTACTTGAATGGTACATTTTCTATACGTGATAAATCTAAAGTAACATTATTATCACCCGGAGCCATAGTTTACATTAAGGTCCTTTCTATCTTTCTTTCTTTCTTTCTTTTTTTTTTTTTTTTTTTTAAGAATTTAGGACTGGATCTACAGGGTGTACAGGGTCTCACTACATAGATCAGACTCATAATGATTCTCCTGTTTTCATCTTCCCAGCTGCTGGGATTACAGGCCCATGCCACCATGCCCCGTCTCAATCAAATTCTCAGCATACCCTGGGGGCAGCGCCAATATGCAAGAGATTGAACCCCAGCTGCTGCACTTTGCCAAAGCAGGTGCTTTAGTCCACTGAGCTATGTGACTGGCCCTTAAGGTCCATTCTTGGTATAGCTTGTATGGTTTAAGTCCTATGTTGACATGGGCTCACCACTGCACTAACAGACAGAGTAGCTCCACAGCCCTAAAAATCCTCTGTACTCTGCCCTCATTTTATCTTTTCATGGCATAGCTGGAATCACACACTATGTAGACTTTTGAACTCAGGTCCTTGCATTTGCCAGGCAAGCACTTATTCCACTGAGCTATCTCCCCAGCCTCTATGTAGACTTTTCAGGTTGGCTTTTTTTTTTTTTTCATTCCATAGCATACTTAGTTTTTTTTCCATGTCTTTTCATGGTTTCATAATTTGTTGCTTGCCAATTGTAGTGGTACAAGCCTACAATCCCAGCCTTGGGAAGCTGAGGTAGGAGGATCAGTGAGACAGGAGGATCAAGGCCAGTCTGACCAGTGATTTCAAGGCCAGTGTGAAAGCCTGTGTCAAAAACAAAAACAAACACGGAATTCATTTCTTTTTATCACGGAATAACCTTTCATTGTACAAATATTCCATAATATATCATTTTACTGACAGCATACCTTGGTTGCTTCCAAGTTTTGGCAATTGTAAAAAAAAAATGTTGGTATAAACATCTTGTGTGGGTTTTTGTATTGATCTAAGTTTTCGACTTTTTTGGTTAAATAGTGAGAAATAGTATTGTTCAGTTATATGTTAAGAGTGTGTCTAGCTTTACAAGAAATGTCTTCCTTGGTGGTAGTCTCATTTCACAGGGCCAACTGGAAAGAATGAGAGGATTGTGAGGACTTAGTGCAGTCCTTGACAGTATTATTCCTGTTGTGGCTTTTGACTTCCTCACAAGGGTTGTATTTCATTATTGTTTATAGTCACAATTCTCTGATGATACGTGTTACGAAGTGTCTCTTCGTGAACTGATTTGCCATCTATATATTTTCCTTGGTGAGACATTTGTTGAGGTATTCACACTTTTTAAATATGACATTTAATGTTTTTGTTTTCTTTTTGAATGTAAAGAGTTATTTATTTATTTTGGATAATAGTTCTTTGTTTTTTGTCTTGTCCATGTTCCTCTAAAGCCTCATGTGGTCACAGATGGGGCTTTTTCAGAGGTGGATTTGGAGTCAAGGGTATATGACTACTAAACTAGTCATTTGTCTGACTTGGTATAGTTCTGGGTGAGATTAAGAGTGCTACCCACCCTAAGAGCATGTAAGTTTCATAAGCTATAAGCACAGAAAGGGGGTCCCTGCTTATCACTTATTGTTTGCTGTTTGACCTGAACTTGCTGCATGGTGCCAAATGCCAGCTCTGCTTTGTCAGGGAGTGTTTCTCCTTTCAGTGATCCTCTGGAACACCACCCTGCCTAGGAGGCAGCCAACTACGAAGCAAAATATCTACAAACCTTAAGTTAAACAAACCTTTTCTGCTTTAACCTTGGGTGTCAGATATTTTGTCTCAGTAACAAGAAAGTAACTAAGAAACTTGCCTTGTGCATTCTTTGCAAACATTTTCTTTGAGTCTGTGACTTGCTATTTTATTCTCCTGGCAATGTACTTCAAGAGCAGAAGTTTTTAATTTTAATGTTATCTAGTTTAACCAATTATTTCTGTCATTCTTTTTGTTATATCTAAAAATCATTACGAGACCCAAAGTCATCCAAGTATTTTCCTATGCTACCTTGCAGGAGTTTTATAGTTTCTCATGTTCCACTTATGTCTATGATATTTAGGGTCCACTATTTTTCTTCTTTTTGAAGGGCTGGGTATGGATCTAGGGTTTTGCATGTTGGGTACTGAGTTCTGCCACTAGTCCCTATAATCCATTTGAACTTGATTTGGGTGAACTGCGTAACTTAGATGTGGGAGCTCATTTTGTTTACATTTAGATATCCAATTGTTCTAGTACCACTTGTTGAACATACTACCTTTGCTCCATTGCATTATCTTTCCCTTTCTACCAAAGTTCAGTCGGGTCCAATTCCGGTCTCTTTGTTTTATTCCTTTGCCCTATTTGCCTGTTCTTTCACGATGCTTGACAATGCACCTAGGCAAAAGCTAGCTTTGTTACTCTGCTTACTCTTACTTTCCCACTTTCGTCTAGTGTGGGAGCTTCCCTACTTGTCTGTTCACTGACTTCCATGAAAATATGAAAACTGAACTGCCAGTGTTTATGATTGCTCTTCTTGAGTGGCACCATTATCTACTTTTCAGCTGGTGTTAGTTTACGTATGATGTCTATTCACAAGCTTCTGTCTCTAACCTGTTTTTCCTGCACCACAGCATTAAGGATATACACTTATCTTCATATTCATACCCACTTACATACATGGCATTACAATATCTAGCACATTCATATTTCTGGTACACTGTAGGATTTCAGAGGAGAAGAGTCACGTCACGACTGTCTTCTCATCTATTACAGCTCCAGTGATAATGTGGCTTGTGACACTTAAGAAGTATTGGGTAAATATTTATTGAATTAATAAGTGCATTCATAAATTAACTTCTTTCTTCCACTTACCTTACCTTTCTTTGAATGCATTTTGCATATTTTCTGAGATTTAAAAAAAAGAAACCTGTCAGTTTCAGCCTGCTTAGGCCTTTGCAATGATTTGGCCTTATGCTGGCGTAATCTAATTACACTGAACTTGGGTAATATTAAGTAAGCACATACATGCGTACTATGTACATTCATAGTCAACAACTTGTACACTATGTACACTTGTAGTCAACTTGCTCCGGAATATCTTATAATTGTTAAATGATTTACAGATGGCCTTTGAAACATTTTACTAATACTGAGATAATTGCTTAATTACAAACCTAATGGATATGGCCACTTCAGAAGAATCTAGAGAAAATTTCAACTTGTGAATTGCTGGATCTGACTTCTATTGTGTAATGGGGATTCCAAGAGTTATGTGCCAAGATGGTTTGGTATTTGCTCTTCTCAGTTGTCAAAAAATCTATAGAGAAACATGTATAGCAGTTCCCGCCTTCACCTCTGACTGGTCAAGCTTGGTACCATTTTCTCTCTTCTTCGTGACTTGTTTCTGTTAACTTTCCTTTGTAGATCTCTGGTTTCCTCTCTAGTCACCTAACTACAAGAGATTACTAGTAAAGTTCCACACAGCTACTTCATTCATCCTCTGGTGAATGCTGTTTTTAAGGGATTAAAGACCAGAATGTCCTGATTAAACACTTAATTAGCCATAATAAAAATATTGCCAGTTGTAAATAATTGATTCATTCATTAGTTTGATATGCTAATGACAGAGCCCTGAGAAAAGGAAATGGAATAAAATTTACCCTCAGAGAAAATGGGTTGAAATTAGATTTTTACACTAAGATTTCTCAAAGTAAATTACCAGCTCACCATACAAGGGAACTACCTAAATCATTTTTCATTCACTGCTTAGCTAAACGTTTTGCAAATAAGGGTATTAGAGCATTGGCTCTTTATAGTAGAAATGGCTGCAGATCATGAGATGATATGGAAAGAGTACTGAACTCAAAGCTGGGTGGCCTGTGTTCAAGTTCTAACTGTCACTTGCCTCTGGTGTCTTGGAAAAGCCTCCTTAATCTTTTTGAGCCTGCATGTACCCTTCTGTTATCATAGAGACCACAGTTCTTTTCCAGGTAATTTTTGGTCTCTATAGCATCTTCCATGTGCTCCTGAGCACCAGGCACTCAATCTATGTTGACCGAATTCATAAAACAAGAGGTTTGCATTAAGTGATGCTGTAAGGACCTTTCAGTTCTGAAATTCTGCCACTCTTTCTCCTGTTTACCTACAACTTTCATCCCAAATTCCCAGGCTAAATGATTTTTGAGATCTGTATACTGAGGATGACTGATGATAGACAGATAGCTGGATAGATACATACATAGATAGATAGATAGATAGATAGATAGATAGATAGATAGACAGACAGACAGATAGACAGACAGTTCTGCCTCATCACCAAACGTGGGCTTTGTTTGTGGAAAATAGCTCCTCCTCACTAGTTTCTATTATTTGGAATATTATATGAGAAAACTTGAAAATTACACCCTTAAATTGTAGGTGCTACTCTTTTTCATCATTCAACCTAAAAGATATAAAATGAAGAACAATAAAGTGGGAGATGGAAAGAAAAATGTTAGATGCTTACTTATGGGCATGGTGTGTGAAATATTGTTACATACATACTGCTATTTCCAGAAAAGTTTCTAAGAACAGTCTATAACATAATTCTTCTTTTGGAAAGAAGCTGTTCAAAGGGAAGGAACAACTGGGATGAGGGAAAGGCAAAAAAATAGAAGCCAGGGAAAAATATGTATGTATGTACGTGACAAATTTTAAATAATTGCACTTCTGATTCCTACTGATCTGTTGAAAGCAATAGCTAATGCTTAAATTTTCTTTTTATCTTTTTAATATTTTAGACCAATTTTGCATGCTTAGTATCAGGTAATCTGAACAGCTAATTTGAAGAGAATAATATGCAAAATAACAACCATTGTTAAATTCCTACCATTTTATTTAGTTAAATTCTATATCATTTCTAATGTTTTTTGTTTCATTAATTTTTTCTTCTCTTTAAAATATAAAGGCTCAGGTTTTCACAGAGAGCAAATTGATTAAGCAATGGCCATGACTCATCCAAGTGGATGATACTGATAAAAGTTCTACAAAGCACTGTACGTGGTTTCAAGGTAAATCCTAAACGGATTTGTATCTGACCCTGTCAGATACAAAAGTTCCATTTTTTTGTTATATAGGTCTTGCTTTAACTTGATCTTAACCACCCAGCAGAAGAGTTTAACCATGAGGTATAAAATGTAAAGCCAGATTAATATGCTGAACTGTAAAAGGTTCAAGTCAACAGCTTTCAACATTGTCAGTTCTGCTGATAACCCACTACTATTATGGACTAGTGAACTGTGTATACAACTACTTTCTCTTAGTTCAATGAGGAGAAATATTTGCACTAATAGTGTTTAGAAAAGTTATCATGTCTGCATTTTATACTCTAACCAACCACTACAGAGACAGCAATATGCATTGTATTAATTATTGTGGCTGTCCTACTAACATGTTTTGAAATTGTCTCGTTATTTCTTTCCTGTTAAAATTAATGATTTTGGGGGGGGGGGGCGGGACCGGGGTTCAAACTCACGACCTTGCACTTGCCAGGCAGATACTTGTGCCACAGAGCTATCTCCCCAGTACCAATAACATTAAAAAATGCCCCCCCCAAAAATGTATATTTTCTAATTGACAGATGTGTCATCATGCCTACCATCCTAACTGTGTTAGTTGAAATTCCTATCCGGTGCTACTACTTGTTTGCTGTTGTTTGTTTGTTTATTTGTTTTATGTAGTAAGGATTGAACTCAAGGTCTCACACATGCTAAACAAGTGTTGTACCACTGATCTTCTATCAATTTTTGGACTGAATATGCAATAAAATTTATTCTCTGGTTTCTAATTTAAAAAATAAAAAATATAAAGTCTCTTTATATAAAATATAAAGGATATATATATATATATATATATATATATATGTATATATATATATATCCTTGTTTGAAGGAATAAAATTAGAAACATGTACGTCTATTTTGTATGTATTGTAGTGGCAGGGTATAAATTTACATATGCTTAGAGAAGAATATAGTTGAGTATCCAATCAATCAAATGTTAATGTCTGCTTCCAGAGACGAGGTGATGGGTAAGAGGTTTGGGTGGAGAGGGGGAAGGCGATACAAAAGGGATAAGATTGCGTTAGTTTTCTTTGGACATCGATATATTGTTTGGCTTCTTTTAGAAGTGGTAATTTTCACTAAATTACATTTGCAGACTAAAACACATGGTTGATACCCAAATTTCATTTATTTCAATAGCTTTCCAAAAAAACTACTGAGTAGTATACACTATCTCTCTACTAAAAGATGAAAGATAGCTGCATTCTAGTCCAAAATGTATTTAATCATAAAATTTCCCATCCTTATTCTTAAACTAAAGCCTAAAGACAGATTTCTCTGGAATTAGTCAACGGATGGTCTTCCTTGCTCCCTTCAACTTTTTTTTTTTTTTTCTTTTTTTCTTTTTGTGGTACCGGGGATTGAACTCACGACCTTACGCTTGCAGGCAAGCACTTATTCTACTGAGCTATATCTCTCCAGCCCTCCCTTCATCGTACAAACTGGGATTACTATTCTCTCTTTTAACCTAGATGAATCAATGATAAATCCTTTCTCTTCCCCTGAAGCTCCCCAATAAGTAACAGTACCATCCCCTCAGTCTCTTGCTTATTTTTTAATAACATTTGTAAAAATATTTTATATTTTGTAATTTTTTTACACTTTTTTTAAGTTTCTGATACTACGAGAAAATATCATGCCATGTCTTATAAGTAGATTATAACTCAAAGATACAGTATAAATGATAAAACAAAAATTAAAATTAAGCAATATTAAGAAAATTAAATATTAGTTAATTAAAATTAAGTTAAATATAGCAAAACAATATTTCAAAATTAAAACTAAATTGTGAGTCCAACTAAGAGGCTAGAATGTTGTATATCATATGTATGAATTTGTGATTAATTCAGAGTACTCACATAGTATTTGAATAATTTGATATGTATAAAAATATCAACTAAGAAAAAGTTTTCATGATAGTAAAGAATTACTAAGAATAAAATATAATATAAAGATTGGAATGACATGTATGGCCAGCAATTCTAACAGTTTGGAGATAGGATATCGCACAAAGTTCTAATATATTGTGGACATGGATAGTTTCCATGAGGCTTACTGGTGGCCAGGTGTCTCTTGTGGGACTGAGCTACTGCTATTTCCTTGACATCAACCCTGTAGGCCCAGACAGAATCATGACCCATAGGATGCAGAAGTCCATTTGTAGAGTATGCTGATGGAGATATTTTACTGCTGTATGCAAAAGAATAATTGAATAATTCTCCCATGTTTAATTGTTTTCCCTATTTGGTGAGTTCTTTGTGTACTCATTCATGAAGTTGTGGTTATTTCGATCCCTCTCTAGAATGTCTTTTAATAGTCTGTGTAGGGTTGGTTTTATCATCATGAAGTTCTTTAGTCATTTGTCAGGGAAGTATTTCACTTCTCCATTGTACTTGAAAAAGGGTTTTGCAGGGTATATCTGGGTTGGAATTTATTTTCTTGCAAGATTTTAGTACTTTTCTCCATGTTCTTCTTGACTGGATGATTTGTGAAATCTGCCATTATTCTAATGAGTTTTCCTTTAAATGTGATCTATTTCTTTTCTCTAGCAGCTGTTAGTATACTATTCCTGTGCTGAATTTCTGGGATCTTGATTATTATATGTCTGGGTGTGGTTTTAATTGGGTTGATGCTATTTGGAGTTCTATATTCTTAGGTTCCCTGAATGTCAGATTGTTTCCCCATATTTGGAAAGTTTTCTGCTATTACTTCTGCCCATATTCTATTTTATATCTTTTGCTTGACTCTTTCTTTCTCATTGATGCTTATTAGTCTTATGTTGTTCATCTTTGCATCATCTTGCAGATGTTGAATTATTTTTTCCTGCATCCTGGTTGTTTTTAAGAGATTGTTTCTTACCTTTTCACTGTTTTCAAGGTCTGAAACTCTATTTTCACTTTTATTCAATTGGTTTTGCCAGCTTTGATTGAGATTTTAATATCCTGTATAGCACTTTCAATCTGCTTCATGCATTCTATTTCTTTCCTATATTGCTCATTCAAGGATTCCATCATTTTTCCATTCTCCTCTACTTTTTTATCAGTGTTTTCTTTAGAAGTACTTAGTACTTCTTTCATTATAGTTATCATTTCCCTTTTTGCTTCAGAAATTATCTCTGATCTGATTTCCTCTATGCCTTTCTGCAGTTGTTTCTTTACTTCAGACACTATTATTTCAGAGATATCAGGTTTGTGTTTTGCAATTTCCTCTATGCTATTGTCTCCTGTATTTGTTCTGGGTGGCTGTTATGGTTTCTGTATAGGTGTCTCTCCAAAGGCTCATGCTGTCATGGGGTGATGCCTCTGGAATTTGTAATTGATTATTGTGGAAATGGGTGCTTCCCCTCCCCTGGGGCAGGTGATTTACATTTCAATGTAAGGTAGGAAGAGAAGTTAGCTGCTTGAGCAGCCTGCTAGCTCTCCCCCAGAGCTCTCTTGGTCTCTTCCCACCACCATGGAAGGTTGACCTCTGCCATTTGCCAGTCTGCTTTGGAGCCAGTTGAATATGGACTGAAACTTCCAGTAACTGTGAGATAAATAAATCTTTCCTTCCCTCATTTTGACTGTCAGGTGTTTGTCTCGGCAATGAGAAAAGAGTAACTAAGACAGTGGGCTTGGGGCCTAAGACTGCATTTTGTTTCTTCTCTTTGTCATTTTGTATAGCACTGTCTCCTGACCTTTGGTGTAAAGCTTTGGTACAGATCCAGGTCTGGATCTGCCAAGTTCAAACTGGTCCCGGCGAGTGTGGCTTGGGTCTGGCTGCTGAGTCCCACTTCTTCCAGCTGCAGCCCTTGGAGGTGAACCTCACTGTGCCACTCCGACAAGATGTTCTGCTCCTGGATCAGTTGGGTGGATCTTGCGCCTAGCCTCTCTGCTGGTAGTTTTGCCATAGTGTTCCACACTGGGCATGTCTGAATGATGCAGTTCCACTCACATGCTGGGTGTTGGGTTGGATTAGTTTCTATCAGACCCTGTGTCTCACTCACACATTAAGCCTTAATGCTCAGTTGATTGAGCTTCTGGAATGTCCTGGATGGTCTCACTCACAGGCCAGGCCTGGATTCTGGGGCAAATGAGTTTCCAGCAGGCCCTGGGCAGTCCATTCACATGCCGGGCCTGTGTGTTGGGTCTAATGAGTTTCTGGCAAGCCCCAAGTGGTCTCACAGGCTAGGCCCAGATGCTGGGCTAAATGAGTTTATGGTGGGGCCCCGGTGGTCCCACTTCCATGCCGGCTTTTTTTTTTTTGTAAATTAAAAAATCTATCTATCTATCTATCTATCTATCTATCTATCTATTTATATGGTATAGGGTCTTGCTACATAGCTTGTTGTAGGGATCCTCCTGTCTCAGCCTCCCCAGTGCTGTGATTATAGGCATGTGCCACCATGCCCAGTTTTGGTCACATGACATAGTACCAGAGATAAAATCTGGGCTCTTGTGCTTGCCAAGCAGGTGCTTAGACCACTGAGCTATCTGTCCAGCCCCTCTCATGTTTCTTATGTAATTAGAGGTAGACATAATTCCCTCTGCACATTATTCATTTCTCCTTCTTCTTCATCCAAGCCCTTGCCCGCACCTAAACTATTCTATCCATAAGTAACTTAGATATAAAATATCACCTCTAATTCTTGTGTAATTGGAAGGTGAATGAATCGGAGGACTTCTTCATTTATCAGTGGATTTATTCTCTAATGAGTTCTTAGGAAATTCTTGTGCCTGGCTCCTCCTTTTTCTCTCTGCTTCCTGTCTACCATGGGATAAGAATTTGTCCTCTACTATGTCTTGTCACCATTTTTCTTTCTACCTGGGAGCCAGCCAACCATAAGTTGAATGCAATGACACCTGTGAACTAAAAGAGTCTCCTCCTCTACATTGTAGGTGCCAAGTATTTTGTTCCAATGATAGGGAAAGTTGACTGGTACAGTTGTAATAACTTTTTTTAAATAATTTTTAAATTTTATTTATTTATTTTTTTCTTGTTTCAGAACCTTTGTTTGTTCACTTATCTATATGGCTGGCTTAGCCCACCCCAAGGGCAGGGCTGACGCAGCATGCGGTGCTGGGGGTTGAACTGCGGTCCCTGAAGCCACCCAAGCTTTCCCAAGCAGGCGCTCCAAACCACTGAGCCATCCCGCTGCGCCCTGTAATAACTTTTTTTGTTTACCCCTTAGTGTATCTGAAACAACCCTTTACATGTAGTTGTATGGATACCATTTGTATTATTGTAACTCTAAAAATAATGATTGTTTATCTGGTTCAAGCATGAAACCTGACCATGTTTTTTAATGCTGTTCATCCTGACAGGTCTTCTGTACTAACAGCATTCACTCCCTGTGATATTAGCATGTAAAGGGTATGCTTCTGATACACTTTTACACGCATAGCATTTGTGTCCAACTCCCTTGTTGGAGAGAATGCCAACAAGAATTTTAGAGGCAGAGAATCCTTTACAAACTAGACTTTGTCCCCTTTCCTGAAAGAACTTCTCCATTTAATACAAATTCCAACTTTCGTGACTACTTAATCCATACCCCATTCCATCGCGCTAGATGCTCATAATAGTATCACAAATGAACATGATATCATCTCTCTATATATTTACCTGATTATGTTATCATCACTTACAAGAATATTTTTACTATGAGCAAATTCTCCATCATTCCTATATAATTGCAACCTATTGGAAAATATTAAGTAGTGTTATGAGCTATGTGGCAATATATAAGGCACTCCTGTAAACAGTTTTATATTTACACCAATATAGAAAACACAATCTTTGCCTTTTAAAAACAATATAATGTAGGTGAAACAATAAAGTGTGCACATTTGAAGAGATGGCTGACAACCCCAAAATATAAATTCGCTGTGAATAATTTAGATGAGACGTAACAAATGGAGGAGGAGAGTTCAGACATGGGACTTGGAACTCTAGATAGAATGCCAAACGGCTAGAGAAGGATCAGGATTAGCTAATGTGCAAACAGAGAGTGCAAGCTGGGATATGAACTACATTTTAGGCTTTGCATCTTGATTTATTCAGGCTACTATTAAAATATCCTTTAAATTGAATGGTCTATAAATAGGAGAAATGTATTTTTTTATCGTTCTGGCATCTGGAGGTTCCAGGTCTAGATACTGACAAAGTCAGGGTCAGAGAAGGGATGACATTCCGCTTACCTAGGTGTTCTGTTCTTGCCGTGCTTGCACACAGCAGAAGAGGCACACAAGCTCTCTAGGGTTTCTTTTGTAAGGACATTAGTTCTGTACATAAGGACTCTGCATTTTCAACCTAATACCTCCTCATAGCCACACCCACTATTGCTATCGCCTGTGAGTTTATCATTTCCACATATGAATTCTAGGCAAACATAAAATCAGTTTATTGCCACATACTTCTGAGAAGAAGCACAACTGCTGACTATAAACTGCTAACGATGCAGACGCAAGTATACTGATGATGCCGGTGAGTGACGATGATCCTACCAACAACGAAATGTTTTACAAAAGACACCTTCTCATTTTTTTTTTACCACCAACTTAGCCTTGATTTGTGTCAAGTGGTATGAAATATTCTATCACTTCAAGCCGCTGTCCCAGCGCTAATTTTGATAGAAAGGCTGCAGCTAGCTCTCTCTCTCCTTGTCTTATATCAATGCCATAATTTATTTTTCAGTGAAACAGCAGCAAAGCTTGCAGAATGATGTTAATTGTTTTGGCTGAAGTCTTGTTAACATACTTCAGTTTGGTGAAAGTCAACTGGATGTGGAGGCAAAGGACAAAACATTGAGTGCTTTCTTCACAATTTGTTTTTCCTCAATTGCCATTGTCCAAGTATTACTTTCAGAAATTTGACTTCTGGACTAGTGATAGTACAACAGTCTCCTTACCTGCAATTGAAAAAGCAGCGTATATCTGTACGAAAACAACATGAAGATAATATTGACAATACATCTATTTATGTAAACTCACTAGCACATTGGCAATACCCTATAGATATGTGTGTGCACACACACGCACACACACACACACACACACACACACACACGACTGCACCACTTATTTTATGTGAGAACCCTGCCATTTCACTCTCAAGCTAGGGAAAATGGAAGGCACAAAGGCAGGCATGTTCTCAGTTCCACTCAGTAAAGACTACAGCTAACGCGACGCCTAGAAAGCAAATGCGGTGACCTTTAAAGAATTCCAGAAGAAGCTATTTCCAGCACATTGCTAAATGCTATATTTTAAAGGTTCTAACCTTATTTGATACAAGTGTATAATATCAGCAAACCCTTGTGAGGGAAGGGTCTGCATTCATCACATGGCACAAGTCACTCGCAGAAGAGGTGGGGAAAGTTATTACTTTCCAACTTACAGACACCAAAGTTCAAGCTAGCTCCTTCCATGGTTTGCCACATTAAATGAGGTTCAGGGATCACTTGAAAAATTGCAGGCTTTTTGACCTAACAAAAAATATAAAGTTTTCTGCAAATAACAACAGCTATATCATCATGCAGAACAATTGATGACACAAGCCTGCACGCTCCGCCTTTAGCAGTTCATGCCAGCTGGCAAAACTGACCCTCAGTGGGTCTGTGACATTAACTTTTATCTTTTTTGTGCAGTTGATGAATAGTAATAATTGATCTTGATGACCCAGAATCAAAATAATGAATGAGTAATGTGAAAAACAAATTTACTCACTGGAAAAAAAAAAACTAAAATAGTCTTTGAAAGCTGAAGGTAGACTCCATTATGAAAGGTGAAAGGGTTCTCCTCTTTTACAGACAAAGGAATAGATGAATATATTATTTTAATATTTACTAGAGTCTTTAGATTTATTACATCATGCATGAATCTTGACAACATTGCTTTTAATTCAGATAGCTTTTTAAAACACTAACATTTAAACATATTTTTGTATGCTCAGTCGTATTATGTTTTATGGGCTGAAAGTGAGGATTTCCTTCAGCTTTGGCAAATCTTTCCCCCAACCCAATTGCATAACTCACGTATATGAAGGTATGAGCTGCCAATTAAGTCATAGATACAGAATTTGAAAACCAGCCAACCTAATAAAACATCATGTGGGGCCCTACTTGGTCAGAATTATCTCCCATTCACCTTTATGGTAAGTGGAGCAATAAAAACAACAGTAAATTGTCCTGATTAAGAATTTGCTAAGCTTCTATGCTGGTCTGAATATTATTTAAAAAAAATTTTAAGGATGTACTGGAAAATCCATTTCAACCTAGTTAGCATACAATTGGGCTTCGGCATTTATTGGTTTTCCATACTTGGTGTTGAAGAGCTAAGTCTACAAGCAGAAAATAACCATGTGATGCTTATAATGCTGTGGGCTTTCAGTCTGGAGAGTTGTCTTAGGATTCCTCTCAAGTCAGAAAACAATTGTGTGAGGATTTTGAAATCACTTACAAACCAAAGCCCCAGGCAAAGAAATTAGTAGGTGTGTTGAGCAATAAGTAAAGTCAAACAAGAGAAGGAAATCAAATAGTTAAAAGCGACATGCATACCACACTCAGAAGATTAAGTTTCACTAATACAGATTTCAAGCATCTGGACAACTAAACAACACACTGTGAAAATCAGAAACTCCTAAAGGTCTTAACAATGGTTCTCTTCTGCTTGGGCCACTATCAACCTAAAGTATTCTGACTGAGTTATAGGAAATCTATGGTCTGTTGTCAAAGGTTGATTTTTAATAGTATAATAAGTGTACTAATAGGTATGCTACTGTTGGTAATTAGGCTACTATTGTCAGAATTATCTAGAATGCTACAAAATACACATTATTTTTAAAATGTGCATGGATTTCTCATTATTATTATGAATCAAAAAGATAATACCTGAAGACTGGGACTTGATAAAGTGAATTTGCAAGAGCTGAGGCCTCTAAAGTCCCTCACATTGTCCTACCCTACATTATTTTGAGTTTGTTAGTCTGGGCACCTTTTCATTCTGTTCCACAGTTGCTTCTGCTGGAACTAGAAGTTGCTTCATGCATAAGATGGTTGTATTTAAAGCAAACTCAACAAAAAATAATGAAGAGCAGTAGGTTTAAAGAAGACAGATGATAAGCACCAGGCTTTTTCTCCTATTCTCTTTTAATAAAGGCAGCCTTTCAGTTCAATTTTGAGTTCCTAAAACTTTAGAAGATGATCCTCTATCTGCCTATTAACATGCTAGATATTAGCATGTGGAGATGCCCAGCAAATGTACTATTCTTAGGTTTCAGATATATCTTACACGTGCATGCCAACATTCTGGTGCACTATCTCTCTTTTATTATCCTTTATAATAGCAATAGCTAACATTTATTGAGTACTTCTTATATGCCAGGCACTATTCTAAATACTAGGTAGACGGTTACTCATTTACTTTTCCAAGGAGTCTTCTACAGTGAGTGCTATTATTATTACTTTCAGATCACCAGGAAGGAGCTAAAAGGACTTGCCATGGTCCAAGCCAATAACTGCTGGAGGTGGGATTTGAAAACAGTTTGATCTCCAAGTATTGGTTACCTCACAAAGTTTTGTGGGAATTCAAATATTCTTCACACATAGTACCTCACAAATGTTAGCTATTTATTTAGATCCTTGTTTCTATTGCTACTACCCTTTTTCTTTCTTTTTTAAAATGCATTTAGTACAGGGTCTAAAGGGTCTCGCTTATAGATCAAGACTCACAGTTTCCTGGGCATAATGCCCCAAACATTTCCTCCCTTGACTTCCTAGGTAGCCTACACCAACCCCCGTCCCAACCCTGCCCTACATTGTACTCTGGTCTTGGCTCACTTACCCTTGTCCCATGTTGGTCTCAGATAACTCCCTTCTGATGTAAACAAAATTAAACCACAAGGAAGATAAATGATGTTCACCTGTGACCTGGCTGTTCCAGCCCTCAGTTACCCTCCCTAAAAGATCCTATAAGTCTCCTCTTTATTCACTGCTTTCTTGGTCCACTAGACAGCCCCCATGCTTGATGATCCCAATAAATCTACTCAAGTTAGAATGCCTGGACTGGTCAAGTGCATGGGTTCGTATCTAACATTCACTATGTAGATCGGACCCATAGTGATCCTCCAGTTTTCAGCCTCCCACATGCTGGGATTATAGGTGCACACCACCACAAGCCAATCTCAATCACCATCTCAGCACACCCAGGGGAGCTGGGTTGGGTATGGGCACGCCTGGGGTTGAACCTTGGTCCCCGCATCTCCTTAAGTAGGTGCTTTAATCTGCTGAGCTATCTGGCCAGCCCTTTACTATCTTTTTTCTAATGAAGACTTTCGTATGTCTTTAAAAATTACTAACATAAAAGGAACATTGTCAAGGCTGCTCAAATGACCTCCTGTTTTTGTTTTTGTTTTTGTTTTTGTTTTTTTCTGAATCAGGGATTGAACTCAGGCCCTTCTGTTTGCCAGGCAAGCACTTATTTCACTGAGCTGTCTCTCCAGCCCCTTCCTGTTGCTTTCAACCCACTTATCCCATCATTCTGGCCACTATCCGAAGCAGTTCTGGAAGTCCTCTCTCATGAGTGTTTTCGTTGCACCATCATGACTGCCTCTTAAATTGATTCGAAACATTCACTTCCCAAGGTCATTTTGACATTGGTGAAGAGCCAGAAGTCTCATTATGCCAGATCCAGTAAATAAAGTGGATGAGGACACATTACAGTGTTTTTATTAGGCAGAAATTGCCATCAAAGTTTGATCAATGAGAGGCGTTCAAAAACACAGCCAATATTTATATTAAAAACTTTATTACAATAAAAGACACATTGTATTCACCTCCTGAAAATGCTCCTCCTTCCTTCATATATTTATCCTATCATTCTTGGTAATGTGTCTTGTCCAGTGATAAATTTTTAAAAAGAATTTAAACATTTAACTTAATTTTTCGTCACCCCTTGTGTATTCATTCTGGCTTATATATTCACATACTCTTTCCTTGGTCCATCTTCCCAGAATACTTTGAAATTTGACACAAAGTAAATGTACAATATTTAGTCTAGCGGAAAAGGCACTCATTGTGGGGGTTGATTTCATGCATCTATTTGGCTGGACCAAAGTACCTAGATATTGGGTCAAACATGCTGGATCTTTCCATGAGGATGTTTTTTCAGATGAGATTAATGTTTAAACCACTGGAGTCTGAGTGAAGCAGATTGCCCTCTGTAATGTGGTGGGGCTTTATTCAATCAGTTGAGGGTTTTAACAAAAGCTGACCTTCCATGAGAAGGAAGGAATTTTGCCAGCAGTTGGCTTTCTATGTCAGCTCTTCCCTAGGTCTCTAGTCCACCAGTCTATCCCGTAGATTTTTGGACTTTCTAGGCTTTATAATCATGTAAGTGAATTCATGGACATTATCATCATCTTCTCTCTCTCTCTCTCTCTCTCTCTCTCTCTCACACACACACACACACACACACACACACACACACACACCTTGTTTGTTCTGTTTCCCTGAGAAACACTGACTAATATTAATGGAAATGTTAAAACTAACCCGGTCCTTAAGCAACTTTGCCAGCCTCCACCAATTTTGATCATTCTCTACACTTTATCTGTAACTATGAGAGTTACACAATCCCCCATTTTTTCCCAAAGGGGCAAACTTGAGAAGTCCCATGTGCTTGCTCTTACTCCTTGAAGGTTCAAGTTTGCTTGTAAAGGACTTCGAGATGTACAAGGAACACACCCGGACATGCCAGACCAGACTGTCCAGTGATTCTGCTTCCCACTCATCCTAAAAGCCAGCCCACATGACAGGTGAGGAGGGCACCTGAGCGCCATCTGACTTCTTGAAAACTGACCTCAGCCTTTCCATTGGCTGTAATAAAGGTACGATTAAATATTATGCCCTAGGTTTTATACTTAATTATTTACATGCCTTAATTTATCCGCACTTTGCAAATGCTGACCGTTACACCGTTAAAAGCATTTCACCCAGCTTGCTCATCTCCTGGGCAGGGTCTTTTCTCCATATGTTAAAGATTTATCATTTGAAAGCAGAGTGATACATCATGGTATAAATAGCTGGTGGGAGGATTAGTACTGTTACAGGTGAACGAATTCTCCCCTTTTATTTTCTCACTATTGTCATTTTTTAAAAATACAAGAAAACCAACCAAAGCAAAACAAGTCAGTGATGATGACAGCAAAATCAACTACACTCTCCAAAAAGCACGAGGTCTAAAACCAATGTTTGCCCTTCGATGAAAGATCTCAGGCTCTCCGCATGAGTGCGACATCCCAACATCAAGGAAAGATTTTTCTAAGAACTGTGACATGCGACACTGAGAGATGCACATGACTGAGCAGTGATCCACAAGTGCTCTGTAGAAGTGTTTGCTTAACGAGCCTTAATGTCCCTGACAACTCAGATAGCTTGAAAGAAAAGCTTGGTCTACACATGGTCACCTGAGGCATCTTTTTCACTGAACCCTTAATCCATGGGGACCTACTTGAAGTTTAATCATCAAAATACTCACATGAACTCACATGTAGTTACTGTGCTTTTTAAAAAATATTCTTGCCAATGGAACTGTGGAGAGGCACCACAGATGCATCCTCAACTTCTCTTTCGAAATACACCAGAGATTAGTAAATCATTCAAAAAATGATCTTTCTGGGGCCCGGCAGGATGGCTCAGTGGTCTAAAGCGCCTGCTTAGGAAAGCTTGGATGGCTACAGGGACCGCGGTTCGATCCCTGGCACCACATCCTGCACCAGCCCTGCCCTCGGGGCGGGCTGAGCCGGCCATGAAAATGAGGGAATAAACAAGCAAAGGTTCTGAAACAAGAAAAAAAATAAATAAAAATTAAAAATTCTTTTAAAAAAATGATCTTTCAAAAATATACTTGCAGAGATAAAAGACATAGATTTGTGAGGAGTGATGGGAGAATCTGGGGGATGAAGTACCAGTGGGTTAAAATATTATAACATTTGCTATAATTTGATCTGACTTTCACTCTGTGTTAAATATTCTATCAAAATGAGGATTTTGAGCTTATACTCGGTGGTGAAACAGAAGATATCACTTGACAATTTAAAATTTTCTGTAGCAACTTCCTTTGACTGAAATCACCAACATTTCCTTGCTTCACGACATTAGGACATAATAATATTGATCCATATCCTCAGAAAAAAGTAAAGATTAGCTGTTTAAAAAATGGATTCCTGGTATAGTATGTAAATCTATGTATGTTATGCTTTCTTTCATGACACACAGAGACACGCTCAAGAAAATTAGCCCATTGTCCAACTAGTTATTTGCATCATATAATCAAAATTAATTATTTTGAAGCATCTCTTTGTTTCTGAACCTTTTATGCATGTGCTTGATAATGTCTTATGAGCCCATTCATAGATTGTTGTTCTGTTGTTATTGGCTCTTGTCTGCTATGGTTTATGTCTAGTTGTCCCCCCAAAGCCTCATGTAGTCATTGGGCAGGGACTTCTATAGATTGAGACTTGATCTATGATCCCTAGGATTATGTGTTTTAGTACTGATGGGATTATGGGTTGAGGTACTTCTGGGATTATGGGTATAGCCTAAGGTGGAGGCTAAGGCAGAGAGCCTGAATATAATATAAAGAGAGACAGAGAGACAGACTAAAGTTGTTGTTGTTGCTCTGCTGCCCTGTTTGGTTGGCTACCGCTGCCACCATTTTGTTGCTGTTCCACCGCCATGAACTGGATGCTCTCTGCCCTGTTCCACTCAGCCTTGCGCCAGCTGAATATGGACTGAAACCTCCAGTAACTGTGAGCTAAATAAACCTTTCATTCCTTCATCTTGAGTGTCAGGTATTTGTCCCAGCAACGAGTAAAAAGTAACTAAGACAGATAGAAAAAAAAAAAAAAAGGTTGATTTATATATGGACTTCAAGGAATTTAATCCTGAGAAAGTACAAAACACCCCAAATAAAGACCCAAGACCTACTTCCACATAGTGGGTGGGATACGTTTCTAATGACTCTAACCTTCACAGGCCTTTTCTTTTTTGATCTAGCAGTATTGTCTTTGGGCATTAGAGAGGTGCTACAGCATTATGTTTATATGATTGAGCTCTAAAGCATTGTTCACATGTAAACTCAGAAGAAAGTAGATGCACGTCTGGCTGCTCCTGGAAGAATAGTCTTACCAAATTCCTCAGTCACCCAAAACTCAGATTCCTGACCTGAGTAATGGGGGTGGGGAGGCGGGTAAGTAGCACGTACCTTATGGGGTTGTTATGAGGGAATGCAAATGAGAAGATACTGTTGAATATGACAGCTTTCACTCAGAGTAAGTGCTCACATCATGTTCTGTTAGTGTTATATAATGTCACTCCATGCTACTCAACACTGTCCCTAGCTATAGTCTATGCCTAATGTGACCGTCTCTAGGATGCTTACTTTTCAGTATTTACCTTTGTGCTTTCTCAATAGGTAGAAATTAACAGATTAATGGGAAAGTAGAGTAGAGGCTGATAGTCATGTTCTCTACATGTAAAAGCTCAAAATCAAACAGGAGCAGAAATGAAGGGGTTGCCATCCAGCCATTTTGATCATCCTTTTCAAAGTAATATAATCAGATTTCTTTCCTTTTATCAACCAGGAATAGTTTCAGAAGTTAAATATTTCAAGCAGAGCTATACACAGCATTGAGAATAACCAGATGAACAGCATAAGGAACAAGGGGTGGCTGCAGCAACCATCGTGCTGCATGCTTGAGGTGCACACAGTTGTTTGTCAGAGGCTGTCCATCTTGAGCACAGCTTGCAGACTCTTCTCAAACATGAGGTCACCACAGAGCTCACAGGGGCAGATGAGTTGCAGAACAAGATATGTCTGGGTGCAGATGTGGGAGGAACTGGGTCTAACAACCATAATGGAAACAGGAAATGAGAGTTAGGTCAGCCCAACTGAAGCTGTTGAAAAGGCAAAACCTAGCCATGTGGTACAACTTTCATGCTCTATAATGTTTACCACCTACCAGCCAACTTTACCCATAGGTTAGACTATTGCAAGGGGAAAAAAAGCAGGTTCACTGGTACCCATCCAGCAGTCTTCCCAAATTCCTTCTTATGCTTTGCAGCACGTACCACTGTATCTAAAGGGTCATCTCGTTCCTCAATTCAATTGCAAAACAAATTATTTTCTGTGCTGTTTACAGTCCTTGTAATGAATTTTACAGGGTCTCAAGAGAGAAGTTTATTCACTGATAAACAAGAAAAGAAAAATGAATCAGTGATAACAAAAATCCCCTGCTTTCTTATACAAATATGTATGCTCATAGTAGGTCAGCATTCACAAGTTCACACAGGCATACATGCACACGCATATGCACACACTCATACCTCGTGCTTCTGCTTACTTAACGTGAAGTTACATTAAGAAAATCGTTACCAAGTTTCTGGGATGGGGAAGTGGCAAAGGAGGTCTGCCGGTGGTGAGCTCATGCTTTCAGCTGGGATAGAGCTGACCTTGCTCTGCATGGATAGATCCAGGGCTGTGTGCAGAGCCCAAAACTTTAACACCCTTTACCACTCTACTCTAGAAAGCCTATGAACCTTGACATCTCTTCGGCCGATGATAAAAGTCCTGCACGGCTAAGATTTTCAGTCTGACAAAATAATCAGCACCCAATTCTGCTAAAACTTTTACAATTACAGAATTAAACTTTTCCTTAAAATTTGTTATCTAATTCTTGAACAGATAACATATTTAGAACTGGGAACATCGCACACAAACTGTCTCTAGCTCTGCAGTCGCTCTGTGATATTCTATTTTCTTAAAACTTTGGAATCTGTCTGACTACCATTTCATCGTAAACCAACTTTTACTCTTTTCTTATTGCATTGTGTATTTTTTAAATGAAGCAGACCCAGAAAGAGGCGAAACATAGGGAAAATGCATACAATTAGAATTTTTCTTTAATATTTTATTTTAAAACAAGGACAGGAAAGAAGACAGGGCATGCCAAGGCCAAGTTAATCAACTGTAATCTATTAATCTACATTAGAATAAAGTAGAGCATTCCAATTTTATTATATTTGTTAAAGAAAAGCTGTTTAGACTGAAAGGGTGACTGTGAACAAGCTTAGGTAAGACAAAGTAGAGCCTAAGCCAAGACAGGAGAGTGAGGCAAGCAACTGCAAGGAATGAATGGAATCTCAGAACATTCCGGAACTCTCTAGAAAACCTTAAGACATTGGGGAGACTTAGAAAAGAAAGGAGATTAAAGACTATCTGATTCCATGCCTAGTACAGTTCATCATTTAACATTTATCCATTGACACATGTTTTGTACAGGAAATTAGTAGTGTCAGTATTCATGTCAAGTATCTTTAGGTTGAAAATAAGAGATAAATTTCCCACCATGATGGAGCTAACATTCTGGCAACAGAGACAGAAATTGAACAAATGAACATAGAGTGGTAGCTGGTGCTGCCACTTGCTATAAGTGCAAGGAATAAAAATAGGGCAGAGTAAAGAAATAAAAGAAATCTATGGGAGGAGGAGGGGCTTATATATTTTGTATAGAATAATCAAGTATGGACTTTCTGGATACATGCAAGTTTAACACACATGAATTGAAGTAATAGCCAGACAAAGAAAAAAGGAAGAATGTTCCATGCATAGGAAATGACTTGCGTAAAGAAGAAGGTTGATGTAGTCAAGAAACAGAAAGGTAATAGATATTTTAATTTATGTCTGTAGTAATCTTTCTATTATTTATATGTCCCATAATGTAACACTGCATACCATAAATGTGCACAATAAAATTATTTTTAAAGGAAGAAGACACATGGCTAGCACAGAGGAAATGAAGACGAAAGCAGCAAGGGGAAGGAGGGGCTGGATCTCGGAAGGCCTTGTGAACCACAGCAAGAAAGACTAGATTTTGTCTAAATGCCAGTTGGAGGATGCTGGGAAGTTTGAATATGGAAGTGCTGTAATCAGATTTAAAATTTGAGCAGATTGCTCTGGTAGCTGTGTGAAGAATGTATTAGTAGGAAGCTAGGGAGGAAGTTTTAAGACAAGTATAAAGGCCATTCCACCAGCCCAGGCAAGGGATGAAGTGACTTCACTGGGGTGGTAAAGATTAAGTTAATATTTGAAGAAGAACAGATGGTACAGCACAAGGATTGCTTAAGGGGAAGGAGGCCAGGGTAATGCGCAGGTGTTGGCTGGGCCAACTGGGTGAGTCATGGGCCTGTTTACTAGGATGGAAAAGTCAGTGGAGGAATTGGGACCCAGTCTCAGTGGCAACTGAGACTATTAGTTTTGCAGTATAACTATTTCAGTAAAACTAATCATAATGATATCCTTTGAAGAACTTGCATCACTCCTGACCACTTTGTTCAAGAACACATTTTAGCATGATATTGAGAAGGAGAATCACCCTTAGAGATGGGGTCCAGGAAGGAGAATGGGCTCACAGGACAAATGCTTGAGGGCCTGGCAGTCGGAGAAAAGATAAAACTTTGCTTTAAAGAGAGAGGCAAATAAAGCAAATGATAGTCGCTTTTAAATATTTAATTAAATTTAACTTACTCAAAGGCATTTAGGTAAATGTGGACAGAAACCTTAAAAAGGAGGGACTTTACACAATAAGAAATCTGTTCTGAAAGACTGTCCAAGCATTTATAAGGAGGGTTCTTCAAATACTAGGCTGGATCAGGCAATGTGCAAATCCTGTCAAAGGGACTATAACTCTAGGGCAGGCCAGATAGCTCAGTGGACTGAAGTGCCTGCTCAGGCAGAGTACAGTGGCCAGGGTGCAATCTCTGGTGTGCAACACAGGCCCTGCCCCTGGGGTGTGCTGAGATGGCGATTGAGACTAGGCATGGCGGCACATACTTGTAATCCCAATGCTAGGAGCCTAAAAACAGGAGGATCACTATGAGTCTAATCTATGTAGTGGGACCCTGTAGACCCTGTACCAAATACATAAAAAAGGGGCCTATCGCTAGATGCAAGCACTCCTGACAGGCATTTACACATTACCAACAAAACCCTTTAAATTCTTGTTAGATCTTTTTTTTTTTTTTTCTTTTTGAGACAGGGTCTCACTATACAGTTCGGGCTGGCCTTGAGCTCACTTTTGTAGCCCAGGCTGGTCTCAAACTCACAGTGATCCTCCTGCCTCAGTCTCCCGAGTGCTGGGGTTACAGGCGTGTGCCACCACACCCGGCTCATTATTTTGTATTTTGGATAGGAGCAGGGATGACAAATCTTCTCTTTGTAGCAAAAATTTGGAGTAACACTTTAATCATTTAGAACACACCAAGAAGCCAGGCGTGGTGGCGCACACCTGTAATCCCAGCACTCGGGAGGCTGAGGCAGGAGGATCAGTGCGAGTTCGAGACCAGCCTGGGCTACAAAAGTGAGCTCAGGACCAGCCTCAACTGCATAGCGAGACCCTGTCTCAAAAAGACAAAAAAAAAAAAAAAAAAAAAAGAACACACCAAGAGTCATGGTACCCAAGGAAAACAAAACTCTAATGAGGCATTTGGTAAATTCTTTCTTCTCTTAAAATGGACTGGTTAGTGGAATTTCCTCATAGAGTAAGAAGAGGATGGATGTTCCAGTTATATGCAAGGGTCAATAATCTTCAACAACTATATGGTTGGTATACAAATAAAGGGCGATACTCCCTGTAAGGCACCTTACAAATAACCTGGACTTTGATAAGTCATTGATGTTATTTTATTGCTATAATTATTCACAAACATTAAATCATTTCTGCAAATTGAACCATCTCACTTTTTGGTTTAACAAGATCTAAGAACGTCAGGAATGGTGGCACACACCTGTAATCCTCACTCTCTGGCAGGCTGAGGCAGAAGGGTTGAAAGTTTGAGTTAGGCCCAGGCAACTCTGAGCAACAGCTCAGCGCAAAGCCCCTGCATTCAATACTCTATATTGAAGGAAAAGGGAATGGGGATAAGAAGAAGACAGAGTAGGGGAGAAGAAGGAGAAAGGGAAGGAGAAGGAGAAGAAGGAATGGCTGCTCTGAGAAGATGGGGTAGGACTTGCCAGGGCCCTCCTTCCTTTCATATTGCTTAAAGCATGATGCTTAAGATCCCTGATGAGTCATCTGTGAAATGAGATGGGAGGGTGACCTTTAGATTCCTTCATTTCTCATAACCAATTTTCTGTAAGATTTATAGCCACAGAGAATACTCAAAAAAAGTGTCAAGCCTCCAAAATTAAATTGAATAAAAATTTTGGTAAAACTGGTTGGCTCTGATATGACCATATAGCAAGAAACAGCTTTCCTTTATATTAGTTACAAAATACCATGAAAAATTTCAACACTTATAAAAGCAAAATCCATAAAATGCTGAAAAGTATTTCTAGCAAGGCATCAAAATGCCTCCAAGAACATGATTTATCTTGGATTTATTATCTCATATTTATGAGATAGAACTCAAACTCAAAGACTCCACAGGTTCGGTTCTCTTGGAGGGCTGTGGAGGCAGAATCCTCTCCACAACTTTCCTCTGGCTCTAGTGACTCAGGGCTTTTTTGACTTGTGGAAGATGCTTCCCTCTGTGAGCATCTGCCTCTTTCCCTGGAGTTCTTTATCTAAGGACATCAGGCATAATTGGATCAGTGCACTAATCTAGGTCCAGTATAAATTGGAACTGGTTTTACTTGCAATGATCCTTTTCCAAATAATACCATATGCTGAGGTATTGGAGCAGGACTTCAAAGCATGAGTTTGAGTGTCAGCCAGATAGTTCAGTAGATTAAAGCTCCTGTTTAGACAGATTCAGGGACTGGGGTTTGATCCTCAGTAGGGCTGTGCTGGTCCTGCCCCTGGGACACTCTGAGATAGGCAATTGAGACTGGGCATGGTGGCATGTATCTGTAATCCAAGTGTTTGAGAAGCTGAAAACAGGAGGATCATTATGAGGATGATCTTTAAGGAGATACCCTGTAGACCCTGTGCTAAATACATTAAAACAAAACAAAGCATGAGTTTGGAGTGGACATAATTGAACGTAGACCATTAAGGAAAACACCCATGTGAAAGGAAACAAAAACTGAATTTGCTAGGGAAGAGCCATCCGTAAGGGGGAGAGATTGCGGATCACAGATTATCACATAGTCCAGGGAAGTATCAGAAAGCCATGGAGGAGTTCTAGAGACAGAGTCAACTGACGAGGGACCCCTGTGTGTTCTGGGAATGAATCTGCTTTAGTTGGCCCCACCACACCCAGGCCTCAGGATAGATCAGTGCAGCGGAGCTGTGACCATGGCCTGCACTCAGCACAGAATTTTGAAGGGATGGAAGTGGGGCATCATCAGTCACGATGCTTCCGCTGTAGACAGTCTTGGGGTCCCTTCTTCATGGCTGCCACAACACTCTCAAAAAGGAGTGGATGAATGGTGATTTCCAATAAGGGCATGTAAGAAGTTCATCTTCATTGGCAGCTACCAACATGCCATGGGAGATGAGATAGCTTTCTTAGGTTCATAAATTATCAAAGTAAGAGTTGTTTTGTTTTGTTTTTTTAATAGAAATATTCCAGAGCTTGGGTATAATTTAGTGGTAGAAATTTGCCTATCATGTGAGTTCAATCCACAGTGCCGCAGGAGGAGCAAGCCTCTGTACTGGCTATTTTGAAATATATAATTGTTTTCAACCACAATTAACCTGCTGTGTTATGGGATACTACTTATTCCTCCTATTCAAATACAACACTATGCTTGTTAACCATCCCCACTATCTCTCTGAGCCTCTAACAATACTATTCTGAGAACAAAAGAATGCTTAACGTTTGAAGTGAGTGAGAATATTACTGTGATCCGACCATTGTATGCTGTATACATGATCATATTGAACCATTTAAAAATGTAAAATTATTGTATCTATTACAAATAATTTTTCAAATATTAAGAAAACAATAGCAACAAAAACATACATGGATAGTAAAAACTGTAATCAGATACATCCAACAACTCAAAAAATTATTATGAGGGAATCTGAAAAATTTTGCACACTTGTGCTACTCTCTTTTCTTCTCTGTCTTTTACAGAGTGAATGCAAAAAACATCTATTTATTTATATTACAATGGTAAGTTTTTCCACAGATTTTTAAAGAGACAAAAGTATGGCAAAGGCAGGAGGAATTACAGAGAATTATAGAACTGAGAAAGTCAGTACTTCTATTTTCTCAGTGGTGTAAGAGTCAAACTAAAGGAGGTAGTAAGTGTGCCCCTGAGAGTTTCTGCTACTCACACAGTCCTTACTCAGTGTGTGCAGAGATAACTACGAGTTGGCTAAAACAACTGACTCAGGTGCATTCTCCACAACCTCCTCCCAGTTGGCACCCTAGCCAAAGAAAGTGACAAGCCAGTGTTAGCAGATCCCTCCATGTCCTCGAAAACTACTCCTGTCATCAGAAAACACCAAACACAGCATGACAGACCACTGTGTGCCGTTGCTTTTTTTCGTCATCAGAAGTACAAGCAATTATGCAACTCCTACCGGCTCTCCCATTTCTTCTAAGGAAGATATGGGAATGGAGGGGGCATTAGATGTTGCTTAGATATCCCTTATTCTCATCTCCTCATATAACTTCACATCTACCCTCAGAGTCACATTTCTCTTCCTTTAGAGGAAACTCACGATACTAAAGCCATTGCCGCAACCACAGAGGATGAACAGCAGGTCTACTTGGTTTAGTGACCTTCCTGTTTAGTGGTTGCTTAGCTATTGTCACAATTTCAATATCCTAGCTTTAATAACCACCAGAGTACACACTTCAAAGAGATGCTGTATTTTGCAAATGGAGCAAATGGACAGTGAAACTTTTCTTTCCTTCCTTTCCTTAACCAAGAAGAAGATCATTAGAAACAGATACAAGATCTTTCTTGCAAAATGTCTAGTCTAATTTTCAGCACAAGTTTTTCAGAGGACTTTTCATACATTTGACATGGAAGAACCTAATTTAAGATCAGCTCTGGAGAGCAGAAAAGAGAAGGGGAAATTCACCGTTCCACGAACAAGAGCTTGTGAACAAGCTTTCAACCTCTTGTACTGTTCTGGTGGCTTGCCTCTGAAACTCCATTTCCAAATGACTCCTAACCACATTATTCAACACAATTTCCTGCCACATCCCTCCAACTCATTCCAGTTTGTCAAGGCATCTCTGCTTTTAAGTCCTCCCTCTCCCTGAAGTTTTATTGTGTTATTTCTTGGATTTGACAATAGTGTCTTAGTTCATCCCGTCAACCTTTACCCTGGGAGGCAGTCGGTGCACTTTAGTGAATATTACAGCCTTAAAGCAGGGGTGGCAAAGCAGGAAAGCCCTGACTGAGGTCTGTTCTGAATTTGTGTTCTATTCTGTGTGTATCCCTCTTTTGTTCTGTCCTCTGCATCAGATGGAAAGCAATCATCTTGCCTGAAATATATCTATAGCCAAGGCTCCATGTAAATTACAGAGAGAGATGACAAATTTCATGGCCTGGTTATGGTAAAAATGGCAAATTTCACAGTTTGTCATGGATTAATAGAAAGGGAAAACAAACACAAATGAAGTCATCCTGATTGTTAGAAATAATTCCAGAGTGACTATTTGATGAATTTAAACAATGGGATGAAATGCCAGCCATTCAACATGCAACCCATGTTTTTAAATTTAATAAAAGACCTTGTAGTTTTATACCCAGACATCTCCATACTAAAGGTTGAATCCAAACACACTTACACTTCAGCCTTAGCTCATAACAAGAAAGCCTCAAATTCCAAAGACCTGAGTTTACCCCCTCTCACAGAATATAATAAAGCATCCGTGAAATGTTTTCATGATGAACCACAGACTGTAGATTTTTAGGGTCATTGGTGACATCATGATATATGAGGAGATTTATCTACATGTTTGGAAATGTTACACAGCTTAGGCGATCCACCTGGAAAATATCTTTAAAAGATTAAGGCACTGAGCCCATCTTCATAGTTGATTCTCTTTAGTTCTAGTTTCAAACTTTATTCTGACTTTGGTCTTTTGCAGTTACTACTGTAAGCTTGTGAAAAACGTGTTGACCTAGACTTCATTCACCATGGGATTCTGAGTGTGGCCTTAAGAGAGAATTGAGTAATCCATCATCATCTCTTTAAACTCAGATTCTGTAGCCAGGGCTTTAGGCCCTGCATTCCTGCGGCTTTGGTAACAGTTTCTCCACATTGTCTAAAATCCTTCAAAAGAATTCCTGGTTGTTACAGAGCCCGAGCAGTACGCCGCACTGCTCCTCATTTCTTTGTCTGCATTTGCTTGTGATATATGTATTTCATGTGTCATCTATAACATTCATGCTAAAGGACTGAATAAAATAAATTCTAAGATTATGGTAGAATTACACATAGGCAGGTGACTCATTAGAGCTAACAGTTGCAGATTCTCAGAGACTTCTCAGCCCATTCAAGTTGACCATGAAAATATTAAGTCTGAATAATTCTTTTAATCACTTTGATTCTTCCATCAAAATAAGACTCCTAACAAGAGTGGTGATACTAACACATCTGCAACTAACAGAGGTTGGAGGGCAAAATAAATGATAGTATGGAGGCCTTCAGTGACTAAAGACTCAGTGACAGTCTGAAGTTATGAGATAGAAGAGTGGCAGAGCCATTCCAGGGGCTGGCAATTCCCTAACAAAGAAACCATAGTTCATTTCTATCTTAATAGACCACTATATTGGACATAATCACATTTGGCTTATCATCAGCTTTGAAAATCATGACTAACCCATCAGGAAATTGGAAACAAATAGCAAAGGGTAGTTCAATAATGACGCCTTCCTCCCAGCCCCAGGGATTTTCAACTATATCGAAAGACAACAAAATGACTTTTGCTTCACCTTCACACTCCGAAGTGCTATGTAAGAGCCTGCCTCACCCTCACACCTGCTTATATATCACCTTTCAATGTCCCTATCTGTATGTCATACACAATTAGATTGTAAGTTCCCTCAGGGTAGAGGTCTCATTCTGTTTTTATCAATCCCTAGAGCCTGAAAAAAAAAAAAAAAAAAAATAGGCTCATAAGTTCTAGCTGGCTTGGGAGACACTCCCAAACCCCACACCAAGGCCATTCACTGCACAGCTTGCTAATTTAATTGTAGTCATTTGCAGCAGGTCTACCTAAATCATTACTAAGGATTCAGGTCTCTAGAGCTCCATGGAACATCTCCACTTAATATTCCCTCCACCGCCACAGGAAACACTTTCATATGCAAATATATCCACTCAGCTTTCCGGTCATAGAAGCTCTGCATTAAGGAAAGGCTGCTGGAACATCTGGTGTACCATCAAGTTCCAAATTTCACCATCAGTAAAGACCAAGCTTAACTTGAAGGGCGAAGATAGACAGGCGCTTGAGGCTCACCTCAAGCTGAGACCCCGCGGCATTGCTCATGGAATCGGAAGAGTACCTTCAGTCTGTGACAAAGCACGTAGGTTCTGGGAGGTTAGCCAAAACTTAAATCTCAACTTTTGTGAGGTAGTGGTGTTCAGAAAAAGATGCAGCATGGATCCCAGTTCTTTACTACATTTTTCAGTTGGGAGTAAGATGGGGATGGGCTGTTGCGGGAGAGAGGGCAGTGCCATGCAGTACTTCTAGAGCAAAACTGTTTTTCTAAAAATCTGAGTTCTGAAAAATTGGGGTGAAAACCTGAAGCCTGACGAATACAAAGCAGTACTTGCATAGGAGGCTAAAGCCAGAGAGCTAGAGAAGCAGTGGACAACAGAGATACAGAAAGAGCTAAAATATTGGTGAATTGTGAGTTGAAAATCTAATATCAGTGGGCTACAGTCTAAACAGTGACCTTTTCTATTTGCTCATTTTTCAGACACTAGTTTATGCAGATACTTAGGTAACATCATGAAGCTTAAAGAACAAAGAAAAATGAATGCTGTATTTTTTTAATATTACTTTCATCTCATAGAAAAATGACAGTACTTCTTTAACTTACTCAGTAGAAAAATTCGTATTCAATGTGGACATCCTTGAAGTGCAAGGGGGACTGCACTGCTTGCCTGGGCACTACCCAGTGCACCAAGTCTCAACCCACATCTCCAGAATCTGAATTTAGGTTTTACAGATGAGTGACAGGCAGGCTTCATCTTACTAGACTGGATATCAGCGAAAATTATAATTATACAGTTAATATACTTAAATGGAAGTCATTAAAGTGGAAAAATGAAACATGAAAACTGAAAAATAGCCAGGGAGTTTATACAGTTTCTTCTTCTGCTGCCCGACACCTGACAGGTATATTTCATACCACTTCATTCTTAGTGACTATTGCTAACTAACCTAAATTATCTCTAGGTATTCCACCATCAAAGCCATGAGGACACTTAGTAGACAAGACTGTGGTTAAGGGCTGGCCTGATAGCTCAGCAGACTAAAGAGCCTGCTTAGGCAGCGCGAAGCGGTTGGGGTTCAATCCTTGGTGTGGCCTGCTGGCCCCACCCGCAGGTGTGCTGAGATGGCAGTCAAGACTGGGCATGGCGGCGTGCACCTGTACTCCTAGCACTTGGGAGGCTCAAACAGGAGAATCGCTACGAGCCCAATCTATGAAGTGAGACCCTGTAGAGCGTGTAGACACTTGCCTAAATAAGAAAAAACGAAAACAAAACTAAGTCTGTGGTTAAGAGCATAAGCTGCGAGACTGCATTAACTTGTAACTGCTAAAACAGAGCTGGATTCGCCACTTAGCAACTAGGTGTGGATACCAGTCGGAAAATAGCGCTTGTTGTGATGGGGATGCTGCTGTGATCAGGTTCTTAACCCAGCAGCAGTTAATTTCTGGTGTGAGCCAACAGCTCTGCTCCAGACAAGACTCAGAAAATCAGGTCACATTTAGTAAATGCTTCTGATTCACAGCCTTTCACTGAATCTTCTCCATCTACCCAGGAAAAGAGGCAAAATCAGCAGAAAATCTTGGGAAGTTTCACACTGTAGGAATTTATTTACACCCCCTTGGCCAGAATCAGCCTCACGATTCCTCTTGGATTCATTAGGCCTGGGGCATATGCCCAGGAAGAGGTGGAAAGCCAAGACTGCTGAGCACAACCAGGATCTTGCAGTTACTGTGGGGTTTCATTTGGCCATTTCCCAGGATTTGTGGAACTGCGCAGGAGTCTTGAACACTGCAAGCCATGTTGTAAGCCAATGGACCAAGGCTATTGTAGAGACTAAGAGAAAGCCAATTTGTTTGCAAAGACCAAATAAATCCATATACTAGGCATATTCATCACTATCTTTTTGCTTTCCTCAATAAATGAGGGTAAGAACTCTATTTGCAGTCCAGTAAAGCACCACATGTCTCTGCAAAGACATTTCCAAAGGCTACACCTATCACCACAGGTTGGAGAGTCAGAAAAGGCTTCACAGATCAAAGCGCTAAAATCTGAAACAGGCATAAAACTAGACAACAGGATCAGGGTGAAAAATTGATATACTGTTAGCCATATTTGCCCCAGTATTACCAAGAAAGACACTAAAAGTTAAAGAAAAAAAATGTGCTAATATCTTTCCATTATTGGGTAAAAATAAGTGATGAAAGCAGAAGATTACATTTATTTCAAAACAACAATTTTTTTTTTTTTTTTTTTCTGGTGAACTCTTTTTTTAAATGATAGCAGTTTTGGTCCCTGGTTCTGAGCTCTATTGTACAGCTTTATGTTTGCGGCATCAAAAAAACATAAAAGTTGTATGTGGAAAACTGCTTAAGAGATTATCTGGTCTGCACTAAAAGTCTCATGAGACTGCGCTTTCGCCTTTAACTGACTGAAAAAGAGGGTGGGGGAGTAAGCACTGTGAGGACTAGAGAGGGACAAACATTCTCAGAAAATAATAGGAAACACTTGAAATTTTCTTCTAACGTATGAAAAGTCAAGGGTTCACCATCAACTTTTTTTTTTTTTTTTTTTTTTTGCATTTGGTACAGGGTCTCTCCAGCCCTGGAATTACAGGCCTGTGCCACCATGCCCAGATGGAGTTGCTGGTTCAGTGTGCCTGGGGGTGGGACTGGCACAGCATATACGACCAAGGATCGAACGCTAATCCCTGCTCTTGCCAAAGCAGGCATTAGCCTGCTTAGCTATCTTGCTGGGCCTCACCACCAACTTTGGACTAAATTTTGCTCTATGAGAATTTTGCATGCCAAAGTATCAGTCTCTTCTTCCTTGAGAATATCATATGCACATTATCAAAAGAAAATACAATAGAATTACAGTTTATACAACTAAAGATCTTCATCACTCAAGATATTTTTTCTTGGGCCAGCCAAACAGCTCAGCAGATTGAAGTGCCTACAAGCAGGCACAGGGGCCAAGGGTTCTAGCCCAGGGCCTGCCACGCCAGCCCCATCCCTGGAGCATGCTGAGATAGCCGTTGAGGCTGAGCATGGTGGCTTGCTCCTGTAATCCCATTTCTTGGGAGACTATAAACAGGTGGACTGTACTAGAGTCCAATCTAGTAGTGAGACCCTAAACACCCTTAGACCCTTCCCTAAAATATAAAAAAAGATTCTTTCTGAACAAATAGAGGTTGTACCAATAAATGAAAATATAATTATATTAAATAGTATCTGTTAACAAGGAAGTATGAAGGAGCTAATATGTACATATGACTCAGTTGTTGTATTTACTATATTTCAATTCAATTTGTTTGTGTTATAACATGATCATAGGTAATGAATTTGATTAACTTTCATAAGTCTGGTTGCAACAAATAATGTATCTATTTTAATGCATTTTGGAGACCAGAAGCCCTTACCCTTCTCTGTAATATAAGTTATATTCTCTGTAATATGAGTTATCTATTACTAAAACAATTTATTTCCTCTAAAACCATGTCTTTCTCCTGAAAGTTCTAATTCTTATGTTTCTTCTTACACTATTATTTATCTTCGGTTTTTCAGCCTCACAGTGTTACCTATATTCAGCTCTGCATTTCTGGGCTAGAAGCCTACTAACCACATTTCCCAGACTCCTACGATGTTCTACCAGTTGAAGAGATTGATGGAAGATTGAAAAGTGGAGGGACAGACAGCAGCAGTGTTGTTTTCCCATGCTTCTGGTTTCAAGAGCAGAGATGCTGCTAGAGATTTCTAGTGGAGCAGTTGAGCCAGAAACAGAGGGGCTTCATTCTACTGAATGGAAAGCCTCTTACACACTCTGGGTATAGTTGCAGTAGTGACTTGTGGGCAGTTTCAGCAGTAAAAGCAGCAGACCGAAATTTCTGGGCTCCATCGCAAAGGCAATGAAGAATCCTTTTTCTAGTACCTCAGGTTAATAATCATGAAATCATTGACGACTGCCGTCCTTTGTCACAACCTTCCAGTAATCTTTTTCTTCTTTGAATATCTTATACACATGCGTGCTTTCTTCCTCATACTAACCTGTCTTTCTCTGCTTCATTCCTCAACAGCTTCATGGGCCCTGGAAATATTCTCTCTGACCCTGAAACTTAGAGAGACATGAGCTTAAATATGAGTTATTCCAATTATTTGCTGTGTATCTTTAACTAAGTAAATTAATTCTGACAGTATCCAATTTCCTCACTTATTTTATTTTTTCCTCACTTATTTTAATGATAAAGAAAATTTGATAACAGTTATTGAGCACCTGAAACACATATTGGCTTTTGCTAAACATTGTACATCAATACTCTATTTTACTACTTATGGCAATACCATGAAGTTCATGTTACTATTATTTTCAATTTTTACATGTGAGAAAATTAAAGTTTAGAAAAGCTAAGGAATTTTCATGAGACTCCATTGTTAAATAATGGAGGTGGTGGAAATGGAGACTAAGTATTTCTGACTTGAAAGCATAATCTCTCAAGTCAGTTAAGATCATAGTACAGATATTGTAAAGCTATTGCAATGGCCAGATGAGATACACAAAGCAGTTCTCATAGGTCAAGCACATAATAAGCATTCAGTGAATGGTGGAAAGAACTACAATAATCTTCATGTGTTATAAAATGTTACAGTGGTTCAACCTTTTAAGTCCAATAGTAGACATTTATGCTCTCAGAAACATATAAGAGAATTAATGAGAAAACAGGACTCGTCTGTCAGTATTTTTGGTGAAATATGCAAATTCTATGGGTGAACCCATGCTAATATTCATTACCCTTTAATATTTTATTATGTATTAATTTATTCCATACTTAAATATATTATTTTTTCTTTGTGTAAACAGTTATTTTTACATTTAAAAATAACTTGGAATTGAATTCCTCATGAGAACATTTGACATTAAAGTAATAATCAAAATGAGTAGAAATGCTAAGTGCAAAGAAGTAAAAAATCACACAGGGAGGTGAGGTCAGGGATTAGCTCCACTGAAAAGTGGTAAAGTCCTATAGGTGGAGCTCATCCAAGCTTAGAGTTAGGACACATAGCTAACGATTCTGTTTCTAAATTCAGACAACATAGCTCTCCAAAAAACTGACTGTTCTCTGCTTGAATGTAAGTTTTGATTATTTATTTGTTTGTTTGTTTGTTTATTTATTTATTTTTGGTCTTTTTGAGACAGGGTCTCGCTGTACAGTTCAGGCTGGCCTTGAGCTCAGTTTTGTAGCCCAGGCTGGTCTCGAACTCTCACCGATCCTCCCGCCTCAGCCTCCCGAGTGCTGGGATTACAGGTGTGTGCCACCACGCCCAGCTAAGATTTGATTATTTAATCTGAAGATTTTATACCTGAAGTTCCCAAAATCAGTAGCTAGTAACCAAAATAAAACTTTTGGGTATCTTATGGCTTCAATTCTTAAAACTTCTAGGACATCACCTTCTTCTCAAAAGATGAACTCTGTTTCTTTTTAAAGAATTTGCCTGATCATTTTTACCAAAAGTGATCAGTTAAAATTGGTTCCTCAGGAGTCCTCATAATGTAGTAGAAAGAAGAGTAGACAGGTGTCAAATGACACCTGATTGGTGATGCCCCGGATGATAGAGTTCTCTCAGAATTATGTCTTTTTTCCCTCATTTGTATAACAAAATCCAGTTGAATTCTCTGCAGAAATTCTACAATTATAATTAAAAATTATTTTCTAGTCTGATTTACTGAAAGGAATCAAAGCACACCCAAACGCCAACTATGGTTACATTCTAAAATATTGCCTCTAGGAACCCAAAGCTTAATATCTTTGCAGAATCCTTGTTTGATCAGGTGTTCTGTGTAATTCTGATGTGACATGTAACCGCTTAGTACTCAAAGATTTAGGTTGCAGGACTAACTTTCAAGGATCCTAAAGGTTGGTTGAAGAGACCAGACAATATGCCAAAGAGAAAATGAAACTAGAAGGAGGCATAAAATATTAATCAATACCAAAGGCGTCAATCGGATGATACAACAGAGAGCAATCACCGACAAAGAAAAGAGTACGAACCATTGGGAAGAGAGTTCAGAAAAAAGTTGGACCAAGGTGGCAAGATATGAGAGGAAAGTGGGAAAATAATTTGGCCAGATAGTGAAGTGCCTTGAATGCCAACCTACGGAAGCTTGACTCTGTTCACTGTCTGATTGGAAATGATTACTAAGTTTTGAAAAACAAAATGATAAGTTTAAAAGAATCCTAGAGGATTCCAAAATTCTGTGATTTGCCACAACAGAGTGTTTCATACCTCTGAATTAACTGCTAAACTTTGGTCTTCAATACATTTTAGAATAAGAATAAGTTAGACATATTCTCAGGATCCACCAGAGCTTTATTTTCAAATAAACAAGGGACATGTATAGATATTCTTTTAAGTGACTTTTTTTTTTTTTTTTTTTTTTTTTTTTTTTTTTTTTTTTTTTTTTTTTTTTTTTTTGTCTTTTTGAGACAGGGTCTCGTTATGCAGTTGAGGCTGGCCTTGAGCTCACTTTTGTAGCCCAGGATGGTCTCGAACTCGCACCGATCCTCCTGCCTCTGCCTCCTGAGTGCTGGGATTACAGGCGTGTACCACTATACCCGGCTTTTTAAGTGACTTTTTATTCAATTAAAATATTTTCAATTTAATGTGAATAAAGATCAAAACCAAGTAGCTAGTGTAAAATAAAAGGATCAAAGAATTCTAGTCTCTACCATGTAAACTGTCTTCTTGTTTATTTGCTAAGTTGATATTTGATAAGGAACTACTTAGCAATCACACACCTCTAAACATGTGCTGTTTATTCACCTCTGCAGTTTTACAGTAAGGCTAAGTCTCCCTGTTGATGCCAAGAATACATTTCTCTTATATTTTAAGAGATATCCATTCCTACCCATTGAATGGCTCATGGGAATTTTCTTGTTTTGCAATATTTAAAAGACTCAAACAAAAAGTGTCCAGCATTTACCTCCAACAGTAATTGGAGAGAGAAGAAATCTCTATTACCATAAAACTTGGCTATTTTATCTACTGAATTAACTCCTATCATTTTTAAGAAAGAATATTTCAATACATTTTTCTGACAGGTAGGAAATTAACTACATCCAAGAAGCTATTGAATTCAACTTTAACAGTATCAATAAACATTTCTGATTAAATTATGAAATTGATTTTATAATTTTGACCATTATGTTTTTACATCAATATCATCATATGACAGTAAATGTAGTTACTGTTTCCTTATTGATCTCAGACATGGCACTCTAAAGTACTCATTTGACTATATTACAAAATCAAACTTGATTTCCTGTGGTACTGCAGTAACTTCAGGTCATAATCTGGTCTGAAGAATCAAAATAGATAAATTATTCAGTTATTAAAAGATATATTTTCCCTTGGAGAGAAAGGAACACTTTGGCCAAGTCATCCTTAATGGTTGTGTTATAGCTATTTCTCCATGTGGGACTACTTTGCGAGAGTCTTGCACAAACATACCATCACCTCGCAGCTCCTGTGTCATCAATCTTGCATCTGGTGAATAACATAAACATCACTTGAAGAGGAAGAAATGTTTATCTGTACTATATAAGAATTCAACAAAAATGCAATGTGTCCATGATGCAAAAACTTACGTCTAGGGCTGGGGATATAGATTGGTAGTCTAAGTACCTGCCTGGCAAACTCAAGGACCCGGGTTTGATTTCCAGTATTGCATGCAGTGCTAGCCAGGAACCCTGGGCACATTGTGCCAGCTACCAAAACCAGGAGTGCTAGAGTTTGACTGTAATCCTAGCCCTGGGGAGGCTGAAACAGGAGGATCATTACAAGTTCAAGCTGCGTAGCGAGGCCTTGTACCAAATACATAAATCAATGATTGATTGATTGATTTTAAATAATTAAAACAAAATCTATGTCTATTCAGGTCAAATGATCAGAATAATACTAGTATGGGTCATTGCCCTCTTTAGAAAAGCAACATTTCTTACATGACTTTTACTAAATGAACTCTAAAAGCCATCCAAAATATTACATGCTAAGGTAACACAAAATTGTGATTGCTCATCCTGGAGGCCCAGCATTCTTGGGTAAGACTATGTACAGATATTTAATGCCTATCAATACTATATCACAGAAGAGTGGATTTCCAAGTCATGACCATAGGCTACAGAAAATTGTTCAAGTTGCTGTATCTACTCCGAGGCAGACAAGGAGAATGAGGTCCAGGTCATGAATGTATTCATTAGAAGACTCATAGCTGTTCAAAAAAGTGCTAGAACTACACTCCATGTTCTTGTCTCCCAACCCACCATTTAGTTCTCAATTCAAGTATATTTTTAATTTATGATATAGTTGATAAAGTTGAAGTTAAAAGCATCAAACTCAAGGTAAATTACATTCACCCTAGAAACAAACATATCAACTCATACCAGTCTAAAGCTGGGTTTCTTGGGTTGGGAAGATAGCTCAGTGATCTAAGCACCTGCTTGGCTAATGCAAGGAACCAGGCTTGAGCCCAGTACTGCATGCTGGGCAATCCTGCACTGAGTCAGCCACTGAAATCAGGTGTAATTGCAGCACTGGGCAGGCTGAGACATAGGATCTCTATGAGTCTGAGCTGATAATGAGACTCTACTAACAAATAAAAGTTGGGGGAAAAAGCAATAAATAAGTAAAGCTGGATTTCTGCAGTTGTTTATTTGATTACTACTTCTGTAAAATGTAATTGTATATAAGGACTACTAGAGAAAAGGAAGAAAGGAAAGAAACAAGGGAGAAAGAAAGGAAGAAAAAAACAAAGATGGAAGGAAATTTATTCCTAAATAGAAAGGGCTAAATCTATTCATAATAACTCAATGTGCCCAAAAGACAGACGTGCCTTTTCTGTAAGAATCTATGAGTTTCTCCTATACCTTAAGGAGAATCAGATAGCATCCAGACCTCCTTCTCTTTATCTTTACCTTAGCAGTTGCTAAGTTCATCTCTTCAAAGGGAATTTTTGCCTGTCCTTAATATTGGAAACTCATAGAAATAAAAATCCCAAATAGTAAACTTGTAATAAACATCTTCCCAGGATCTTTGAGCTGGACATAAACATCAGCCGTGCCTCACCGGGTCACTCTGAGCACAGCAAAGTCCTGCTCACTGCCCCAGAGGAGGTTTGTCCAATCTGACTCCATGACTCCTTAGCCCGGTGCACTGTCCTTATTAGGACAGCTCATATCATTTGTAGGTAATAACACTGCAAGGTTTTACCTAAAATGCTAAAATTTATTTATGAATTAATTTGATGCTCCTAGGAAAAAAATTATGAACACATCACTTTAATACAAGTGAAACTAGTTTTAGATACCAGTCACCATTATGATTTTAAAAAAATCTTTGTAATTTAGCTTACATAGGAAAAACAGATCTTGTTGCTACTTCTTTCGCATTAAAATTAATAAAAAATAAAATAATAAAAAAAAAAAACACTAGACTCCTATTGTTCTGTTGTTTTATCCCTTCCAAGCATTCTGGAAATATCTCTCCTGAGCCAGATGTGGTGGTGCATGCCTGTAATCCCAGCACACTGGAGGCTGAGGCAAGAGGATCACTGCAAGTTTGATACCTAGCTTGGGCTACAAAGTGAACTCAAGGCCAGCTTGAAGTGCATAGTGAATCCCTGTTTCAAAAGGACAAAAATTTATCTTTCCCAAGTACAGATATGTTTTTCCTGATCTTTGAGCAGCTTATTCAATTCTATTCCATTCAAATTCATCTCCTGCATGGGTGCTCAGTGATGTCTCTGTAATACTAGCCTTGTGATGTCATTTCCTGGCCATCAAGGAAAGTACCGGTGCTTGTCACCCTGTACAGAGCCTTGGCGGTGGGGCTGAGAGGTCTGTGCCTCACTGTGCACCTTGTCCTCCAGTCACACTACCCTTCTTGCAGATGTGTGAACATCAGGATTTGTTCCCTCTGGGTCTCTTCAGCAAGGGTCATGAGCCTGCCTTGGACTCTTCTGGGAACAGATTCTGAATGAAGCTTCAGGTTTCAATCCAAGTGTCACCTTTTGGGAAACCCATCTTCCTTCTTCCAGACTGTGTCTGATATTATTCCTCTGCATTCCAAAGCAACCTATGTTGATCTCAATTATGATTTGTAGGCCATTGAAATTGTATGTCCCATAACACTTGGATAGCCACTTTGGGGACAGACACATAATAGATGAACGAATATATGTGTTGGATATTGTTAGTGACTTGGAGCTGCCCCCAGGTGTCCTTATACTGTCCGATGATTATGCCCCACAAAACTTGCCTGCTCAGACATTTTTTAAGTAACTTAGTACCAGGAGAAAAATCCTAGTTCAGATAAAGTTGAATGACATTCAGCATAAATTTCTTTGGAGCTAATCCTATTGCTGACAAAAGAAAAAATTGACCCTTCACATATAATGGGTAGCATTTTCTTTCAGTAGAGGAGACCGGACCCAGGGCCTTTGCACTGAGCCAGATCCTAAGACCTTTTATAAACATTTTTTATTTATTTTTGAGACAAAGTCTCATGAGGTCTCTAACTTACCCAACATGTGGCTAAATTTGTGATCCTCCTGCCTCAGTTTCTTAGAGTGCTGGCATTCCTGACTGGTGCCACCATGCTGGCATTCCCGACTGGCGCCACCATGCTGGCTTTGCTCTCCAGTTGCCACTATGTCAAGGTTCTCCAAAGCAGATTTAAAAAAGCAGAAAGGCTTTTGTGGAGATTCAGCAACATCCAGAGGCAGCCCAAGCACACTTTTCCTTCATCCTACTCAAAAGTTGGCTTGTTGTAAAAATAAACACTGGTATTAGCCCCAGGCCTGAATTTAACTTCGAAAGTAACAAGACTATTTACAATTTTCTTTCCTCTTTAACTATGTTTTAACTTTAGTTGTTTCAGACATTTTAAATAAACTATTTGGGTTTTTAAGCATTCTTTTCTCATAGTGAAATTTCAAGTCCACCTGTGCAGATTGCAGTGATGTAGTAAGTCAAATGTCATTCTTAGGGCTGCTGTGAGGCACCCTGGTGACAGCAACAGTGACAGCGGGACCCTGAGAGCTCCTTCCAGAAAGTGCACAGCATAACAGTGCAAATTTTCCTCACTCAAACTTACAAGAACTAAAACAAAAGCTTTAACAATTTCCTACCTTGCTTCAGTTTATACTTAACTTATAAAACATACAGCCTTCTTACTGCAGGGAACAGAAGTTGATCCAGGAGTAGCCAGAGTAATATGTAGGCCGCATCACTGTAAAGGGCCGGGTAGTCAACATTTCAGGCTTTGCAGATCCTATAATTTTTACCACAGCCAATCAATTTTGCCACGGTGACAGGGAAGCCGGCACACAAAAGCGTGACTGTGTTTTGACAAAAGTTTATTTTATAGCCACCGATATTTAGAATTCATGTAATTTTGCCATCTCATAAAATATTTTTTTCTTTCGATATTTTACTCACTGAAAATCATTCTTTGCCGATGATTTTGATAGTGATTATTCATCCATCCCTTCTCTAGGCTAACAATCACTGTCGGAAATAATGGAGGGGCAAAGCTGTTATCTTCAGTAAAATACAATGTTGATCGTTTCAGATGAACACCAGAAAGGTGCTCTCCAGTAAGAGAGAGCCAGTAGGCCACTCCCATATGGTTCTTGCCGCTGAGCCTCAACTCGCCCTTGGTGATGGGTTCCAATGAAGCAGGAGAAGGCCTTTCCTTCCGCACCACGCTCTCCCTCGAGCATGCGCACTTCACTTCCCCGTAGCCCAGCTGAGGTGAAGCAGAAAAACTGAAACAAGCGTTTCTTAGTGGGTTGTGAGTGAGCCTAGGAAAATAGACTTGAAAAGAAACCAGAAAATGAGACTTCACGAGCTACATACAATGTATGGTGCTACCCTCGTTTAACCACAAGGAAGCCAGCACATGACTGAGACCGTGTTCCGTCGCTACTGCTAGGAGATTGAGCAGGGCCTCCGGATTTTCTTAAATGGAAACTTGAAAAGCATAGCCATTACCAAGAATCTGGAGCTCGTTTTTACTTTAGGTAAAAGCTACAGCCAAGATTGTCAGATCTTTTACTGCAGAATCTGTACCTTTATCAGAAGAATAGGGCCCAGAATGTACATACTTTAGATGATAAATCACCCTAGTCTGTTCCAAAAGCTCAAATATGGAGACGCAAAGGGAAGAGAAGAGGCCTGGGAGATAGCTCAGCATCAAGGTCCTGAGTTTTTTGCCTAGTACAAAGAAAGAAAGAAAGAGAGAGAGAGAGAGAGAGAGAGAGAGAGAGAGAGAGAGGGAAGCAGAACTTGAAATAAACAAAGAGATAAACAATTTTGTCTCTTTATTGAGAGTAAAATAGGATAAAAATGGCTCAAATGTCAAGGGAAGCCTTCTTACTACACAGATAGTTGGGCCAGAAAAGGGCGATAAAAGCTTGAAAATGGTGGGGCCGGGGAGAGAGCTCCGTAGCACAAAGTGCTTGCCTGGCAAGTACAAGGTTGTGAGTTCAAACCCTGGTCCTGCAAAAGCAAAAACAAACAAACAAAAAAGCTTGAAAATGGCAAAATTTTCCAATAGAGTTGAGACTGCTTTCTGAGTGTCTCAGATTATGACAGTTTAGAGACAACAATCAACAGACCAGGGTATGGTCACAGTGATATTTAGATTTCTTTCCAACTTTGAAACTCTTTAATCACAGATCATGAGATATGGTATTGAAATACAAACACATTTCAATAAAACTATCATTAACATTTTAATACAACGATATTTCCTTTTGTAACTATAAAATCCAATAAATGGCACAAATACAAGTACAATAAGATGCTTAAGCTGTAGTGACTTATTTGGTGTAACCAAGATTTAAAAAAACAGAGGAAGAGAAGGAGAGAAGATATAGGAGAGACCAGTCATGTAAAAAGAGCAAGTCTGTTTCTTCGAGGTTTATTTATTTGTAATATGTGAAGTGAAATATTTCATAGAGCTGAACACAGATCAGATTAAATAATAGAGGCAAAAAACCTTCATAAACAGAAGATGCCTCACAAATGGAAGGAAGTATTATTAGCTGAATGCATTACAGACCCAGCAGCAGAAGGGAGGCTTAACCTCACAAGCATACAGCAGCCAACAGGTGTCTTGAGTAAGGGTTCATGCCACCTTTTGATTAACCTACGTCACCTGACACAATGTGGCACACCACAACAGGGCCCCCTGGAGCCAGATTGGGCCTCTGTTTTCATGCAGTCATAATGATGTTTTTTATTAATTTCACTGACCTGTGCTGATCCTCATGGAAGGAACAGGGAGGAGGAAATTGAGATGATAAAGAAAACAGAAGAAGTCGAGACGCTAAAGCAAAAGGACATTAGTACTTGTAAAGGAATAAAGGCAAAGCCTAAACCACTCAGTCAGTTAAATAAGCAGGTTGTTTACATGCTAAAGCATGTAAACAAATAGTAAAACTTTGAGGAAGTGATTTTCTTGCTTCATTTGTCCCCCAAAGAAACTCTCTGACACAGCTTTATGCCTTGTTATTAATCATACCATAGCTAGCTGCCCATGGTGGCACATGCCTGTGATCCCAGCACTTGGGAGGCTGAGGCAGGAGGATTGGTGTGAATTTGAGATCAGCCTGGGCTACAAAAGTGAGCTTAAGGCCAGCTTGAATTGCATAGTGAGACTCTGTCTCAAAAAAACAAACAGACAAAAAAAAAATACATATATATATATATGTTATGGCTAATATCTTCTTGGTTTTATTGTATAAATAAAATAAAGGACAAAAAACTAATTTACTTGCTAATATCTAATATAACTCTTACAAGAAAAGACAGGAATGGTACAGCCATGTTCTTTGAATACTATTTTTGTAATGACATTATTGCAGATTTTTAAAAAGAGATAGGGAAACTAGTTGCAAAGAAAACACTAACCCGAAACTGAAGCAAGAAAAGAGCTCCAGCTTGGACTTGTTTCATATGAAAAGTGGCATTCAGTTCAGCATGACTAGCAAGATAACCAGGCCAATGATTCATAAGGCTCGTAACTCAGCAGGTGCAGAGCTGCGCGCCTCGCCAAAGAGCCGTTCCCGACTCATTTCAAGCTGTGGCTTTCTCTGTGTGGCGAGAACAGGAGAGGAAGATCAGGTACTCAGCTTTCCTCCTGTGGGTGCGTCTCACATCGCCCTACTCCACTCCGCTCAGGACTACTAATCAGGCACAGTGTGGGCCGGCGCACGGCACTGGTGTAGGTGAGGATGCAAGTGAGAGGCGAAGGGGATTACAAGAACAGGAGAAACTTGCCCTGCACAGAAAATGTTTCATCGAATCAGAAATTCTAGTTTATCCTCATAAAATAAAAATTATACAACTACATTGTAGTGTACACCAATGCAAATCTAAAACAAGAATACAAAATGTAGCACTGGATGGAATTACACAAGATACATTCGCATGAATCAAGCACTTGTGGCAAAGGTGAATGATAAGAGAGGAATAAGGAAGTGTCTGCCCTAGAGGGATTATGACCCACAGGGCAAAGGTCTAGGGCACAGAAAGTCTGAGAGAGGAAAGTGCTCCCTCCCAGCACTATGTGAAGACTGCAATGGCCGTCTCTGTGAGACAGGGCCATACGGGACACTGGCTATTCGGGTTACAGAACGCTTCAGGGAGGCTTGGAGCAGAACACAGCCCCGGTCTCAGGACATAGCCAGGTATTTGTAATTTTGTATTTGATTCTTTAGAGTGAGAAGATACAATTGCACAACTAGGAGATTTATCTTTGAGAACAAAATAGACCAGAGTAACTGATACACTGTGAGTCGCCATTGTCACTTACTTGAAGAAGAACCTAGATGGGTTAAAACCAAATAAAAGAAAAAAAAAGCGACTTGAAAGGAAAAAAATTGTTGCTTCTGCAGCAGACCTGCTGGCTTAGCCTACAAAGTCTCTGTGATTTGCTTAGCACTCTCCACTCACTCCATCAGTATCCTATGTGCATGGGAGAGAGGCCAGGCCAGGGAAACGAACAGGCAGTGATTGTCTGCAAGAGACAAGAATATCCTGAGGAATCAGAAGCAATCCCTATGGGAGAGGAAAGGAAATCTTTCCCAGCTAGTGGAAAGCGAAGTTCCCAGGAGGAGGAAGCCATTGTCAGGCTGTCCCTTGGTCAGGAAAGAGAGATCTAACGTGTATGGCATCGCTCATTTCTGCATCAATACTCATTTCTTGGGTCACTAACATACAAAATACAGGAAGTAAAGGTTCAACTTTGCCCAAGGATAAATTGGTAATTTCAGGCAAGACAGGTCTGACCTCTCAGCAGACTCAGGTAGGATGAGTTTGGACAGGTTGTTCTCACCCATGTACTCACAAAAATTCAGACATCTGTGGTGGCAAACGACCATCATTTCCTACAATACTAAAGTGCCAGCCATGCTGCTCAGGACCCAGATATTTAGAAATGTCTTATTGGCCCACTGACTTAATGGCTTAATGTTGACATTACCCAGAAACCATTTGAGATAGCCAAAGTTAGTGCACTATTTCCCAAGGGTTTTCAAAGAAAATGCTCCTTCATGTGTTCCAATAAGGTTACAACCCTGCTGAACCCCAGACAGTTTGTACCATTTTTTCTCATTTTCCAGCCTGGTTCCACCCAGCCTCTTGGAAACAACTCTTTGTCCAACCAACAAGTACACATGGTGAAGTACTCATGGATTTCTTTTGGGTTGTGTCTCATGAATTGGGATACTTTTTCTAAACAGTATGGCTGCATTTTGTCCTTCCTAATTGAGATGTTGCTACAGCACACAGTAGGCTTGTGAAAGAACGCCACTCTCCAAGAGCAAAAAAAAAAAAAAAAAAAAAAAAAAGTGACGATATCTTCAAGCATGCATCACTCTGCTATATGATCCATTTAGATGTTGCACAATTTCATGAGATTAGAGAAGAGCACACAAAGAACAATTATGCATTAAATGAATCTTCTAGGTGATGATCAATGTCCCTTCTACACAAGTAGAAGATGTCCCATCAGGCTGCAGCTAAACACTGTAAAGCTGCTATCAACACTGTAAAGCTGCTATCAAATCTATGTCTTATTGGGCCCGGCGGGATGGCTCAGTGGTCTAAAGTGCCTGCTTGGGAGCTTGGGTGGCTTCAGGGACCACGGTTCGATCCCTGGCACAACATGCTGTGCCAGCCCTGCCCTCGGGGTGGGCTGAGCCGGCCATAAAAAATGAGTGAATAAACAAATAAAGGTTCTGAAACAAGAAAAAAAAAATCTATGTCTTACTGTCTTTCCCCCATATCTACCTATCTACATATACCCTGATGGCATCACTGGGGTGTCCACACTCTGTATCTCAATATCGAAGGATGGTGGCAAACATAGAGCAGAGAACACAACCCGTTGCAATTCCCAGGAGGCGCAACTCTTCAGATTTTACAGAGCATGAGCTATGGATTTGTCTTCCTGAGAATTTTGACCTTCGTCCTATTCAACTTTTTCCTTTGCTCTGCTCCCTCCTTCCCAGCGAGTGCAAAACCCCTGAGAAAATGCCTTCCAGATCATGCAGGGTGTTGAAGGTAGAGAGAATCCAAGCTTGTATCCATTGCATTCTCCAAGATTCAAAGACTATTAGGCCAGTCTTTTTTCATGTTAGAACTATTAATTATTATATCTTGTGCTTCTGGAGAGCGCCTCTGTAATTTACAGTGAAGAAACAGTTCAGAATTTAACATTTGTACCTTTGATAAGATGCCCTGCTTGAAGAAGAGAGCATCTTCTCAGTCTCATATTTTTATCTTGGATGTCAAGTTCTCTTCGGAGAAAGCCAAATTCTCTTAGACATTTTTGTTTTTCCCATCTTTCAGTCTGTTTCTTCCTAGTTTCTTAAAGCACCAAACACACTTAGCTTAATTATTATTCTTGATTTCCTGACTCTTTTGCCAATCTCTGATTCTAAGCCTCCTTATCTTTTCATTGATTTTCATTTCCTTGTCAGCAGCTTAACTGACTGATCTGCACCACTCCTTCTCAGAAAAGGCTTGGTCTTTTTTCCCTGAAGGCTTTGGTAAGGCAGCCACTTGTTTCCCTTCCAGGTCAGCAATGGCTGCCTCATGGAAATTTTCTGATGTTCAGATCCTAGTGCCATCCAGCTTTCAGCTTTGATTTCAATGCTAGGTGTCCCATGGCATGCCCTGATCTATACTGAGACCCACAAGACAAACTGCTTCTGGTTCTGCTGAGCTACCCTGCCGTTATGATGTGTGTCTAGTTGTCCTTCCAAAGCCTCATGCAGTTATTGGGTGGGGACTTCTAAAGTTTGAGATTAACTCATGATCACCTGGGATTATGGGTAATCCCTTGGGATTATAGGTTTTAGTACTACTGGGATTATGGATGTGTGTGCTACACCCAACCTGGGGCTGGAAGCCTGAATATAATAGAAGAAAGACAATGAGACAGACTCTGTTGTCATGATTACTGTTCTGCCACCATGAACTGCTGGCCCCTGCCGTGTGCCTCCCTGCCTTGGAGCCAGCCAAGTGTGGACTGAAACTTCCAGTAATTGCGAGCTAAACAACTCTTTCCTTCCTTCATTTTTGGTGTCGGGTATTTGTCTCAGCAATGAAAAAAGAGTAACTGAGACACCACCTTTTCCATGCAGGGATGCTGAGCTAGTGTCTAATAGCCTGCCAGCTTTTTGTGCTGCCTCCATGTTATTCTATATAACAGAAGTTTTGCTTGTAGAATCATTAAATGGTGACTCATCAAGGAACATTTGGTCCATTCTACTCGTGCTTTAGTTGAGGGAAGCAAATTCTCAATGTGATAGTGATTTGATGGAGCTCACACAGCTAAGACTAGCTAGAAATGAGAATCTGTTCTCCTGTCATCTTCCTTCTATCTGCTCTCTTCACCACACCATTAACTCCCTCAGTTTTAGCAGCTTTTCTTTCAATAGAGCATCAACTCTGGAACACTGACACACCTGTTTTACTTTTTACAGGACCTTAATACATGAAGGCTACTAAACTTGATGATTAAATTCTTCTATTCAGCAATTAGGTAGCCCCACAAGCGTGACCTCTAGATCTTTTCCTGACATCTGGACAGTCCTCAGCTGTCCTCGCTGTGACCTACCTGCTTGTCCTTTCAGGCAGCAAATGATGGTGCTTAGCCCCCAGAAGACACGCTCACAATGTGCTTCTATCCAAAGTGACCCTGTGTCAAATATGTTTGCAGAACACTCGTGGCACCTCTGATGCCTGCCTTGGGCATTGACAGTGTGTGTCAAAGGTTCTGAGAATAATGTAATCGGGAAAATTTTATGACTGTTTGATTAAATAGTCACCAAGTCTATTTGACTATGGAATTCTTTTCCTAACAATATACCTATTGAACTTCTGCAGGACCCATTCTAGGGCAAAGCAGTTATAAATTCCAGTTCTTTTTCCTATATAAATCTATTCTCAGCACACCTCTGCTTGCCCTACTATTGTTTCTATTCTTAGTCTACAGTGTCCTACAAGAATGTTCCCATTCTATGGATTATGTATTTAAGAAAAGTTCCTACCCTGTGAAAGTAGCAGTAAAGTCTTGCTATGTGCCAGAAAAGCACTGGCCATGATTCTAAAATGCTTTGAATCCCCATTTCTCTCGCTGCCTGATTTAATAAATAGATTTATTTTCTGTAAGCATCGAATCCTTTACCAATAATCTCCAATCTCAGGTTCTGAGCCTCATATATTGGTACTGCTACAAGACTCAGCAAAACCAGTAGATGTGCAACTATGTCACTCACTAAAAGATGATATGAAAATTTAAAATTATATTAAGAAATGCCAAGAGGCTAAATCTCCTTAAACAACACTTTGCATGGGTGTCAAAGTATATAAAATTGGTTATATTGAGTTTAATCTACCAGTTGTGCATTGGGAAATACGACTGAGAAACAACAGAAAGTAGTTGCAAAAGAAAAAGAGGAAGGCCATGTGACTCTGGAAGAAAAGAAGGTTGAGGGGATCTAAACTCACTCTCCCAAGAGGCAGAGCTCTTGTATAATTGCAGTAAAGATTCTCCCATGGCCCAGGAGCAGGGGTGAACATTGCGGCCAATATCTGGACACCTGATGGAGCCATACATAAAACTGTGACGGAAATGAAAAGCCTTGGGTAGCCAACAGCAGAGAGCTCACCCCAATGACCTGAACCCAGGGGTTCTATGAACACGGGCAACAAATTGTCTCTTGGGAAACCTGGCAGATGTTTGTTAACTTGTCCTAGCATAGGAGTTCATACGGGCAACAACTTAGAGCTTAATCACAGCACAGCTAGGTTTACACTGATGGGTTGATACGTGTGTGTCCTACTTGTTTGCCAGCCTGGTAACCAGAGAAACTCTTGGTACAAGATTTTTTTTTTTTTTTTTTTTGCCAGACTGGGGATTGAACTCAGGCTCTTGTGCTTGCCAGGCAGCCAGGCAAGTGCTTATCCTACTGAGCTATCTCCCCAGTCCCTTGGTATGGATTTTAATAGAAGCTATCTGAAAACATGATGCTGCAACCCAAAGAGATGACATCAGTGGTGGGGAGATACAGGGATTAAAGTCAGCCAGAAACTAAATGGAACATTGGTCCTTTAAGGCTTTGCCCTTCTGACTATTCTAGGTTCCTAATCCCTGCCAACTAGGCCGGAAGCCAAAATATTATTTAACTTTGCATTTATTTCAGGGTGTTAATCTCATAGGTAACCAGTCTGACTTAATAAACTCCTACCCGCAAGCCTGCCTCTTGGGGTGCCCATCGCAGCTCTTCTGGAAACTCAGCAAACATGCGCCTGCTCCTGTGGCTTGTGCCTGGGACAGCCAGGGTACGGCACTGCTGGCATCGGTCTCTAGCCATAGCCCAATAAGCAGCCTACCTGACCCAGGATCTCCCTTCTGGCTGAGCTATCAGGAGGAGAGGTCAGCTGGTTGGACTCAAGATGGATCCAACGGTCTTAACTCCACTGTCAAGTACAGAAGCAGGCTTTCCCAGCCCTTCCCCAGCCCCATTTTTAATCACCAAACACAGAAGATAATGAGAAAGTGCTTGAATTACAAAGATTCCCATTTATAACTCTGGCTGCTCCTCCATAAAGCTTCTCTTTTCCCCCTGGCAAGAACAGATCACTATTGACACTTTTAGAAGGCCCTGGGCCCCTCTCAATTATTGGCCTAATCTCTGCCTGCTCTGAAAGCAGAATTCTTTTCTAACTAGATTTTTTAGAAAGTTAAGAGGCTAGCTTTTGCTTTATTCACTGGAATGACTTCATGAGCTAATGTATTCTCCTGTCAGTGTATTTCATAAGTTTAGCAACATCTGCAGGATGCGGAAGAGCAGAAACAAACCAGATGTTTCCAAAAGGTAGCTTCGCTAAGCCTCCTTAAGATAATTATTGCAATAATGCATCCATATTTTAGAGTACCTTTTCTGTATTTGTATGCTGTTAACTTTTCCTGTAGAAATCCAAACCAGTGGATGTGAGCTCCTCCTAAACAGATTTGCAATCTTAAAAAAAAAACAAAAAACAAAAAAATGACATATATCTTCCATTAAATCCAAATTTCCTTTATCAAATTTTAGAGGAAGAAAAATAGATTACGGAAATGTAGATATTTATCTCAGCCTTCAACATTTACACTCATTCAGTTAATTAGCACTTAATTACACTGTCAAAGGGGAAAATTTTACCACGGACAGAGCGGTCCCCACCCCTCAGGCCCTTGCTTCTTCAGAGAGGCAGACCTTTGCTCAGAGCCAGTTCGTTCCTGCACGAAACGTTTGTAATGATTACTTGACAAGGAGTGCAGATACCAAATCGCGCCACCGAGAGCCATCCTTTCCGGAGTCCTGCCGCAGCGCTCACGCTGGAGCAACAGTGCCCCCCACAGCAAGCGGCTAGAAGCACCCTGGAAGCAAGCCCTGGGCTGCTCAAACTTCTATTTTCTGCTTTATAAGCTACGCAACTATTTTAAGAGTTGGCTGGCCCCAAAGCAGTCTCTATTACAACCAGACGAACATTCCAACCAAGCTGGGGAGCCTCGGCTAGAAACCTAGAATGTTTCCACCTATTTTAACTCAGACGCCAGGAATTCTCTAAGGAGGAGATGGCGATGAGGGACCAGCAGAAACATGGTAGAAAATTAGAAAACTTTAGAAGTTTGCCAAACTCAAGGGAACAAAGTATAACTAGATTAATGCATAAATCTTATTAACCAAAATGCAACTGAATAGAGTCGTTTGTCATCAGAGTTTCTCCATCTTTTAACAAATTGCAATTTTTTTTTCTTGTCTCACCAGTTCCCTGCCAAGTAGACCTCATTAAAGCTGTTGGAAAATAATAGTAGTCTAATTACTTTAATTATGATATGATGAATTATCAACCCAATTTTTTAAAACAATATGCAATTAGCCTTTTTTTAAGTCAAAGACTGTTTTTGCAAAACAGGAAATGAAGCATAACACCCTTCATTTCATCATTAGGGCAAAATCCTACACCCTTCTATGCAGTGGTAGACTGCGCACGTACTGAGACCAGCAGTCCCCTCTTCTCTATCTCCTTGCTTTGTGTATTCTAGAAGGCCTTTTGGCTCCAAGAACGGAAACTGCATTAAGCTGGAGGCTGACCCAAATTCTCTCTTTCAAGTTCCAAGTCCTGTTTTCTATTTTGCTTTCTCTCCTGGAATAGGGTTAGCCTGTACAAGATGAAAAGTTGCGCTCCTGAAAGACAATGAATTGATGATGTCATAGCCGCACGCTCAGATTTTATGCTGTCTTTGTGGGTGTTACAAGGGAAACCAGCAATGTGGTATTGGAGCCCAGCAATGAGAGCCCAGAAGCCTGAAATCTTAAACTTTTGAAATCAAATCCCATAATCATAAGCACGTATGAGAAGTCAGCATGTTCATATTACATACTTGAGAGGTGAGGGTATAGTGCACAAGTAACATTTAAAAAAAAAAAAAAAGAAACCCTCTCCAATCTCCCTCTAAAAGAAAACCCCCAATGAGAACCTCTCCCACTGCCCCGGGCCAAACGGTTATGTTTACAACTGGCATTCTAAACGTTTGTAAGGAGGGAGGAAATCGCGATTCTCTTGCACTTTTCATGGAATGAGAATGGGTGCAACCACTTTGGAAAACCCACACCACTGCTTCATGACATCTACTAAGTATAAAAATCCTGGGACCAAACATTTCCACTTATACATTTAAATTAAATGAGAGTGTGTGCCCATTGAAAGGCATGCGCAGGGGTGTTTGCAGCAGCTTTATTCATAATAGCCTCAAATTTAAAACAACACAAAGGTCCATTAGTGCATAAGCTGTGCAGGACTCGTACAGTGAAACACCCTGTAGAATACTGTCCAAATACAAGAGAATCCTTACTATATTATTTTATTTATACTTTATTGAAAAGGAGGCAAAACTAACCTGTGGTGGTAGATGGCACTCTGCTAGTGGCAGAGGTAATGATTGGGTAGGGTTGAAAGAACCTTACAGGCTGTGTTGGGATTGTCCTGTAATCCCAGGAGTCACTACATGAATATCTACCCATGTAGAGCTATGTTATATATGCCTTATATATATTGGATCTTACTTTAAAATGTAAAAGCAAAAAAAAAAAAAAAAAAAAAGATACTTCTACAAGCAAGCCATCTGCTTCAAGTATGTAGCACGCACTGTCACTGCCTTGCGTGAAGTAGGACTTAATTCTTCTCCAAGAATGATAGGTAGTCTCATTTGCCAACAAAGTGCCTCCATGATTTGGGCTCTGCTCATTTCTATAAGCTCGTCTCCCACTGCTTCTGCCCCCTAATCTCTGCCTGCACTCCTCTGCTCACAGCGCTTCTCCTCTAATGTACTTTGTGTTTTTGTTTTGTTTGGTTTGGTTTGGTTTGGTTTGGTTTTTGCAGGACCGGAGTTCAAACTCACAACCTTGCACTTTCCAGGCAGGCACTTGTGCCACGGAGCTATCTCCCCAGCCCCCTCTCTAATGCACTTCGGCTAGCTCTTTGGTTCTCGCCCCTCACCACGCAGGCAACACTCTCCTCCCAGTCTCCCATGACTGCTCCAGCTCTTCAGTCAGACCTCCAATCAAATGCTTCCTCCTTGGAGCAACATCCTGACCATCCCCACTAGTGTCACATTGTCCTCTGTCTAGCCCACTGCCCCCTTTGTGCTATTCAGTTTTATAACTACTACTTGCCATTCTCTAAAGCCATCTGGCTGGTTCACTGTGTTCAGTGTTCTCCAGTAAGATTCATGCTCCCTGAGACAGGGAACAGAGACTTTTTCTCACCGCTGCATCTCCGGGGTCTAGAGTAGAATCTTGCATTGAGAAAACACTCAAGAGATATTTGTTCAGTGATGCATAATGGCTGTACATCTGGGTACATTACTGCCATAAAAATAGTGGGTATGAGAAAAGTAATAAAGAATGGTACAGAACAGTCAAGGAGCATTGGGTTGGAAATCAAAACACTAAGAATCTTGAAGTGGTGACTTTGTACTGCAATGTCTTTGACAACCAGTATCTACATTGAAATGGGAGACTTGGAAGATGGACATGAGAATATAGTGAACAGTCAGTAGTAAAAGATCAAAGGAGAGACCTCATGTGGAGATGGCCAGAGCAAGGGCTCAGGTAGGCACCACCAAAGGATCTCGAAACAATTGTGAGGCTTTCAGGGGCCTAAAAGGGCTATGAGGAAGGAAAAGAATAGAGAGAATCAGAAGACGGCACATTGTGGAGCTGGGTCAGCAAATGTGCAGAGGCAAGGAACACCCAGGCACGATGGGGACCAGGAGTAGACGTCCCTCATTCACAGGAAAAGGTGGATTTAGGTCACTGGGTCCTACTAGCTCTGAACAGTACTTCATCCTCATTTCTAAACACATTCAGATTGTACAAGGAGGCTTAACAGTTTCCAGTGAGCAGCCCTGACAAAACACGACAAATAACAGCTTGCCCTGTATTATGGGATGGCTGTAGACTGGCCTTCCTTAAAACTGTACCCTGTCTGAAGGAGGACTACAGATCACATGTCACAAATTTGCATTATTGTCCCTAGAAAGATAGTAATTTCATGAATGCATTCTTTATAGAGAAGCAAAAACATGGTGCCCTGAAAGGAGCAAAAATCACTTGAAAAACATTGTCTTGCCTAATTTTTCTAATTATTTTGGTTACATACAGCTAATACTATTGCTTAATTCTGAAAGTTAAAGTACTTTATTACCTCCACCTGCTATCACCAAACTCATCATCATGTTAAAGATAAACACACAGTCAATTTTCTAACAATGAATATTAATAAATAAATACTTTGCTTTTTTTCAGAGTAGAAGTCATTTAATTGGTTTGGGTGTATTGTTCAGGAATAGTGAAGCTCACATCCATGGGCAGGTGCATATGTGTGTGCGCCTCTGTGTGTGTGTGTGTGCGTGCGCGTGCAAGCGCCCGCAAGTGTGTGCGTATGTGCGCATGTGTGCTCACCCACGCATGCACACATAGCCAGAATGTGATGAATACCATACCGGTCTAGTGGCTCATTTGTCAGAATGAATTTAGAATGCAGACAAGCTCAGACTACCAGAAGTGGGATGTAAGCCGAGATGAAGAAGTGTTACTGAGGCCAGTTGTCCCTTATTTGAACACAGCATGGAGTTTGATCCGGAAAAAAGAGTAATAGGACTTAATGTTTTTTTTCAGAAATGATTCATTTCTTCTCACTGTTCATCTGGAAATATGTAGAAAGAAGTGGCAGGAGGTGAATGTACTTTGCGTAGAAGTTTCAGTGGGAAGTAATTTGCTCTTGAGCTCATCAATTGTGGATTTCAGACCTCCGGTCTTGGGGTTGGGACCTAAGATTGGCGATGACCATTTTTAGGGTAGAGGGTCAAGCAGTGGCTTTCCAGTGGATCATTTGCAAGTAAAACCTTTCTTTCTGAATCCATAGTACTGGAAAAATGGAAGTGACTTTCCTAAGATCAACTTCATGAGGTTCACAACTGGGTTGACTTTTAATGCTTTCAGTCTGCTATGTAAATGGGAAAAATCTCAGTGATCAAGTCTATCACTGTTGACAACATATGCGTGTCCTCTCAAGGTTTAAGAAAGTTCCAGCCACCGTAGATCCCAGATGACTCACACAATGGCAAAAAATACTTCAATAAGAAGGTGAAATAAGACAAGTAAATGAGAAAGCGAAAGACAGAGGAAGGGGATATATCCTTTATTCATACGAAGCAACAGGAAAAGCCTTTCTGCTCTCATTATTTGTTTCAGACCATGTCTACATGCTTGACAATGAAACCTTGTTCACTCTAACTTTTGCTTAAAATGATAGCTATGGTTCATATAATGTATGACATCAATTCTCCAATTTTAATCGACAGCACCACAATGATGATAAATTGGTCCATCTGAAGGTTGCCATTTAAAGGTTTTGCACTACTATTCGATCAATCCAGCTGTCCAATTCCATGTACAGCTACCTTTCCAACCCCAGTTTTCTACATGGCTTATATATTAACAAGCCATTTTCATTTACATATTATTCCCTAAAAACTCTCTGTGAGCCCCACTTCCAGGCCTATGCTTACACCCCTCCCATCCATGTGGAGTTCTCTCTAATTCCCTCAATGTAGAGTATGCTTCTCTGAATCTGCACTTACTTTCCCATCTTACTCTCACTCCTGTGAACTCCTATAGCACCTGTGAGTATCTATTGTCAGTTAATCATTGTCCTTTATGATGGAAGTTAGTTTTGCCCTTCTTGATAATCTCAATGATGAGATATGACATTCATAATGGGCATTCAACTGATGGATAACAGTGCCGAATACAAAGAACATTTAAGACTCATGGAGCTGAAGCAAGCCTTATCTCCACTGCTTGCTAGATTCTTCCTGTCCCTCTCTTTCACAGTCATCCTCTCATCAAGTCTGACCAGTTCTCCTTCCAAAATATAAATTTAATCTAATTATTTCTCTACCTCCTGTTGTCATTGTGTTTATTCATATTACTATAATTGCTCACTTAGACCACCAAGAAACTAACTCTGTCCACTCTTACTTCTTGTCTTCTACTCTTCTTCCAACAAAAAATAATGTTTTGTGTTTTGGTTTTTTCTTGGTTGTATCAGGGATCAAATTTAGGACCTTGCAATTGCCAGGCAAGCACTTATTCCACTGAGTTATGTCCCTGGCCCAAAGTAATGTTCTTGTTTAAGGTAAATCTGTTCATCTCACTCCTTTGCTTGAGTATTTTCCCACTGTGCTTGGGATGAACCCCAAACTCCTGTCCACACTTCAACCTGTTGAGCAATATGATACCTGCCCCTCTCTACGCATCATCTGTCCTCAGAGAGCTCCTAGAAATGCGTGAGTGCATGGCCACCTTCAGGACTGGATATTTGCCTGGAATCCGCTTCCATGATTCTGTACTGGGCAGCCTCCTTGTCATTGTTGAGCTCAAATGGCCTACTCATCAGAGAGAATTTTCTTCGTTTCTTATTAAAGTATTTCAATTTAGTACCCTAATTATTATCTATTATTGTATCCCATCTATTTCTTTTGTGACACAATAGTTTACAATAATCTGGTTTACTTACTTGGCCATTATCTCTTAAAGTCCATAAAAATGTAGAATGTATAATTACAACCATCTTATCTCTGCTGTATTCTGTTCTTTCTGTAACCATCTGTTACACAATAGATGCTCAATAAATGCTATTGGCAACCTTTACTAAAAAATACTCATCAGTTTATGAATGGAATCCCAATAGGTATACTCCCCCCGCCCCACATATCTGTGGTCGTACATCTTGCTACCATGTAAGTGATAAACTGTACATGGCACTATTGTATTACTTTGGAACAATCCACTATTTTTTGAAGAGGTTTGCTTAATAAGGTAAAGTTCTACATCCTCACTTATGTAGCTAGTCTTCCAGGGCTCCTCATGATATCATATAAGCCTAAGCCTCCATTTAGTGTCAGATTCTTTCTAGCTTAAAGATTTTCTTAGAAGTTTCTTACAATGTGAGTCTCATAAGAATAAATCCTTTCAGGGCCAGCCAGATGGCTCAGCGGTCAAAGCGCCTGCTTAGGCAAGCTTAGGCAACTGCAGGGACCTCGGTTCAATTTCCAGCACCACATGCTGTGCCAGCCCCACCCCCAGGGCAGGCTGAGCCTGTCATAATATAAAAAATTAAAAATTTAAAAAGAAAAAAATCAATCCTTTCACAATTTTTATATATACGATTTATTTTCTTTCCATTTTGAAATATATTATCAAAGAGCATGTGAGGGTGATCTGCCTGTGACATCCATCACCCCATTAATTACCAGGGTTGAAATATATTATCAATGAACATAAGAGTTCTAGGTGTTTTCATTTTAGGATTTTAAAGACACTACACCACTATCTTCTTCTTGCATTATTCTAATACAAAGTCTGCCATCATCTCAATCTTCATCTCACTCCATAAAATGAATCTTTTTCTATGGCTTTTTTAAAGACTTTCTTTGTCAAATACATTGAGCAATTTTATTGTGACATGTTTAGAATTTGGTATGTTTTTAGTTTTCCTTATATTTACTGTTATTCGAACTCAGTGAAAATTCTTGGATGCAGGGCTTGATGTGTTCATCAAATCTGAAAATTTTAAGCTATAATTTCTTCAAATGTTTTATGCACCATCCTTTTCCCCTTTTGAAGATTCTAATAAAATATAAATACTACTGATATAAATGTTCTGTTCTATGTATATTCCATTGTTTACTGACAATCTCTTCATGTTTTCTTGATGCTTCCTCTGTGTTCTTTTGGGTAGTTTTAGTTATTATGTCCTCAGTTTCAATAATCCATTTCCTTTTTTTTTTTTTTTTTTTTTTTTTTTTTTTTTTTTTTTTTTTTTTTTTTTTTGTCTTTTTGAGACAGGGTCTCGCTCTGCAGTTGAGGCTGGCCTTGAGCTCACTTTTGTAGCCCAGGCTGGTCTCAAACTCACACCAATCCTCCTGCCTCAGCCTCCCGAGTGCTGGGATTACAGGCGTGAGCCACCACGCCTGGCTTCAATAATCCATTTCTGCCACATCCAAATGCTGTTAGTCCCATAAAATCTCAGGCATTGTAGTCTTCGTCTTCATTTATTTGTTTATTTATTTATCTATATTTGGTGACAAATTTTCACTTTTTATTAATTTTAATGACAAAGAAATAACAATGAGTCAGTTTCAAAGCAGGTTAGTAGGACAGTTACAATAATTAATACATTGCATTTTGTCATCTTCAGAGTAGTTATTCAGAGCACAAGATGCTGACATGATATCTTGTCTAAACACTATCAGTACAAATCTTTCTTCTCATTGAACTAAGGGCTGTAGCTGTGTATCTATCCTAACAATTTGTGTGTGTGTGTGTGTGTGTATATATATATATTACAAAAGTTACATATTTTTGATATATAGGCCTTGCTTTATCTTGGTTAAAACCATCCAGCAGAAAAGTATAAGCACAAGATATTAAAAATGAAGCCACATTAATGTGCTGAGATGTAAAAGGCTCAAGTCAACCACTTCTGACATTGCCAGTTCTGCGGATAGTCCACTACTATTGGACTACTGGACTATATTGGGTTATTCTGCTGAAGTCATGCACCTATAATATTTGAATGGCAGTGGAACACCTATCTCTGACAAAACAAAGCAAAAAAGGGGGATATATCTTCAGCTTTAAAAGTTTCATATATATATATATATATATATATAATATACATTATATAGTATATATATTATATCCCTACTAACATGTTATAACTTTCCTCTATTTTCTCAATCATAGTGAATACAGTTCTAACTCCTTTTAATGCCTTTGCTTTTGGTTCTAACATCACTGACAGCATGGCTTCAGTTTCATTCCATAAAGCTCCTGTATTCCTGCTTCTTTGCAAGCTTTATCATTTTTTTTTTCTTGCCATGCAGGCATTTTGGATTTTATCTGGTTAGATGTTAGTTATGTTTTAATTCTTATAAATATTCTTTTTTTTCAAATGTATTTTGTGCAGGGTCTCACTATACAGCTCAGACTCATAGTGCCCCCAGTACTGAGTTCACAGGCATATGCCATCACACTCAGACTCAGTCACTGGCTCAGCGTGCCCAGGGGCAGGACCTGCGTGGCCTGTAGTGTGGGGGAATTGAACCCTATTCCCTGTGCTTGCCTAAAAAGGTGTTTAGCCCACTGATCTATCTCACTGGCCTTCTTAAAAATATTCTTGAGCTTTGTCCGGAAATGCAGTTGAGCTAGTAGGAAACTTTGATTTACTGCTAGCTCACATTTCAGCTTTGCTAGATAGCTTTAGGTCCAGGCCTATTTCCCACTACTGAACAAAGACTCTTCTAAGACTCACATCTACTGTCTCAGGAACTGCGCGGTTTTCCCACCTGCCTACTGAGGGCAGGCACCACTTCTTGCTTTGTGTAAGTTCCAGGTACTGCTTTGTCTAATATTTCCCTCTCCCTGGGAAATTTCTTTTCACAAATATGTGTTGATCAGTACTTAGCTGAATATTCAAAGGAGACCCTTTGCGGAGCTCTAGAATTTTCTCTGTGGGCAGCATTTCCTTCCAGCATCTGCCCTGTAACTTGTAGTTACCTTGGTCTCCCCAGGGTCTCGGCTGTGTCTCCTCACTCAGGGAGTCTTCTTTTCTCATGTCACCACTGGAAATTTTGAGATTGCAACCAGTGACAATCAGAGGACCCATTTGTCCTGCTCTCTCAGGGATTGCTGTCCTTTGATACCTGATATCCACCCTCTTGAAAATTCTTATTATTCACATTCATGTTATTATTTAGTTGGAAAGGCAATTCAGTCTATTTTGTTCCATGTTGGTTGGAAATAGCCGCGTACTACACAGGAATGTAACCTAATCTACTTTCCCATCAAGCTATCTTCAGAGCAGCTCTAATGAATAATAAAATGGTAATCATAAAACATAAGGAAAAACCAGAGATTGAGGAATATATAATGAAGTCCCACACCCGACTGATGTTAGAATTGGTTATTAGGGAGTGGAAAAGGAAAATATCTATTAATTTCTTGTCTTATTTAGGATATGTGGAATTGGCCACGCTAAATGAAATTCTTTTCTGTTTTGGGCAGGACGAAGGCAGAGTTCAGTAAGATGAAGTAAAGCGAAGCCCCTCCCAAGGTCCTTATCTCATTAAGCGCTGTGACCTTCGTGAAGGAAGGTCGTCAGCAAGCACAACGCTCGCGAGCACATCACAGGATGCGCTCATTACACCACGAAGACGGAGCGGGGACTAAGCAATCATAGGGCAACCCAGAAAATTGTTTTATAAGCCGACTTTTACAAATTGATTTCAAAACTGGGGAGCAATTACCATTAAGCAAAATAATTTGCTGCCCCAAAGAGGGTAGGGCAAAGCAGTAGGTCCAAAGATAACCTAAGCCATCATTAGAGAAATCCAGTTATTTAGTCAATTTTACTTATTTACAGGACTAAAGATTAATGAGTTCAGATACTCACTCAGACAGTAATTAGGTTTCAAAAACATACTATAACACAATCAATCATGGCTCTTGAACATAATGGCATTAGGGCAGAGCCCTCTTTCAGCTCCAGTTATTAACAAGCGATTGGCGAGCCCTGGGCTTCAGCTGAGAGCCTACCCCAGGGCCCGGCAATAAAATGAAAGCAAACCCTTGAAAAAGAAGAAAGAATATCTGTGATCCTTTGTCCTTTGTCCAGATGCTCTAAGATAGTATGCGTAGTGTGCAGGGATCTGTACCAGAACTTTAAGATCGGTGACATTTCAAAAGAGAGTTGGTATTTCAGTTACGATCTATCTTTACATGAGAATCTATTTATACTCCTTTGAATTCAGTCTTTAGGGGCTAGTATTACTTTCTTTTAATTTTTTTTTAATTCACTTTCTCATCGATTCTAAAAATGAAGGTAACCTAGATTTTCATAAACGTACTAAGATCTCATGTCAGGAAAGGAAGAGGCAGAAAAATAAAAAATAACTTAAAAAACTGAGAGATTTTACTCTAGGAAAAAGTTTTTATTGTCCGCTCTTAGCAAAGAATAGCTGCTCTTGTCTCTAAACAAGAACATTAAGTAAAGGTATATGTCCAAGATTCATGGATTTATGGTGGAGAAGAAGCAGGAATGGAACTATTTTTTTTTTTCCTGAGGTTAAGAGAATATTTATTGAGAGAAAGCTTCTGTCTGAGAAAGGGACAGAAGGGGGACCCGAGCAGGTTGCCCCAGGACCATAATCTTTTGCAATAATTTCATATTTAAAATTGTAATGTCACAATAGAGCTCGCCCTAAACCACCTAGCGCCACCTAGTGTTAACACCGGGTATTACCAGCATACATTAGTCAAATCTGAGAAACACTGGCTGAGACTGTCAGGTCTACTGTACAGTCATTTTTTTTTTTTTTCTTTTTCGTACTCTATTCTTTGGGAGCAAGTTATTATGCCCATTTCCACTCATAAGAGGAGATAATCTAGAGAGAGAATGCGTGTATTGTTTGGATTTCTTCTGTGAAGGCTTGTACCTGCTCATTTTTACCCACGCAATAATTTTCACAACTGCTTTTATTTTATTTTATTTTATTCTTTGTACTCTTAGGGAGGGGTTTACAGGGTGTTTCAGGATCTCACTAGATCGGACTCACAGTGATCCACCTGCTTACAGCCTCCGAAGAGCTGGGATTACAGGCACGTGCCACCACGCCCAGTCTCAATTGCTGTCTCAGCGCGTGGGGTGGGGGCCTGAGGCAGGCATGGCAGGCCTGAGGGTCGAACCTCAGGTCTCTGTGCCTGCTGCAGGTGCTTTAATCCACTGAGGTATTAGGCTGGCCTTACATCTATTTTTAAAAATGTTTCCTTCTAGCTTCTTTTCTTCTTTACTATTATCTATTTATTTATTTGGTACAGGGTCTCACTATGCAGCTCAAACTTATAATGATCCTCCTGTTTTCAGTCTCCCCAGAGCTGGGATTACAGCGCTGTGATCCAGTCGTGTGTGCCACCACGCCTGTTGTTGGTGGCCAACACAGGATGCAGTATCCGGGATTGAACCAGGGATTAAAAGCTTGCCAGGCCATGTGCTTAAACCACTGAGCTATCTCAACAGCCCTGCTCTTCTTCTTTATGTTGGACTTTACATCAGTGTGCGCAGCTAGCGCAACAGCCTGTGTTGAGTCACAGAAGCACACCCGACCTCCGCAGAAGATGCCCGTGCTTCCTTCATGATGCTGCGCTGCACTGGCTTGTGTTTTTTAGTTTTACACATCACATGTTTTTCTTGATTGCTTTCATCAGAAAGCTTACATTTTGTGGTTACTTGTGTAGACTTTCAGCATGTTAAGATTTTCTCTGATGCAGCTCATTTTTCTAGTTTATAAATTTTATTTTATTTTTTTATTAGTCTGTGTTTACATTCCCTATATGGAGTTGGGACATATATAGAGCACATGTTGGTTCCCTTTTGCACCCCCTGCCCTTCTCTTTCTCTCTCCTTCCTCCATCCGTCTCTTCACCCCTTCCCTTTCTGGGTACACAGCGGCAGTGTGTAAGGCTTACATTCCTTGCATGGAGTTGGACTATGTGCACGACACCTCTTAGTGCCTTTATTCACCCCTTCCCCTGCTCACCTCTCCCGCCACGCCTTGAGCCCCTTCCCCTTGAAGACGGTCTAGCTCCTTACTTCCTTCTGTGTTTTATTCTACTCTTTACTTGCACTTTCGCTTTCTCTAACAAAAGAAGTCATGCAAAATTTAAGCTGTGTGTCTGACTCAACACTGTGACCTCAGGGTGCATCTTTTCTCTCCTACATTCTAGTCAAGCTATAGAATTAATCTAAGACAATATAAACGGGTGATGTGCCCACAAGATATTTTTCTATTCTAAAAATAAGAACTATCATATGAGTATCATTCAATCCAGAGATTTAATTTTAGCTTCTATAACAGAAAACAAAGGGTTGACTCACTTTCTGTAATCTGATTGTGTTTCTCTCTGCTGCTATTTGCACATACAAATCATTTTACCACATGAAAGTCTTTGCATGAAATGATTTGACATCCCTTCTCTTACATGGCTTTCTCCTCTGTAACCCTCTCCCAAGGAGTAAAAGACTCTCTTAACCTTTTAAATTCAGTTGTGAGGTGGACAACCTCAGTAGAGTGCTAAGACTTGCATTTGACATTTCATTTTTCTGAGGTTTAAGAAACTGGCTTCCTGAAGGGCCTGAACCAAATGTCGTGTTCCATAAGCTGGGCTTCCCGTGAGTTATTAGGCTGGCACTAGTTTCTCACCAGCTTCCAGGGGAGAGCAACATGAGACCTTTGGGACCTCCTGCATTCCAGCTCTAAGAAAGAGTTCTGTCAACAGGGCATCAATTTCAAGCATGGGTAAAGTCATCCCACTGGTGTGTCACCCTACTCAAGTGCTGCCAAGGCTAACACAGGCCTTAAGCCAGCCTTTCCCTCATTCTGCCAACAGTAAGGAGGATGTAAGAGCTCAGAAGGAGCAGGATGGGAGCCACCCTTATAGGATGCCCACTGAGCTCTCAGCTCTGCACCAGACCCTCTTAGCATAAAGAAGATGCAGACTCCGCCATTCTTACTGCTGGCTCTGTTGCTCCATTTCCAAGAGGGTCTTGCTTCTTTCTGGGTTCCATTCACCTAGGAAGGCCAGAATTTTCCTGTCCCCTTTCTAAATTCTCCCTCTCTTGGGAGAGGGGTATTTGCTTTTTCCACAATCTTTGAAATTCCAAACATGTACACATTTACTGCATACTGTCTTATAGTTGTGGTGGCCACTATGTTCTCTTTTGTCCTATAAAGTTGGAGAGTTTTTTTAAAAGTCTTTCACATGTTATCTGCTCTTCTGTGAGGATGCAAACTTCATGAAGACACTTAAGATCTGTTTACTGCTATGTCAGTTGAATAATGCAAGCTCAATAGATATTTGCTGCATAAGAATTAAAAATGGAACTTTCCTCAAAATGCCTGATACATTGTCCATATTCAGTAGTTGTTATACCACCTGCCCGAATGACTCAAGTCTTGTCTCAAGGGGTGTAAGATATACGTTCCCCATACCGTAACCATGTCCAGAGCACTTTCAATATCAGGTAACAAAAGTGTTATATTTTCTATTTTTTAGAGCCCCTTTTCCTCTCGCACAAATTCTTTCTTATCTCACTGTCTGTTTAATTTGGTGATTTAGTCTTAGTGATTATAATTCTATAAGAAAATAATTGAACTGACAGTCAACATTTTTTTTTTTTAGTTTTATTCCTATCAATACATGTGCTTGGGTACTGAGAGAATGGTTGAATTATTGGGCTCTAATGACACCAAACATTAGTCATGGAAGACTGACAGGGTAAGAAAAGCTCATTTCTGTACCCTTTCACATTCATCCTGAAAATGTGAATGCATAAAAGAAAAATCAGAAATCTCAGTTAAACGCATTCTTAGTTTTCTGAAGTTGAAGCGCACTTATTTTCTTCACATAAATTTTGTGTCTCTTACTCTGCACTCCGACATACAATCTGGCTGTAAGCAGCTGCGAGCGGAGACTCTCTTGTTCCAGACATACTCATTTTTCCATCAGAGCCTCGTGCAGTCCCTCACTTCTTCAGATGAATCAAGCATGATTACTTCATGAGAAATCAAGTTCTTCACATATTGGAACAGTACACTTCTGTAGTGGATTAACTCATGGCCAACTTGCCACGCCCAGCAGAACTAAATCGGTGTGTTTCTGGGTGTGGAAGGCTTTCTTGAGGATTGTTGCCAAAAGCATAAAAAGAGAACTGGAAAGGAAGATGTTGTGCTGTTGATTCTCCTGGATAATTCGGTCGTTTGGTTTTTCATGATATGAACTCAGCTGTTCTCATCAGAGGAGCTCTGGTCCTCACAGTCTCTGAGGATGGCTGTGGTTCTCATCAGGAGAGTTCTGGCCCTTGCTTTGAGTATTGTTTCCTGGCTCCAGTGCAGATCCCTCAACCTACTACCAGAGATCCTTCATCTTGCTAGTGCAGACTTTCTAGTTTCTACCACTGATCTTCAGGCCTTTCCAGTATGGATCCTTGATACAGATTTGCATGAGACACAGAACTCTACGCCTCCCGCAGGACTTGTTGTAGAGGATATTGCCACAGGCTGTAGGTCTTCAGCTGGGCTCATGCAGGACGCTGCTATGGGACTCAGGCTCTCTGCTGGATACTTCCGATTTTGAGTGTGTGAACAGATTTTTCGGCAGTTTTTTGCATTTGACTTTTTGAGTGAATATTATAAAACAAGCCTATAAATTATGTGTGCTATACTAAATCTTTTCCCTGACTATAACAGCTTCCAACTGACACGACCATATGGCGTGGTGAAAACTGCAAAGATATGTAGAGCTGTCCACAGAATCTGTGGAGTATGAGACACACAACTCTGTGTGGTTCCCAAAACCTATGGGAGTCATCTGTTTCTTTGTCCCCAAGGTTTAGCCCAACCCTGGGCTACCTGGACCTAGGACTTCGTTTCATGACAAACAACTTTGCTGGCAAGACCTCCCCAAATCTTCCCTGTATGTGCATATGTGTCACTTGGGGAGGTGCCAAGCCTACCTGTTGGATTAATCAGCTGAACTCAGGGAGATGGACCCTAGGGAAGCAGCATCCTAGTGGATAATAGTGACCGTATCACCAGGAGCAGCATCCTTCAGTTGCAGCACCCAGAGAACCCAGAAACTCCCTGACAGGCTGCAGCTATAGGTGCCACCTGTCATAGACCTTTGACCACAGGCATTCGGGTGTCTTAGGTATGCCCAGATACTTCCCATATCAGAATTCTTCTTTGCTTCCATATCCATGGAAAATAAGCTCAATTTCATTGATATATTTCTCTTTCTGAAAGTACAGCAATTCATCCCCATCCTTCACCTAGGGAATGCAATGTACATTCACAAAAAGAAGTCAGTTGCATGAGGATCAGCATCATTGAACTTCTCTCTTTGGAGGCTGGAAAGTCTTTCCAGAGGTAGCACCAGCCCTTGCTTGGGCTGAGGAGTTAGTCTTTAATGTTCGGCATTTTTTACATGCTGTCCCCTGCTCCCTGCCAGCCTGGTTGGTGACAAGGAACACAGTGGGGAGGGAGAGAAAAATGGGCGGAGCTTAGAACATTCATTTTTAAAGTATAAAAGACAACCTTCTGGTCACCAAATCCAAATCTGTGACCAGATTGAGCCTCTGTGATGATTTGAGCTCTTGCTCAATGTTTTATTCCTTAACATTCTAAGAAAAGTTTATTATGGCAAGTCAATGACAGCACTTTTAGTAGGTCAATAAATCATGGATGTATCATATCACAGAGATGACAGCTATGTAAAGCATCACAGGAAACCTGATATTATTTCAACAAAATAGCAACTAGAGCCTTTTGGCACTTATTGCAATTTTAAGTCAAGGTTTAAAAATATGTTATTATTAGTATTATTGAATAAGAAATTTTCTTGGATGGTCTACTGAGAAGTGAAACAATGCATTTGTTAAGTTCCAAGTTTAGTGTGAGCTGAAATAAAATATTACATGGGGAAGGGTGCAAATGTAATGTCTTATATTAATGTTCTGGTTATGTTTTATAATTTGTTAATATGGGGTAGGGGAGGGAAAGAAACACAAACCAGATGAAAAATTGGATAAAAAGATTGTCAAGAGGTTTTTTTTTTTTTTTTTTTTTTTTTAATGGCCTTTTTCCAAGCATATGGAAAGAGAGGAGATGTTAATTTTTAAATAAGGTTTAGGGCATGGTAGAGTAGGAATTGGAGGCTGACCCAACCTTGTTTTGTGACTTTCGTAGTGGAAACTTCGAAGCAGCTGTCAGAGCTGGGGTGACAGATGTTAGCAGGGAAGGGTGCAAAGGCAACAACTTACTCCTCCTTCCAAACTGTGAAAATTATCCTGTGCCAACATTTTTTTTTCTGGTCTTTTAGCAAAGAGGGAGTGGAATGGTAGGATTAAGAAAGAATAATAAACCCTGCTATTTGGGCAGTACTTTCCAGTTTATAAAATGCTTTCACATACTTTATCTCATGTGATCTCGAAATCAACTTTCTACAGTAAGCAGACGAAGCTTTTGAGGCTTTTTCTGTAATTCTGCTTGCATGGGAAAGTAAAGGTTGAGGGAGGCAAAGGTGCCCTCTGACTCAGACAACTGCCCCTCGTGGAAAGAGGAGGATAACAACCCCTCCGTGATCAAGCCAGTTTTTCCCAATTTTCCCTGTTCTTCTGTTTTTCCTAGCTTTCATTTAGTTTGGATTTCATTCCACTTACCTTTGTGTCCAATATTAGCAAATATAAAAAAATCGCAAGAATATCAGTCGAAGTAGCCACGCTTGCCGTCCCTTCCCTGTTTAGTCCTTTGTTTCCTCTCACCCAGAACTTTGCAATGAATTGTTTCACTTTTCAGTCCGTGACTCTATTCACCTCATGTTCCTTTTAAACACTTGACAATGGGATTCAGTGACTTTGTGGCACGATGCTCTGGCTCCATGAGCTTTGCAGGAAAAGATCCTGTTCTTCTTTCCTGATCCTGGCCTCAGACTGGTTCCTTTCTTCTGGTTTTGGACAACAGAAGAGGGGATTCAACTAGGGAGGGCTTGGTGTCCAAAATAATTCTGGCAGAAGCAAAGAAGCTTTCGCTGGCCCCTGGACTCTGAGGAGACTTGCTAATGACATGTCCAAGGAGAGCCTTCTGTCCCAAAGGGCTCTAATATTTGCCAAGTTACAATGGGCCCTTGTATGCTATGACTTTGGAGCAGAGATGGGGAGGTACAATTAAAATATATCTAATACATCAATATACACATTGACAAATGCTCAATAATCAAAGTAAAATGAGTCAAGCTATTATTCCTCCCAATTTATTTACTCCTCCCGGCTCCTGTTTATGACTACTTTTTGACTACTTTTTATCCTCCAAAATTGTTTTGGCAAATACCTTCTTATAGCAAGACAAATCTATGTAAATGCACATCCGCCCCGCGCCTTCATGCCCTCCTCAGCCCTTCCCCGGCACTAACGCCCAGCGTTCTCGGTCCCTGCACTCTGTAGACTCCTGTGTACAGCATGGGTGTCTTTTACGTTGATTTCCTTTTGCCAGCCCAGCTTGGGAAACAACCTGAAATGGATCAGCGTGTAGCTGTCAACAGGAGAGTGTGGCAGGTCTGCATCTGAATGGGAATAAAGCCAAACTGGCAGAGATGTGCAGATGATGAAGGCCTTGTGGCTTTATCATAGCACAATCCTCCCAGGGGCACTGCAGAGTAGCTAGCTCCTGCAGTGAACAGAAGAGACCAAAGGGAAAGCATCTGCATAAGGAGGAGCTGGAACCAACATGACACAAGTGGTTTAAAAATAGATAAACCTGGGCACCCATACGACACCAAGACAGAATCAGCTGGAGGGGTGGACATAGAATACCCAGAGTCGGGTGCTTATTCACCATGCCATCTCTGCTTCATGCTTCATTCTGCTCTTCTTTCTCTATATGCATATCTGTCAAATGCAAAAGGAACTACTGACTTTGTAGGACTGTGAGTGGTGATACACAGAACAGGTGGTAAATAAAGGAAGTTTTGAAGTCACCAGGTAAAGATGCCCCTGTCTTGGGGCAAGTTACATAAGCTCTCCCAGTTCAGTTCTTTCAAAAGCGAACAATAATACTGTCTTCATAAAAACAGGTACACACAGGCTGGGGAGCTAGCTTGGGAATATAAGTGCCTGCCTGGCAAGCACAAGGACCTGGGCTCAATTCCCCATACCACATGCCATGTGTCAGCCCTGGCCCTGGTCCTAGAACCCTGGGTGTACCCTGTGGACCACTGGGCATGGTGGTGCATGCCCATAGTTCCAGCTCTGAGAAAGTTCAGGAAGGAGGATCACTCTGCATACAAGTTGCATAGCAAGACCCTATACCAAACAAATAAATAAAAAGGTTTAAAAACAGAAAGAAAACAGGCACATGCATTAAGTAAAATCATGAGTTGAAAAAGAGCTTAGCCTAATGCCTGGCTTAAAGTAAGTCCTCAGTGCATGGTTATAAGAAGATATAGATAGACATAGATAGATGCAAACATTGTATTATTTATTTATCCAGAGACCCACATATAAAAGTTTGGAATAATATAAAATATCCCCTTATCTTATAATTGACTATAACAATATGTGCTATGCTTATTGGAAGTCCAATTGTAAGCTCAAGTATTTTAGCTTTTCAGAATGTCTAATGGTCCTGCAGTCAGTTGATCTGAGCCAACAGTATACATGACTATTACTGCTAGATTTTTAATCTTCTCTAATCATACTGCACAGTCCCCACTTTCATGTGGTATTGTGCTAAGTAAAATGCACTTCCTTCCTTGACTTCAGATTTGGTGCTGTGACTGGCTTTGGACACTTGGAGTTAATAAGGACAGCTGACGTGTGCGTGTACCATGGATCTACCCTTGTGTGTCTGTCATCACCATATGGATAGATTCCTGGTGCTGCAGGCCTCTGAATGACTAGAGACATGAGAGGCAAAACATCCACAAAGCAATAAGGAAAAGCAGCCTACTTTTGCACACCACTAGGCCTTTGGATGTTTAAATACACTAGTATAATGGCAACAGCCAAGTGACCAAAAATCAAAAGAAGCAGATAAACAAACATCAACAAAAACCATGAAGTTGTCTTTGAAGGTAATAAGGAAAATTGCTGACCGCTCCAGATATATCTCCTGGGAACTTCTGTGCTTAGTAACAGAGAAGCCAGGAAGGGACAGGATTCTCTGAAATCCGCCCTGCTCAGGGCGCTGCTCCGCCACAGCCCTGGACGGGCCTCCACCAGTCAACATGCTAATCTCATCTCTAGTTAAAGTCAGGTCAGCAGAAGGTGGAATGCCATAGGCTCTGCAGAATCCGGAGGTCTGAAAAGTAGAATTTTAGAACATTATTGAAAAATAGCTATGAATAAAAGTAATATTCTATAAGCAGAAAGTGGATTTTCATGAAAAATGTACTCTTCGGAGATTTGAACATCTTGGACTTGCCCAAGCTGTGCTGGGGAAGTGAAAACTTGTGAGGAGCAAAACATGGGGAGATATTTATTTGCAGCCATAAGTTATCCCAGATGGCTGGAGAGTGATTTCTTACAGGATGGATATGAGGTTGAATTTACTTGACTGCTCTCTAGCAGGAGAGAGAAAGAAGAGACGGGTGGGCCTGATTTCTGTGTCATAACTGGGCCTGAAGTAGGGGTAGCAGCAAATCTTGTCAAGCCAGAACAGCCATAGGTAGTTGAAAAGTTATAGCAAGAGTTACAGTGGCATAAAGCAATAGGATGAAAGGAAGAAGCAAAAATGGAAAAGAAAGATAAGTGATTAGAGCCAATAGGAAACACATGGTAATAAATACCACAGCCATGGGAGAGTGAGGAGAGGAAGCTGATGGCAGGAAGATCAGTCAGAGGCTAGGAGAGTGTGTGCAGACAAGGTAGAAAATTTCAGGTAGAGGAGCGCTTTGACTATGACAGGGTAAAATCAAGATAGTGTTAAAAAATTATAAGCAAAAACAGAGAATGAGCACAGAATAGATTGCATAGGAGGCCAAAGTGAGTAAGACTTTTAAGTACACAAAACACAAGGGAGAAAAGAAAAAGAAAAAAGGAAAGAAAGAAAGAAAGAAAGAAAGAAGAAAGGGGTCAGAGAAATGGTAAAGAAAATTTATTGCCAGAATAAGCCAAATAAATAAATAAATAAATAACAATTCTCTGCCTCGGTGTTCACAGAAGACAGAGGCGGTGGGAGAGGGTGGTAGACACCAGAAACAGGTAGAATTTTGCAGGAAAAAGGAGAAATCTTTAAGAAAATCAAGATCAGTGGTAGAATTAGTTACCAAAAACAGCAGCGTTTCCCGTTCTCAGAAAAATCTAAGGGTTTAAAGGAGTATGGTGGAAGGCATTCCAGCGACCACCTCCCAGGGCTTTTGAAAAACTAGAAACGGAAAGGCAGCCTCAGCCTGCTGCGGAAGGAACGTGGTAGCAACTGGAGAGGATGCCTAATCCGCCTTGGGGGTGCCACGTGACGAGACCTCAGCGGGGACGGTGACACCCAGCTCGTTCCTCATGGGCGGCATTTTCTCTTTGACAAGCAGCTGTCAGGAAGGGCCATGTGTCAGTAATAAAATGCCTGGTATTTGTACACCTGCAAAGGGCATTCGTTCTCATCCTGGCCTTTAGCTACGGCTCCAGTGTGGCTAAATGCTCACAGTATCTTTTGACCCTCGAACTCTCCGAGGCCTTCTTTGACCTCCTCCAGGGAAGAAAAATCACTAAGACCAGCGCGGGTGGAGGGTGAGAGGTGGGGTCCTCCGGGGAACCAAAGTCCATGGCGGAAGTTCGTATGGGAGCCTCACTCATTCGCGTCATATCTTCCATCCTCTCTCTCCTGTGTCTCACTGTTAAAGTTATTTCTTTAATTTCACTGTATTGTAAACACCTTTGAAAGCTGCTTTAGATGCATTTTGAAAAGTGATGAGAAAGGAAGAAGGCTAGAAGAAAGCAGAGAGAAAGACAGAGGCAAAGAGCTGAAAGGAAAAGAAGTGACAGAAATTGTGAGTTGATTTCTCAAAGAGACCAGAGCGCCAAGGAAAAAGCAAGCACAACAGGCTCAGAGAGGAGGAAAAGTGAGTTGCAAACAGGAAGGAAATGCAAAAGGGCAGGAAAATGTTTAGGACGGAGGTCAAAGAGCTGAGAAATGAAGATGGTGCTTGGAATACAGAATGGAAAGAAGAAAGCCGTCTGGGAAGGGGAGAAAAAATGCGTTGGGGAGATCTATGGTGGTTAAGAACCAAAGATGGAAAATAAAAACTAAGAGCGAAAGAAGCAAGCAAGCTGTTACAGTATCTGCACCTTTTTTATTTTTGTATTCGGTACAGGGTTGCACTACACATCTTGTCCTTGTAGTCATTGTCCCGTTTTTAGCCTCCCCAGTGCTGGGATTACAGGTGTGTACCACCACACTGGGACTTGGTCGCTGGCTCAGTGCACCCCAAGGGGCACTATTTCCTAGCAAAAAACACAAGTTTCTTCGATGTTCTAATTCTTTGTCATCATAAAAGTTAATAGCTAAAACTACAAATTTTATTTTATTTATTTTTTTTTTTTTTTGGGGGGGGGACCGGGGTTCGAACTCACGACCTTGCACTTGCCCAGCAGGCACTTGTGCCTCGGAGCTATCTCCCCAGCCCCTAAAACTACAAATTTTAAACAGGAATTATAACGCCATACGAGGTAAGGAAGAATTTCTTTAAAAGATGTTTTGTTTACTAACTTGCTCAAAAATTCTTCAGTAAGTCTAGCCAGCGCATCAACATAGAAAAATAGATCATAATTGCTTAGAAAATCAGTCATTGGATTCTACAAAATTTTAGGGTCATAAGTAAGAAAAGATGTTTGCTTTTGTCACTTGCCTCTTAGACAATGCCATTGCAGACACACACAAAAAGTTAGAGCGGTATGTGTCTTTCTCTCGAGTAAATCAATGAGTAGTTATAAAGTTTTGTTTTCCCTTTTCTCCAAGTCCTCTTACTCAGCCAGAAATATTTGTACCTACTAATTTACTTTGAAATATTCAAAGTGAAGCAAAGACCGCAAGCTCTTCACAGTTCCTTTATCTTCCGCTGTTGGGTATTGAACCCACACTCTGCACAGGCAAGGCAGGCATCCCTCCACTGAATACACCTCCAGCCCTTTCATTCTTATATTGAGTTAGGGAAATGAAATCCAGGGAGAAGTAACCTTTTGAAGTCAGTGTCAACTGGTCAGAACAAGAAAAGGGGTTGGCTCATAACCTGCCATGAAGAGCTGGTGAACTCTAACCCATGAAAACAATTTTAAGTTCTCAAAACAGCAAGCCAAGGACATCCTCCCCTCATTCCACCCTGGTCAGTGCCCCAGCCCACATTGTTACACTTCTCAGGGCATGGTTAATCCTTGATGACATTTAGCCATAACTGTCTGTTTACTTTTATTTTTAATATTTTATTTATTTGGTACAGGGTCTCAATATGCAGCCCAGACTCATAGTGATCCTCCTGTCTCAACCTCCCCAGCACTGGGATTACAGGTGAGCACTACCACAACAGGTCTTGGGACCAACTTTGCACAGGCATATGTTACCAGGGATCGAACCCAGGTCACTGCACTTGCCAGGCAGTACTTAGTCTTCCAAGCTATCTCCCCAGCCCTGTTTACTTTTTGGATGGCTAAATTTGTAAAACCTTGATTCACTAGCTGATGATCTTGAAAAATCAGGATTCCAAGCAATGTTCCCTGTGGGCAGCTATTGTCACCGCTGACTAGACTGCCCCCTTGAGATGGGACACGGGTCTCAACTTCAACCCTGTCTGCTCCCAGGATGTAGGTAATCTGCTTGGTCCTGGGAGATTTTTGAGTTTTCGGTATTTGCATCAAAAAACGCTTTAGGGCCCCTGAACACATTCCCCAGTCTCTAGGGTCTGCTCTTCTTATCTATGAAGGTTGTGAGAACCAGTGACCCCATGCAAGATGCTCAGGATTCATCTACAGACAATACCCCAGAACCTGACAGGCCCTAGGTGGCCCCTGCCTTGTTTTAAACTGCAGAACAAAGCAAACCTGTAAATTACAGAGCAAGCTATTTTGTATCTTGACAAATCAGATTACGAATTATATTATCCTTGTCTTTGTTGGGTTTTTTTTATACTTGGCTATGTCTGTTTTACTCCTATTTATTGTTATTTTTTCTCATTACACTATTTTAAAATTGATGTGAATAGTCATATTACTATTACTAATTTCATTATGGAACATTCACTTGCTAATGTCTTCTTTCAAAAATGCAGGGCGTATTTTATTATTATTTTAATAAACATTACATGAATGACACTAATTTGTTACTATGTTGGCATGTATCAACACATACCTTGAAAAACAGTGTTGAGTCATCTGAATGCAGTGACCTGAGATTTCTCGGAATAATTAGACGTATTCTGAGTGTCACTGACCAGAAGGCTGATAAAGCACACTGAAGCCCCCGACTCTCTTCACCGTGAAGTTTTGTCCAATGCCCACAGAGGCAACGGCAGATGAGGCAGGAAGGCACCAGCCCATGGTGGCCTGACTTCAGCCAAGCAAGTGCCGCTCCAAGAAGGCCACTGACTGGAGTCCCAAGACCTGCAAGCCAAAAATAGCAGAGTAGGCACTGCGAAGTGACTGCTCCTTTAAGTCTTAAAGGTGACATAACCAACTGGTGAAACACATGCTCCCGGAATAATACAGACTTTTTTTTTACTCTGACTTGATGTATATTTTTACGTATTTTTTAGGTTTTATTGCAAGGTTGGAAAGCAGGGTAAGTCATAACTGTTACAAGCAGAACTTTCCCAACCTACTCTCACCACAAACACACCGCACACAGGCTGGAAGGGGGGCGTGATTTGCAGGGTCCAGTGCAAAATGAAAATGTGGAGCCGCTTGCTCAAAAATGATGAGGAATTTTGAAGATAATGACAGCAGAGCTTTAAGCCAAGAAGGAGCCCGTCCGGGGTCAGTGTCCTGTGCAACTGTACAAGTTGCCTGACTGTAAATTCACTGTTGTTACAATAACTTTTGGAAGTGCTTCAGTGTGAATTCTTCCTTTTAGAGATATGAAGCCATTTAGCTTTTACTTCTGTTCTCCAATCTAGCTTTACATAAGACAACATCTAAACTGAGCAACAAATCACAGGGATATGAGGAGAATCAGCTTTCTTCCCAAGGGCCTTTCCTGTCCTTAGCTCCCCAGTCCTTACACAGATCAGCCTTTTTACTTCCCTGCCCAGACAAGGGAGGAGGCCTCAGTATCCATACACTTGGCCTGCAGAGCAGACAATCAATTATGTAAATATCTTTTTAACTTCAGGGGAGATTATTTGAATATAAAAAAACAACAAAAGTCCTTTTTCTTGGAGAAGGAGAAAGCAGAGTGTGAGTGAGTGAAAACAGAAAGTGAATTTGCTATTTGAAAGGACTCTGTGACCACACCAAAGCAAAAGAACCATACTTGAAAGGATCCTTGTGGCAGTTTAAGACACTAATATGTTAGGTTAGACCCTGAAGGGCACAGCCCTGGCAATAACTAGAAGTGTACAAGAAATTCTAAGAATAGCATCTCAACTATTTAGTGGGCATCATTTTGGGAGATATAGCCTTGGCAGAAACACCTGCTGTATCAGCTGCTGGCAAAATCTTAGAAGGGTAGTATCATTCCTAGTTCTGCAATAATTGTGTTTCCACAACACATTCAAATTATTCTTTGAATTTGACATATTCAGTCATTCACTAGCACTGACCAGTTGGTACACGAATATTTCAGGTGAACTCAGGTTTCTCAGTGTTGCTGTTGGTCTGGTTTATTGGCAGTCGCCTAAGAATCCAGATGGTCAATCTAGGCTACTCATAAAATTCCAAACATAGCCTCTTAATTTCAAACAGGAACATGAGGGAGCAACCCTAGACCAGAAGTCAACTGACTCCATTCAAAGCTCCTGCCATAAGAAACTGCTGGTCATGTCTAGGCCACATCCTACCATAGTAGTTTCAACAATAGCAGCTCCCTGATTTCCAGTTGATTAGATGGTCCCTTCAGAGAGGCACACAAGGTAAGAGTCTGTCTCTAGAAGACAATCCCATCTCTCAGGCTCCAGCTGCTGGGGATCTCCATCTCAGTTGCTCATGTTCTTAGCTGAAGGATTTGAGACAATGCTTCACTTTCTGTGCTTTGATTCCATTGTCTGGAAACCAATAACTCTACTGATAGTTTTCATTGTTCAAGATCAACTGTGGTCCAAAAATATTAAGCAAAAAACTTTAAAAATGCATTGTGTTTTACATTTCATGCCATTCTGAGCAGTGTAATGAAATCTTGTAGTGCCCTACTTCATCCAGCGAAGGAGATAAATCATTCCCTTGCCCAGTGTATCCACGCTATATATGCTGCGGGCCTATGAATAATTCAATAACTGCTCCAGTTAACAGATTGGCTGACTTGGTGTCCCAGTGCTTATGATCAAGTATCCTTTATTTTTCTTAGTAATAACCCCAAAAGAATTTTTTGCAGCAATTTGATATGCCCAAGAAAAGCTACAAATTGCTCTTTTTCAATGAACATGTAAAAGTTCTCAAAAATGAAAGAAAAAAAGCTTAATACTAACATTGCTGAAGTCAATAGTAAGAATAGATCTTTTGTGAAATTCTTCAGAAGAAAACTGAAATTCATGATACTTGGCCTGTTTTTGTTGTACCTCACAAACAGCAAAGTTTACAGCCACAGTAAGTGACAAGTCCCTAGTTAAGAGTGAAAAGGCATTACACCATGGGTGGAAGCCATGAATAGAAAATATGTTGCAATTGACAGCAATGTGGACATCAGAACATATTGAGCCTATAAAAGATATATTCCATAATGGAAATTGTATTCTAGCACATAACTTTTATTTTATTGTTACTATTTTTAATCTCATATTGGCCACTGAGTATAAATTAAAGTTTATCATACATGTGTGTATGTAAGAGAAACACTTTATAGAAATTTCAGGACTATCCAAAGTTTCAGGCACAGGGAAGTTGGAATATACCCACCAAGAAAAGGGGACTACTGCATGTGTGGAACATTCCACACCATCCCTAGTTTATAGTATGAATTTAGAAAATGTTAATGATAGCAATTATTTTCAAAATGGAGCCCAGGGAAATAGAAAAGCTGAAAAATATTGCACACAAATCCCCAAAGATCTCTCTAAGGCTAAAATTGTACAAATTTTCTATCATTCCCTCACTTATTCCCTCTATCGCTTTGTTTTATCCCCATGAAACTTGTGCCATTAGAGGTAAAGGTCAAACTGGAGCCTTCTCTTGGCCATGGGTAGTGGTGTTAGTGTGTCTACCAATGAAGTATTCCTGAATGTGCTGTCAAGAAGCACCACGGGATTTTTTTCTGGCCTGTTTTGACAGGTATAAGTGAGCCCTCCTGCCTCGCCATCCCATGTAGGGGAGGAAACCTGAGTGTCTATGCATACCATGTGACCAGAACTCAATTTCTGATTACCAATGCTGGTAATAATGCTAATGACCCTGGCAAATACTGGCACAATGGAAAAATCTAGAACAAGGCAGAAGCAGTAGCCAACTCAGGTCTTACCGAATACGTATAATTTATGTTCACTTCTTGGTGCTGATGCATGAATGACCTCGTGGCTGGCAGCTACCTTCCTCAGCTTTTCCCCTCCACCTGCTTAGTGAGAAAACAGCCATTGATGACAGGAGCCCAGGATAAATCTGTCAGCACGACTTACAGGACAAAATCTCCTGGGAAAGGCTTGAGGAATCCAATAAATACATAATCTCTATGTCCCAAACAGTAGCAAGGTTACTCAAGTTTATAACATCTCCTTTTAACCCCTCCGGTATGAGCCTTCTGACTATAATTATCCCTAACCTCAGATGACACCCTCAAGTGACACATCTTTTGCTATGGAGAGGATTGCTTCCCAAATAGTCCCATTAGTGGCAGGTTTTGGACAATGGATAATGGTTATCTTTTATCTGACAGGTATGTGAGGTGCTTTGATTCTTATAGGAAGAAGCTGGACATTGGAAACAGAATTAAACCATTTATAGGAATTTGGAATGGGATTTAAAGATACTTAGAGACATAGAAGATAAGGGGCTAGCAGCATTTCTGACTACAAGATAAAAATAGCTCTATAGCTGTCATGCAAGTGTCCAAAAAGCCCTCAATTGACAGGCTTGACTCTACACTAGGTAATGATTCTAAAAAAAGGTTTAAGAACACCCAGAAAGATCCAATCATATCTCTTATAATTCCACTTCATTTCTTTCTTCAGAGGTCAAGGACCCCTATAGTAATATTCAAGCTGTAGGAAGAGCAAAACTTAGTACAGAAACAAGAGCACCTCAGAAACCTGCACAAGGTAGACAAGCAAAGGAAAAGGTAGAATACTGTGGGGGTGTGTCATAGCTACTTTTCTCATGGCCAAGACAAAGTACCCAACACCCAGAGTTAAGGAAGCAAAGGTTTACTTCATCTCACAGTTTGTAGAAGTTTAAGTCCATTGTCAGCTGGCTCCAAAGCATGGTGGCATGGCTGAGGGGCAGAGGAGAAATAGTTCATGGGAAAGCAGGCAGGAGGTGGCAAAGAAGCAAGCATCAAGACAGCAGCAGCCTCTCCCTTTTATCCCTTTCAGGCTATTCACTTTTTGGATGTTGCACCTGTATCAGGAATGGGCCTTCCCATTATCCACACCCAGAAGCATGTTAAGCCAATCATTAGGCTAACTTAGCAGTCACATGACCTTAATCCCCACATCACACACCCTAGCTCCAGTCATCTTTGAAACTCCACACCTGTGACTGTATAAGGCTTTGAAGAGACATCTTGATACAAGCCATAGCAGGGCACTTTCAGATTTGTCAACCCCTAGTAAATGAAATTTCCCCACATGATTTCCAAGGCTTTAGCCAGTACAGCCAGCTTTCTCTTGTTGATTGCCCATACAAGTCCCAGATCCAGCCTCCAGCGATACAGCGCAGATCCCAACGAGACTTCAGATTCCAGATTCCTACACATCTAGTTTGTCTTACGCATATGAAACTGTTAGAGGCTTAGCACAGCAGGGATTCATTTAGAAGTATAACTGAATTTTGGGTTGTTTTGAACAGGATGAACAAATATTTTCCTGTAGAAGTTCTAGAAGTTTTTTTTTTTTTCTCCACACAAAAAAAGTTATTCTAGAGGTCTTAAGACCTTCTGGAAGACATGGACCTATCTCTTCAGTTAAACAATCTCTTTCCTGGCATGTTTTTCTGCCAGTTCTGCCCAACAGAAATTTAATGCCAGACACAAATGTAACTTGGAATTTTCTAGCAGTCAGATTTAAAAATGTAATAAAAAGGAACAGGAATCCCAGCACTCGGGAGGCTGAGGCAGGAAGATCGGTGCGAGTTCGAGTTTGTAGCCTGGGCTACAAAAGTGAGCTCAAGGCCAGCCTGAACTGCATAGTGAGACCCTGTCTCAAAAAGACAAAAAAAAAAAAAAAGGAACAGGAAAAATGCATTTCCTAAAATATATTTTCAGCCAATATATTATCAGTGTCATAAATATTTAAAAATTAGTAATGAAGCATTTTATGTTGCTTTTTCATATCAAGACTTCAACATGTAGTGTAAATTTTATACTTCCCATCTTGAGTTGAAATACCCCATATTAAGTGTCCTGTAGTTACACATGGTTAGTGGCTACCATATTGGACAGTGCAGCTCTACTCAGTCATACTTCAACTACTGGTGTTTCCTGCTTCCTCTATCTTTCTTTCCTTCATTCCATACTCTACCTTCCATACTTCTCTTTCTCAATGCAACAAGATCAATTCTTATCTATGAAACATCATTTCTAGAGATTTCCAAGCCAAGGTTGGTGTCTCAAGCCTCACATCTTCTCGCACTTATCAGTGTGCCATGTCACTAGTCCAAACAACCCACTGTGTCAGGCATCATTCACCAACTACGTCAAAAGTGTGGCTCGTGTCTCCCCAACAAATCTGTAGCCTGTTGGTAAATACTAAATTTGCCTTTAACTTTTTTCTCATCCAGAGCACTAAAGAAAGTGAAGAACATATATTGAGCCTCATAACATGAGCTGAATTGAACCTATTTTTTAGACTCTACTCTTTGATACTAGAGAAATGAGTCATTATCTGTCAATAAATATGTAATGAAGTGATAGGACAACAAAGCAATGTGATATTCTTCCTTCAGAAGCCAATTTCTTGCTTATGCATGGATATTTTTGTCACCAAAAATAGCTTAAGATTTTTCATACTCCTTGCTTTCTACTACTCAGGTCTGTCATCTGTATATAGACTACAGATATACCCAATCACTACTTTACTTCTGAAAGGTTTTACAATGCATATTTTCTTAGACTTTGTGTGTGTTCTTCACTTCAGCCTTTCTGAAGTAGAGAAGTCAAAAGCCACTTTGAGGAAAAATAAAAAGAATGACAAAGAGAAACTCTCTCTTTGTGCTTGGACATCCAGAGAAAAAAAAGGCAGAGGCAAAAAAGTAGCCAATCTTGTATTTTACTCAGTTTGTGCCACTAAGCTAGACTACACCTGGTGAAAACAAATGAACAACAGAGCTAGGATAAGAGAGTTTCCTAATGAAGTAGGAGAGAAGGGCTGTTAAGTAGCTCTTCAGTCCTCACATTTCATGGACACTGACAGAGCCATAAGGTTCTATATGAGTCAAGGTGGTCCCACAGGCTATGGAATTAATGCTCTTGTCCAGGAACACTTTGGAGAACTCAACAGAAACTCGGAGATCTATAGAGGCAATAGAAATCAAGACAAGGCTAGTCAGCAGAGAGGCCTCTAGGCCATAATCAAGCTATGTAATACACTATAAATTCATCATCTGCCAAATTCCAAAAGAAAGCATCCAGCTAAACCAGACCTTATGGACACCAGTCAGCATTCACCTGAGAAGAATCCTAGGGAGACCCTGTCTTTCCATAGCTGGGAAGACCTTCCTCCCTATCTGGTACACTATTGTAAGGGAGGATAGGAGTATTTTGAGGAAATCAAATCAAAAGCTTAGAGACAACTTACCCAAATGATCCATACTTTGAACGAAAATGCATTTCATTGGTGGTGATGGTGGTGGTGGCTGACTTCATTACACCAATCAGATAGATATCATAAAGAGCATCGGAACAACTTAGAAGCTGTGGAAACTACATCTTTTTTTGGTACAACTCTGTGTTTCATAATTCTATGATTAATATGTACAGAATCATGGAATAAGTAGTTCAGAGGATTTTCTTCATTCAGTGCTCTCCAGCTCAGGCAGGGACACCTACAGAGGGCGAAGAGTTATGTTCCATATCACTGTGAGGAGGTAAGTGACATTCAAACAATATGTAAATTCAGTGTCATCTTTAATGGGATAGTTTGACTTTGAGCAAGATTTATCTCTGAAATTCTGTACAAAATAGCATTCACTTGGGCTAGCCACTGCCGGCATTCTAAATAAAGCATGCTTACAAGACATTTATAGCTTGGCTCCATCTTCCCTCCCAATGCTTGAAGTCTACCTACCAAAACCTACACACAAGAAGACCTTACTGCTCTAACCTGCCCTCCTCCTTGCAGTTAAAGTCGCAGCCAGGTTTCCTCACTCTCCCATAAAATCCCTTACATGATCCCTGGAGGCCCTAGGATGAAATCTGAACTATCTTCCTGTCTTCCAATGCTCTGTATGAGCTAGGATCACGTGATCTCCCCACATCACCTCCATCTTTTCTCACCACCTACATCCTCTAGCCATGCTGGTCTCAGGTGGTTCCCCCAAGAGACCGCATATTTTCTATATCAGATACTTAGTACATGTTTTTTGTTTTTTTTTTTGTTTTGTTTTGTTTTGTTTTTGTCTTTTTGAGACAGGGTCTCGCTATGCAGTTGAGGCTGGTCCTGAGCTCACTTTTGTAGCCCAGGCTGGTCTCGAACTCGCACCAATCCTCCTGCCTCAGCCTCCTGAGTGCTGGGATTACAGGCGTGCGCCACCACGCCCGGCTCATGTTATTTAAAAAAAAAAAAAAATTTTAAGTTTTGCTCCCCATGCCTCTTCACATAAGGTTCCTCCCCTCATTTATGCATTTATGTTTCAATTTAAATGTCCTCTCCCTGTAAACACGTTCCCTGGCCAGCCTGGGTAAGAGTGCTCACCATTTTTTTCTATTATAGCATTCTACTTATTTCCTTAAAAGAAAAAATAATGGATATATATATATATATATATATATATATATATATATATATGTATATTTCATTTGTAACATAACCTAGTGGTTAAGAGCCTACACTCTGAACTCAAAATTTGTGAATTCAAATCTAATTTCTTGCCATGTACTGTACCAGAAAAGTTGCATAACTGCTCCGTGCTTCCATTTTCTTATCTGGAAAATCCAAAACACAATAATGCCTACTTCACAGAATAGTCAAAATGAGTTAATTTGGTCTGGGGAGATAGCTCTGCCATATAAGTGCCTGCCTGACAAGCACAAGGACCCAGGTTCAAACCCTGGTACTGAGTGCCATACTGTCCTGGGAACACCAGACACATTGTGCTGTCCACTGGAACCAGGTGTGGTGGCACACACCTGTAATCCCAGCACTGGGGAGGCTAAGATAGGAGGATCACTATGAGACTGAGTATGTAGCAAGACCCTGCACTAGAGAGATGATAGATAGATAATAGATAGATAGATAGATAGATAGATAGATAGATTAATAGATAAATAGATATTCTTAGTTTAAAAAATAGATGAAGTGCTTCAAATAATCATGGTGTATAAGAAGCATAATATATCTATTTGTTAAATAAATTTAAAAATGCAGCATACTGTTACTAATCCTGCCTGCCTTCTTTAGTATTGTCTCTCTAAGACTTATTACCATGCCTAGCACCGAGCAGATAATCAATACTCCCTAAGTACATAAATGAGCACAAGCATGACTCAATCACATGTCTTCGTAGTGTTATGGTAGAGCCCAAAAAGTCATAAACTCTAATGTGGAAATAAAACACCTGGGAATCTTTAGTAAAAGTGTAGAGTGAGTCCACACATATCTGGGGTGAGGCCTGAGGCTCTGCTGTTCTGGCCAGCTCCAGGTGTGATTGATGTTGTGGTCCACACTCCACACTTTGAATATCAAGGTTCCAGCTGATTGTCAGCAGACCCAGATCCAAAGTTGATCACCATTTCAAACCTGTCTGTTAGTCCTTCCTATTGGAACACCCTTATACCATACAGTCACTCATGATAAGCCCATCCCAGAGTTGGAATTTTCTGGAAGTCTTGATGACTTCAGCTGAGCTATCTGGCGGGCCCTAATCTCTCTGTCTCTCTCTCTCTCTCTCTCTCTCTCTCTCTCTCTCTCTCTCTCTCTCTCTCTCTCTCTGTGTGTGTGTGTGTGTGTGTGTGTGTGTGTGTGTGTATTTGGCTCAGCCCATCCGACAGGCAGAATTGGTGTGCCATGTAGTACTAGGGACACTATACTTGATCTTACTTAGGGATGACACCACATGAGTAAACCACCATCCTATCTCTGTTCTTAAGCACCTGAGAAGGTCTGGAAAAAGTCTCCTTACGTGCTTTCCCTTTATCATTGCATGGCCATTTATATATTTCATCTGAAAAGCATCTTTTCTCTTTAGGGCTCTCTTTGGGGCCTTAAAAGGTGTGGTAAATGTGTTCCTTTTACACTAGCATTTTCAGTAATTTATTCCAGATACAGGGTCTTGTATTATTTAACTCTTAAATGCTTTCAGATTTCAAATAGGTTTTATATCAGCACATGCAAACTATGTACATTGGCACTGGTACTTTAAGAACAAGATGGTTAAAGTTTTTCAAAAGCAACATCCTGATATTGTGGACAGAAATAGGTGTGATTATTTTTCTGCGGCAGTTTGTGTGTGGCTGAAATTACTCAGAGCTGTTCAGAGTGTTTGTATTTAAAACACAGCCTTGCCTCTGCTGTACCAAGCGCTCTAGAAAGAACCCTGCCCCTTTCCAAACTCCCAGCCAAAATAACCTGAGGGCACTCCTGAAAGTAAGCAAGACCTTCATCCAATGAGACGTTTCACACACCATGTCTGAAACCTGAATATATATCTTCTTTAAACAATCTCAGCCTGCAATACCTATTTATCTGATTCCCAAAGCATTTGGTTAGGCACGCAACACATCGCAGTAATGGAAATAGACTCTAGGCTCCTAGAGCCAGTTCATAAAAGCAATGGAGTCATTGGTTTAATGTTGTCAACTCTCTCGGCAGTATAGTCAAGTAATGTAGCAGAACTGTCTGATGGCCAAGGTAATGATCAGAAGGGAGGTAGTAGAGAGAGAGGGAGAGCGATCCACTGGCTGATATCGTAGAATTAGCTCATTTGCTCAGTTGGAAGAGGCTTGCGGGCTTCATGGCACTTGTTTCACATCCCAGTGTTCTCGCCACAGCAGCATCACAGTCCTGGCCACTTAGGAGCTTGGGCTGAGTGTATCTGTCCTCCATGTCCACTTCTTTCCAGAACCACACCACCGTTTGTCACTCTGATGAAATCCAATTTTCTCTCCCCCATGCACATGCAGCCTTCATTGTTGGCTATCAATTGCAGTATTCCGGGACTTCAGGATGTTCACTGCAGCTTTATAAAATCAAGCTATTACAATTTTCCTACAAGTTTTTGGAGTCAACCACCAAGGGTCCAGATGAGCTCACCAAGGTAACTTATCCATCCTTGTGCTCTGTAATGCTAGTGAGCACTTTCTAAAATTTGAAAATGCCACCAAGTAATGTAGTATAAACATTGGAACTGATTTTTTATGGTCCTTGTTCAATTTTTTTTTTTTTCCTGTATTTAGGACAGGATCTACAGGGTGGTTTCACTATGTAGAATGGACTCGTAGTGCTTCTCCTATTTTTAGCCTCCCAAGTTCTTGGATTACAGGCACTTGCCACTATACCCAGTCCCCATCGCCATCTCAGCACACCCTGTGGCTGAGGCTGGCACAGCACACCTGGGATCAAACTCTGGCCAATGTGCTTTGCCTAAGCAGGTGCTTTAGTCAGCTGAGCTATCTGGCGGGCCCTAATCTCTCTCTCTCTTTCTCTCTCTCTCTCTCTCTCTCTCTCTCTCTCTCTCTCTCTCTCTGTGTGTGTGTGTGTGTGTGTGTGTGTGTGTGTGTGTGTATTTGGCTCAGCCCATCCGACAGGCAGAATTGGTGTGCCATGTAGTACTAGGGATGGAACTGCGGTCCCTGTGCTTAACTAAGTTTGCCTAAGTAGGTACTTTAGGCTGCTGAGCTATCTTCCTGGCCCCAAGCCCTTGTTTACTCTTAAACATTTCCTTCAGAAATGTCACTATGTACTATTCTTATTGCTATTGACTAGTACTCACGTTCATTATTCACAATTTCCTACCAATAATATGGCATCCTGGGGTGCTTGCTCCTCCCTGCTTCTATTCCTCCACCCTAGTCTAGAATTGGAGGAGACCAGCAAGGGCAGAAGGGCTATGCTGAAGCTCAGTGTTCAGCCTGATCCATGTTAGGTACAAAGGGACAAACAGTAGTATCCATGCCCCTGTACTCAAGTATCCAAGACACTCTCACACAATGGCTGTGACCTCCATGCTTCTTGAAAGTGGACAATTAGATGGCATTCCAAAGGAAAGTGAAGTGTTTCTCTGTTCAATCAATTTTACAAGATTCATGGATCTTTCACAGAGAACGAGGACTCAGGTTAGTTATCCCTGGATATAGCGGAATTTGCAAAACATGTGAGGTATCCATCCAGGAAAGACCCATTGCCAACAGCCTGTACTTTAAGTAATGTTAATATTTCTTGGAATCCATTAGTGAACATTTTTGCTCAAGTGTGGGGCACAGAGAAGTTTCTGGATAGTAATATGATTCATGAAGGACCATCACTAGTTTCTTACCTTTGTTTAAAAAGGAGTGAAAAATGCTTAACATTCTCATTAAAAGATATGTATGTACACAAAAAAATCTGTATGCTCACTTGCTATCCATAAAGTCTTCTGTGCTTGAATTCATAAAAGCTAAGTCAAGATGGCTTACTCTCCATGGGACTCATTATCAGCTTAAAATTAAAGTTAGATTGAATATAGTAGCATGATATAGGCCTACAATTGGAAGATGAGGTGGACATTCCAGCCACAAGGCAATTGCATGACTTTTACTGATAAAGTCCAATTCCAAATATTCTATTGTCAAATGCACCCTAGGATAGCATTCATAAACATGTTGACTATAATTCAAGTGATATCACATTATATCTTTTATATTTGAGAATGAAAGAGGTGCTATGAATAATTACTATGGGACAACAGGAATAGACCTTCCTAGACAACCTGGAAATGCTACCAGGGAGCAGATAACAAACAAACAAACAAAGCCTCCTCCTGCATTTATCTGGCATAGTTTTTGTTAGTTTGTTTGTTTGTTCGTTTAGTTTCCATTCTAAGAGGCTTACACATTCTTTAATATCCATTTCCTTGGATGGAAAGGACAAAGAGTTTTATTTCTAACTGGAGAAAGAGCATACACAAGCTGAGAGATACAAAGGGAATTCCAATTCTCATCTTTCTCCAGTTTCCTGATTTCTATCCCATCTGAAATAGTGGTTATTCTCCGCTAATTGCATCAGAATTGGAGATGCGAAGCAAGGAGCCAAGACTTCGTGATGCCAGATTTGTGGGTTCATGCCTATTTCCTATGGGTTTAACAAGCCTGTTATGTGTACTAAGCTCTGGCTGCATGGGAGAATCTGCGGCAGTGTCTTAATGCTAACCAGCAGAGAAGCTGGTTAGCATTAAGCGCATGGAGGGTCATGAGCCCGGACAGATGGCCATCTTTTCTTCATTACTGCTCAACTTCCTACAGCATCACCAGATAAGCAAACCACATCCATCTTTATGAGCGGCTTCGCAAGAAAAAAAAAAAAAAGGATGAAAGACACGGGTAATGGAGAACATCCTCACACAGAAAACTGTCAAGTTTGGTCAGCTGATTTAGATCTGGTTTACCAAACTCACTTTCTATTTATTTCAAAGCCTAATTTCTCAGATCCTGATATAATGTAATGGATTTAATTTTTTTCTGTGTTCTCAACCCCAATAAGGTCAAGTAGCCTGATTTGTCTCTTGACATGACTTCCTGGCATAGGGTTTAGTGCTGGATCCTAATCTAACTCAAGTGGTTGTATAACATGACCTCACTCCTTTGCCGCAATGCAAGGTTGTTGAATAAGTATGGCATGCCCAGCTACATCTGAGTCTCAGATAAATGATAAATAATACTTTAGCATAAGAATGCTTCCCAATCATTCCATGGGCTATACTTACAATAAATTATGTCATAATTGTTGTTTATGTTAAATTCAAACGATTTGGTGCATTGTATTTTTATGTACTAAACTTAAAAGTTGATCAGCAAATCTACATTAAGGGCATGTGGACTAATTCCAGAAAGCTATCTTCCTCTAGTCTAGCATCATTTGAAATACATGTAGTACTTCAAGTGATCACAGATTTGCTTGAAATTAGAATGAACAATTAAAAAGAGATTGTTCTACAAATGTGTAGATTTTTAGACACAAGATTATTGATGTGAACTTTGAAGTTCCTTTTCTTTCCACATGAAGAGTTTATGCAAGAACTGGATGGTCTGAAGCTCAAAATTTTGTGTGAGGGGAAAAAATGATGTCTACAATAGTCAACTGAAGCAATTTGCTGACTTGCAGCCAATGACCAATGGTGCCTTCCAGGGCCAGACGGAAGAGGTAGGAAAAATAACTCATCTAAAATCAAAGTTTCTAGGCTTAGGATTAGGGTTAAGAAGAAGAAAGGAAAGACAAGATTTAAAAAAAAAAAAAAAGAAAGGAAGGGAAGGGAAAGGAAAGAAATAACAGTTACTAGACTGTTTTGTTTTTTGCTTGGGTAAGAATATGAACAAAGAAACCCCGTAGATGGGAGTGTCAATGGATTATGTGGCAAATAGCAAGTTTCAGGGAAGTGCCCTATGTCCACTTGTAACTTGAAGACATAGAATGGTGGAAGAAACCAATGGGATGTTTTTAAAATTTTTAGTTCTTAAGTCTTCAGATAAAAACCTTTCAAAGTTTGTTCTCATTAACATCTAGTGAAAGACTGCCATTTTAAAAGGGAAATATATCTGTTAAAGCCTATAAATTATTCAACTGGATCTTTATATATAGAAAAACAAATTTGTTTCATTTATCTTAGTTCATTAAAAAGAAAGTTTTATTAGTATCTGATATTTTTGTAAGAATCTTTTAGCACTATGCTTTATACTCTGAGCAACTACTCGAAAATACTGATCCACAGTACAATCAGTTGTTATTCTGTTATTATCTGATTATGAAAATTTAATTTATTTTTTCCATAAATTAAGAAAACATGGGCTAGGGAGATAGCTCAGCAGAATAAGCGCTTGTCTTGCAAGCACAAGGGCCTGAGTTCAATCCCTGGTTCCACAAAAGGAAGGAAGGAAGGAAGGAAGGAAGGAAGGAAGGAAGGAAGGAAGGAAGGAGAAAGAAAGAAAGAAAGAAAACATAAATCACATTTTTAATATCAGTATCATTGAATATGTATCATATAAGAACTGGACTTGGTGGCTTGTCCCTATGCTCCCAGGTACTCAAAAGACTGAAACAGGAGATCTCAAGTTCAGGGCCCACCTGAATGACTCAACAAAACTCTGTTGCAAATTTTTTTTTTTTCCAAAAGGGAAAAGGGAAATGTAGCCCAGCATTTTCCAGATGTGGGTAAGGTCCTGGGTTCTATCCCCATTGCTGTCATGAAAACGAAAGGTACAAGCTTAAATCTTAAACTCTGTGGGGCAGTTACAGGCCTGGAGGGTGAGGAGTTTACAATCCAGAAAAGAATATCGATGTTGCAGCAATCATAAATGACAAAAAAATTTCATCTTGTCTTTAATGAGATTTCTGAATTTACCTACAACAGGCTTCTTGAGCCAATTCTGCAGTACAAAATATGAGATCCCTAGTTGATTTTGAAGACAATGGCTAAAAGTGTTCAGTGTCTTCCCTGCACACTGCAGACTTCCCCAGGTAGTCTTGATCTTCTCCAGTATGAAGAAGAATCTCTGACATCAACCCCAGGCCTCTAACTAGACTCTGCTTCTAGAGTCTCCCATCCAGTCACCACCAGGCCAGGGTGCCAGCTGCAGTGGCAAATGTGAAGCACGTGCATCTGAAGATGTGTGCTGTGCTTGCCTGCATACATTGGAAACCCCTTCTCTGATCTCTTGGTAACCCAAAACTCTGAACTTGGAAAGTGATTGGCCTTGTACTTGGTCATATTCGAAATCAAAATATTTCCTTTTTCAAATGGGACCTAAATAAAAAAATCAACTCTAGAACACGAAAGACATTATTTTAATCTAAATAGAGACAAAACCTCTCCTTCTCCCTTGCTCTCACTCTCTCCTTCTTATCCCCCTTAAGCTGGATTTCTCCAACACTGAACAGCTGTCCTGAAGCAGCAGTTAACTTTCATTATTTTATGATTTAGTCCTTTCCATCATTTGGCTGTGAAGCTTTTTAAGTCTGTATGCACAAGAGATACAGCACAGGAGGGCCCTCATAATCACTGGTGATTAATGCTAAGAACCCCCAGTGGTACGTCTTTAATGATACTCTTAGAATTGTGATGTCTGATCTTGGCTCTATTACTGTCAAAAGCTCTCTAATCTAACTGGGTGAAGGGCTCATACATCTACTCTGGTGCCTATCCAGGGAAACAATTGGTGATTTTTTTTCACTCCCTGCCTCAAATATTCATTCTTTTTTCTATTTGCTTCATAACATAGGAATGGAAGAAGCAAAAAGCGTGTGTCCTCTGAAATCAATTGTAACTACTGCTATTACACAGGTCATTTGGTCCAAATTGAGGCATCCTGCCTGGTTTTTCTGCGCCTTGATCTCAAGGCAACACAAAAAGGTTTATAAAAAATCAAAGTGCTGTGGAGTTACTTCCTGCAGTAGGTCACCAATACATCGTGAGATATTTCAGGGCCAACTGCAGTCCCCTGTTAATAGGAGCCATTATACAGATCTCCAATACTATTTGCTTATTTTAAATAGCTTCATGTTTAAGGTATTGGGTGATTCTAACGCTAAAGTTAACAACTAGCAAGCTAAGTGGGGGTTCTTGTTGTACACTTGCCTATATTTTTAAATAAAGTGCATCTGGTTTCAGGATTGACAGTCAATACAACTTTCTTTTAATACAGTGAAATGGTATCACTGAGTTTCTCTCTCAGCTTGACACCAACAAGCCATGTAACTTTTGATGCATCAATTAACTTTTCTAACCCTTGGTCATCCATATATCATACAAAGCTAACCTGTTATGATTTTTAAACATCATGACTCTTGTTTCTGTAAAAATGCCTAAAGATCAAGGAATGTGTGTTAGAATATTAAAAATAAAATCAAGGGCATCAGGGTCAGTGGTCTAATGTGAGCTATTTTTTAACTATTAGCCCCAAGCTAAATCTATCTCAGTTAGGTCTTATGAACAATATGGCCCACCGAATTTATTTTAATAATGAAGAATGCAATGTAAAGATGATTACTCAGCTGATTTAATTTGGCTGTTAAGCTCTATGGAGAGAAGTTTTTGCTGTGTGTGTGTGTGTGTGTGTGTGTGTGTGTGTGTGTGTGTGTGTGTGAATTCTCCCAAGCTCATCTGATAATTCCAATAAAGAGTGGGGATAATCTGAAATGAATAAAACTGGGTGACACTTGAACTTGAAGTTGGATTCTAAATATAAGACTTAGAAGATGGGGAATATAGCTTAGTGGCTCAGCAACTGCCTTGTGGGTATGAGGTTGGGAGTTCAATTTCTTATACAAACAAACAAATAAAGAAGTAAAAAGAAGCAGAGAAGTGGTAATAGGACATATGTAACACAAATGAAAGTATTTGTTTGTTTATTTATTTATTACGTATTTAATACAGAGTCTACAGAGTCTCACTACACAGAGCAGACTTATAGTGATCCTCCTGCTTTCAGCCTCCCAAGTGCTGAGATTATAGCCACGTGTCACCATGTCCAGTCTTAATCACCACTTCAGTGCTTCCTGGGGACAGGACTAGCACAGCATGCCAGAGATCAAACCCTGGTTTCTTCGTCTGCCTGAGCAGGTGCTTTTAGTCCACTGAGCTATCTGGCTGGCCCTAATGACAGAATTTAGAGATGCATTCTGTTGGAACTGACATCGGGTGGAAGGAAACAGGCAACAGGATGGCATTAATCCATGCAAACCTCTTGTCTTTCTATGAGTTGAAAATATCCCACAGAGACTTACATATCCTGAAAAGAAAAGAGTGGATGCTTAAAATGCAAAGCACTATTTTTATTTTTGCTGCATTTGAAGTTCTTTTCTGAGATTTACTATTGAAACTTAAATAGCAAGAACTCTTGAATTCTAATGATTTCAAAAACTTCTGTACTCCAAAAATTGTATATCTCTTCAATATACCGGATTTTCTGAGAAAATGTGAAATAATTATTATATTCAAATACATAGTAGTCATAAATCACTTCTTGACTTTTTGGCTAAGATCATGTGCATACCTATATTATACGTATTAGGAATAGATAGATAGATAGATAGATAGATAGATAGATAGATAGGTGATAGATAGACAGACAGACAGACAGACAGACAGACAGACAGACAGACAGGCAGGCAGTATTTTCTTTGTTTGAGACAGAGCCTCACTGTATAGTTCAGGTTAGCCTTGAACTTGTTATGTATCCCAGGCTGTCCTGAACCTTGGGATCCTCTTACCTCAAGCTCAACTTTTGGGTGTGATAGGTGGGCATGGCTACACTCAGTAGGTATCCATAGTAAAGCAGTGTGGTTCAGAAATTACTCTTATGGACCTACGCAAATATTGAGTCTCTAAAGCTGCAATGAGTACAGGAGCCTACAATCTGAAGAACAACGCTGATGCTCAGATGAGTGAAGAAGCTGATGCTGTCCAAACTTAAAGATGCAGTTGAGTCCCATGGGAATCTTGTTAAAGGTAGTTCTGATTCAGCACGTGGGAACAGCCCAGAGATCCTTATAATTCTAAGAAGTTCCTAGGTGTTCCTATGGTTGCTGACTCTGCCTATGCCATGTTTTGAGTACAAAGACCTCCAAGTGACAAATTTTCAAAGAACTTGACCACAGCTATCCATGCTTTGATTATACCTTTGATGATCTGGAAGGTGATTTTAATTTCTGCCAGAGCTCAGTCTCACTAATAATGCAATAAAATAGACCCATTATTCATGGCTTCTCATTGTTTAGCTTGCAGATCATGAAGGGGCTATCCCTAGGGAGTATGAGGAAAAAGCAGGGCATGAAGGCAGAGAATCTTTATTTGCCTCCTCTTCTTCCTCCTTCTCTCAAGATGAACATAACCTCACACATGAATTCTGGCATCAGGATTATGGAAGGCGTCAGGCTGGGTGTAGCACTGGGACACAGCTCTGCTGCAGAGAGCGGTGCGTCCTGCAGACCTCAGGAGCCACTGTGGGGAAGCTCTCCTTACATGCACAACTTTTAATGCCATGATTAGGAAGCTGACTTTTGAAGAAAGAAAGAACCTTGATTTGGGGGTGATGTGAAGATTGGAGCTGTAAATTCTCATGTTTAGAAACCTTTCAGTACCATGTTGGTCACTCTAATTTATCCAAAATCTATATCATTAAGCCTTGTGGTCCTCTCCCACTTTCAGATAATCTTCATAAATATTTTTGAGCATCTACTTCATTATAAATACTATTCTAGGATCTAGGGATTTATTAAAATTTGAAACATAGGATATCTATGATCCTATATTCTAATGAAAGGTATAAGAACCCCCTTTCTCAGGGGTCAGTGAGATAGCCCAGTGGACTAAAGTGCCTGCTTAGGCAAGCTAAGGCAAGCTTAAGCAAGCACAGAGACCATGATTTGATCCCTGGCACCACATGCTGAGCAAGCCCTGTTCCCCAGGCAGGCTGAACCAGCCAGAGTCTGTGTGTAGTGGCGCACTCCTGTAATCCCAGTGCTGGGGAGACTGAAAGCAGGAAGATCACAGGAAGAAGACATTCAAGTGTCCGCCAATGCACAATGAATGAACAAAATGTGATCTATATATTTGAAGAAATATTACTCAGCCTTCCTTTAAAAAGGAAAGAAATTTTGACGCATGCTACAAGGATGAAACTTGAACACATTATGCTAAATGAAATAAAATTACACCAAGATAGGGACTGTGTGATTCTATCTAGAGGAGAAAAATTCATAGGGACAGAAGGTAAAAATGGTAGTTGCCAGGGGTGGAGGGAAAGAAATAGCAAATATAAAATACAAATTTAAATGGATATAGCATTTCAGTTTTACAAGATGAAGAGCTCCAGATATTTACTGTACAGTAAAGTAAATGTACTTAGCAGTATAAAACTGTATGTTCAGAAATGGTTAAGGTAATTTTATCAATTTTACTATATTTTTTTTAAATGTTAGGGAGAAAAATCAAGATAAGTGCATGCAAGTAAATCTAGGATCTAGAGGTGGAAAAGAAACAATCTTATGTAACAAGATTCTGCCAGTACAGCCAGCTCTCTGCCTTCCACAAGGCTTCCTGCCCCACAGCCAGCTCAGGAAAGCATGCCAGCTGAGATCCAAAGCCCTGTAAGGTACGCTGTGCACACAGCTCATGTGCACTACAGCGCCTTCAAACACCCACCCCCAGGGGTACAACCTGTGGCCAGCCCGTGTATGATGCTGTTAACCAGCTCAGCTTCACACAAAGCCTGAAGTCCGTGGCCACAGACAGAGCCCGGTTGTGTGGCTTGGAGAGGCCTGAACTGGGCTGTGTCAGTGTGGAATTCATGTGTTCTTTTGGAGGTTCACAAAGCCATCAGGAGAAAACCTGACCAAACTAGTTGGCCTACACAGAAATCTGCATGGGATGACATCTGCAGGCCACAAGAGTCAGGGCCTTGGCCGGGATGGCAGTGTCCCACGGCACAATTGGGGATTCTCCCCTAGGCTTGGAGGAGGAGCAATATCCCCAGCTCTGTCCTTACCATGGATTTCTGTAAAATTCTAGGACAGTAAAGCAAAAACAAAAACAAAAACAAAAAATAAAAGGAAAGAAGGAACAAAAACTACTGGCATTGTCAATTATATGTGAGACATCTCTGGAAACTTATGGAAAGAAATAACAAGGAGAAAACTAAAGTCCAGCCAAATGGGCAGGTGACATTTCAGAGGGCTCCTATTGGTAAAGCCTAGGAAATTTGGTATTAAAAGAATTAATTTCTAATCTTTCTGTCTTTGTCTCTCTGTTTCCCTGTCTCTCCTTTTCTGCCTCTGTCTCTGTCTCTGTCTCTCTCTGCATATGTCTCTCTGTCTCTGACTGTATCTGTATCTGTCTCTCCCTGTCTCTGTCTGTCTCTGTGTCTCTCTGTCTCTATCTATCTATATCTATCTATCTCTCAATCTCCCTCTCCCTCTCTATCTCTACCTCCCCCCACCCTGATCTCTATACAAAAGTTGTAAGGTTCCAATGAAGTGTTCACACTCTTATCTTTAGCGGTAGATCTGCCCAATTTTTGACCAATTCACTCATCCTGTTTGTGCTTCAGTTTCTTCATATGTTAAATAGATGCAGTAATACTTGCCCCTAGGGGTAATTCTGAGTACTGAATAAAATAACAGGTGAGAAAATCTTAAAGCGGCTAAAATCCCTAGCTCAGTCAACAAATAATCCTGGTCATTATAATATTCTTTTCATTGTCTTTTTATTACACATTCTTCTTTCTCCTCTTCACCCTGAAAAAAAAAACCTCAGCCAAAAATCTGAGCAAAGGAAGGCTCTAAAGTTAGGTGTGCGATTCATTTGTCATGGTCCCTAATGAGGAATTTTGTTCTGAAGGCTTTTGGAACATCTGTTGCATTTCAACTCACTAAATGCAAGTAACAGAAAAATAGTAGCATCTGGGCCACAAATGAAAAATATCTGTTCATATTTTTCAAAAGAAATCAAGCACGCTTGGGAAGAGAGCAAGAGGTAGAGGACAGAGAGAGAGAGAGAGAGAGAGAGAGAGAGAGAGAGAGAGAGAGAGAGAGAGAGATTCTCAAACTGAGATCCTCTTCTACCTGCACTCAGGAGCTGCAAGATGAATGCACACACGTGCAGCTTCGCATCTGCTCAGTCTAGGGCTCAGAGTCCCAGTGTCCCTGCGCTGGGTCAGCACTTTCCAACCTCCAGTGCTGAGAAGTGACTTTCTGCCTCTGTGTATTTCCCACTCCCTCCTCTGGGCCGGCCTTTGCTTCTAGGAAAGTGGGAAGAAATGGTCCATGAAGTTTCATTTGCCTTGAAAAACCAGAACTGTCTTTAGAGAAATTGCAAGTATCACGCTGGCAAAGCACAGCCAGGAAGGAGGCCTGTGGCCAACCCCAGTCTGCTGCCTGTGGGAAGTAGGGAATGCCTGTGGAAGAAAGTCCTGGGGCCTTAGAGGACAAGGGGGTAATTTACCATTTGCTGAGAATGGAAGGAAAAAGAAACAGATCTAGTAAGTCAAATAGGTTCCTAAATATTGAATGATTCTCCTGGAGTTGTTCTGAATCTAGTCTTGACAGAGCTCTAGTATGCAAAGAGAAAAAAAAGTTGTCCAGCTCACCACCTCTCTAGGCAGGGGACAGTACCATGAACTGGAGGTCAGGACAGGCATCTGTTGTCATAAGGAAATGACGCCTGCCTTAGTGAGACTAGAAACAAATGTCAGGGTGGTCTGGGAGCTCCAAGTTGTCAGTGGTGGGTGAGGGTTTTTGGGGATGAACCGTCCTCCCCAATTGCCTCTTCCAGGCTGCGTACGAGATCTGCTATGACCCTCCCCAAGAAACGCAAAGGCATTGACCTACCTACTCCTTGTGGCCTTTCCTGTCTCCTCCGCACACTTCTCTGTTCAGAGTTTTGCCTGATTGTACACAGACAAAGGAGAGAATTTCCCACAAAGAGTCTTGCTTTTCCAACCAGACTCCACCAAAGGGAACACTCTAACTATTAGAATTAGGATGAAAAAATGAAGCTTAGGCATGGTAAGGCTTCTTAGTGGCTGGGTTGAGAGTGTGAGGCAGGAAGTAACACAGTGCGGTGCTAAGATCAAAGGCTCTAGGATGAAAGGCGTGAGTGCCTACTGCACTAAGTAGCCAGCATGAGACACAGGGTTAGAAAGAGCCACCATGCGCTGCTTTTCCTCTCAATACCTGTCTGCCACATAGCTCTGCCTTGCAACCAGGCGATTATGGACTGAAACCTTTAGAAACCGTGAGCCAAGTAAACCTTTTTCCCTTTGAGTCTTGGGTATTTTATCTCCATAATAAACGAAGAGTAACTCAGGTATCATTCTAAAAGGTGCAAAAAGGAAGGGGATCAAAACAAGTCCCAAATTTAACAGGGCACACCTTAAGTCCCGTGGTTCCATGTCCAGAATCCAAGGCAATCTGTGGCAAGATGTGACCTCCAAAGTGTTGTATGGGCCTGACCCTGTGGTACTGCTGGTGCTCGTGGCTCCCCCAGCTCTGCTCCCTCCTTGCAGCTTTCCTCAGACAATCCACATTCCTGGCTTCTGTGTGCTTTGGGGGTCCCCACTGCACCTTTGGCTTCACGCTCACAGCTTGATCACCCAAGACACTGCACATGCTAGATACGCACACTACTGCTGAGCTACTCCTCATCAGGTTCACAGCAATTGTCATGGCTTGCATCTAAAACATTCCTCTGGGGTTTCATATGGTCAGAATTGGGACTTTGGGAAGGTGACTGGACCGCCAGGATGCTGCTGAGCCACTGACGTCCTAGTTGAAGACCGGGCCTGGTTGGAAGGGGCAGATTCGCTGGGCTCCTGACCTCAAGGGTGTGTTCTTCTCCCTGGTTTCTCCTTTCTTTTATTCTGTCTGCTCCCTGGCTCCCATGGGCTGAGCTGCTGAATTCTCCCGTGTGCTTCTGCAATGCCACATCTGCCTTCAGGCTAACCCACCCTGGACTGAACTTTCTGGAACTTTGAGCCAAAAATAATCATTCCACCCTTTAAATTGTAGGGATTGGGTATTTAGTCCCCGTCATGGGAAAGAGACTAATATAGTGATCTTGATCTTTTAAATGTGTGTCAGATAATGTCACTCCCTGTTCAAAAGCTCCAGAGCCGCTGCTCACTCCCTGGAGCTGAAAGCCCCATTGGCAGCCCACATCGAGGTTGCCAGGTTACATTCTCATTTCCTGCCGTGGTCCCCTCACTTTCCCACTAAACAAGCTCACAGTGACCTTCCTGTAGCTTTCTCTTCCTTCACCAAACCTGCCTTATTCTGCACTTGGAGTGCTGTCCTTCAAATGTTTTGGGGACATTTTTGTGACCAATTAACTAGTAAAATTTTGTACTGCCACAAGGTTTTTATTCATCGGACAAGGATGAAGCAGTCTGAAAATTGGGTTCGATGGAACTCTAGAAGAAAAAAATTATGAAGCTTCGTTTTCTGCTTCCTGACTTTCAAGCTCAGCTCACTGAAAGGACTAATGATTTAATTGCTATTTGTGTCTCCTCTTTCATAGAGTAGAGACCCTCAGGGCAGCAACCTCCTGTGTCTCACATTTTCATCATCTAGTACTCTCAGTACCTTAGTGGATGCCCCATGAGTAGATGTTTAAAAAATGAATAAATACAAGTAAGATAGCAGAATATCCACACATAGTTTTGAATGCCATTACATAGCAATTGAATGATTGAGTGTAGTACCGAGGGATTCAAATTACAAATACGGAAGCAGGTTCCTTCTTGGCTAGAAGATATAGTATCAAAATGATGAAACCATCGTGAGTCTACCAATAAAAGTAAACCTTCCTATAGATCTCCTGACTTGATATTTGTAGTCTAATTCTCCACTTAAAGAATTCATTTCTTCAAAATTTCTCCAGTGAAAAATCATCTCATTTTCATTGGATTTCCTGATTTAGCTTTCTAAGAGGTATCTATTCACAGCAAGGCAATTGGCTGGGTGGAGAGGGTTGCAGAATTATTTTCAGTCATGATATTGCTGTGCGACTCAGGACAAAGCTTTTGAATCTCAAGGTTAATATCAGCAAAATAGCATGATGGGATTTTTCTGCCGACTTCCCTCTGTAGCTTCATGGGGATATTTGATGTGAGTCAAACCCAATGGACTTGTCTGGGAGGAAAAGAAAATTTAGATATAAGGCACCCCTTGTAAGTTATCTTGTTTTTATGTTCTTACCTCATTAAATTAATAAGGGATGTGTAATTGTTTAAGCAAAGAGTCCTCTTCCTTTAATAACATTCTTACTTTCAGCTATAGAAACCAGAGTTCAAAAAAATCATTACAGCAGAAGAGATAGGGTGGGAGAGAGAGAGAGAAAGAAAGGGAGAGGGAGAGGAAGAAGGAGAGGAAGAGAAAAAGAGAGAGAGAGAGAAAGATAGAGACAGACAGACAGAAACTGAGAGAGACAGAGATAGAGAGACACAAAAAAGACACAGAAACACAGAGAAAGGGGGAGAGAGAGAGAGAGAGAGAGAGAGAGAGAGAGAGAGAGAGAGAAGCTCATTTTAGACTAGAACCTTCTAAATCTAGGGAGTCATTCCCAGCCAAGAGTCAGACTTGATTCAGTTTCCTATTCCTGCTGAATCAGCACTTCATGGTGTGTCATTATGGTTTTGCTTGACTTGATACAATTTTGTACAACTTCCAACCCGTTCATATTAAAAGAGCACATAAAGACAGATGAACAGTGTGCAAGCGACCCTCGCTATTAGTATTACTTGGACCACACCTTCCCATGGTAATAGTACAATTGTTTAACATTTTTCTTCCTCCATAAATCTTAGGTGAATAGTTGGGACATTCCCTGCTCATTGCCCAGCTGACCTACATTGTTTCCTCTTTCCTGGTTCATAAATGACTGACTTTCAGGCAGCACAGTGCCAGCCCCAAGCGCGGTATCCACTTGCCTGGCTTCCTGGGCAGTCCACATGCCTGCAGGATGCAGTTCTGTCTAATGAGATGAAGGTAAACATCTACTAGGAATGTCTGGGGCAGGCCGGCTCCTGATGTGGAGGAGCGAGCAGGGGTGGGTGGCACCCCTCGTGCGCAGGGAGATGGTGGCCTACTGATGCAGTGCCCACCTGAAAACCTTCAACTCATGAGAATGAGGACAAGGGCCATGGTACAGGGCTCAGTAGAAAGACGAAAAGAGCTCGAATCCCTGATGGCTCCACTGAACAGCCAAACCCACCCCAGACACTGTCCACAATGCCCTTGATACCTGAGATCAAGAAGCACCTATTTGTTTAAATCACTAAGTCCTCTAGCACAGCTAAAACTATCACTGATACAGTAACCATATTCGATAAGAGGAGAGAAATGGTTCTCTAAGTGGAAACTGCATCCCAGATCAATAGGAATAAAGGGCCCCTGAGAGTTTCTCTGCTTCCAAGAAAATATTTACCTAAGTTATTTCTACCGTTTAGTTCCTGTCCCTCCTGAGTTGCAAATTTGTTCCTCAAATCCTGAATCCTTGGCCTCCACAGTCTCACTGCTTCCTGATCACTAATTCCTTCAGCTGTTCCATATCCACCCATTTAAAAAAAAATTTCCATCCATTATTCACATGCATTGTCTAGGTTTACAATTTTCCAAACTCTGCCCCATTCAATTAGATGCCAGAGCTGCAGACATAACCCGGCAGCCACAACCTGCGCAGGACGAGGGAGGCAGCTAGATTCCTGCAGGCCCTGCTTCCCTGCATGCCATTTTGAGTCCAGGACTAGATAATTTCACTCATCTAGAAAATTAAGGTGCATAAGAGAAGAGAAAACTGGAATGGCATATGGTCCAGCTTCCTGAGTTTCTGTGATTACCCATTATCAAATCGCAGGCCCTGAGTTATTAAGTCTATTGACAGATGCAATGTAATTTTCTTCAAGCAGATAACTGATCCTGGAGCTGATAAGGTCTGAATGCGCCATGCACATTCCCTCATATTTTGATCATTGTTCACTTTCTTCATTCAGTGCTGTTATCAAATTACCGGCACAAATATATACAGAGAAGCAAAGCCACCCAGATGACCCACATTTATACTGAAGGCTTTCTTTTAGTCACTTAAGTTTTTCTGACACTAAGAAGCAGTACTTTATAGTCTTGGGACCAAGATTTAAAAAGCAAGTGATAAAACTTAAATGTGGGTTTCTAAAAAAATTGTACCTAGGAAAGTTTTGTAATAAATTGTACAGAAATAGGTGAGCTCCAGCTCTCGACAGAGACAGCTTTCAAGATCTTGTAACTAAAAGTCAAATTTGGTCCCTTATTCCTAAATGTGGAAATGGTTTGTCTTTTTCATTCTATAACTCCTGGCAAAAAATATTCTCGTGAAAGTGATAAATCAACACTGAATTCTAATTCAGATGACCAAAGCAAGATAAAAGGCCTGATAGTCACTAACTGGCGAAGCCACTACACAGACATTTTAAAATAGCCCTTTAGAGTACTCATGTTTGGCCCTACAGGTACCAAGAAAAGGTGCAACAGTTCCTCAGAGTTTCGAAGCAACCTTCATACGTGAAACAACAGAAGTTCCCACTTGTCACGCAGCTTGGCCTCCAGTCCTGTGTTAGTCGGCTTCCCATCGCGAGACAAACGCCTGCCACCAGCTTACCTGAGGAAAGCTTTCTGTTGGCTCACAACTTCATGGATCTCCATGCTTGCTGGCTGCATGACACAAACATCATAATGGAAATTTATGACAGGGAAAAGTAGCACGGCAGCTGGGAAGCAGGGAACAGAAAGGGAAGCAGCTGGAGACTGGGGATACTCCCCAAGGTCCCATTCCCATGATCCTTGTCATGGTTTATGTCTCGTTGTCCCCCCAAAGCCTCATGTAGTCATTGGGCGGGGACTTGTATAGATTGAGACTTGACTCGTGAGTCACTGGGATTATGTGTTTTAGTACTGATGGGATTATTGGTCTGAATAGGGCTGGGACTATGGGTGTGGTGTAGGGCAAATATCCTAAGGCAGAGAGCCTGATAGGAATATAAAGAGAGACAGAGAGACAGACTAGAGCTGTTGCTCTCTGCTGCCCTGTTTAGTTGGCTGCCTCTGTTGCCATTTTGTTGCTGTTCCGCTGCCATGAACTGCTGCTCTCTGCCATGTGCCACTCAGCCTTGGATCCAGCCGAGAATGTAATGAAATCTCCAGTAATTGTGAACTAAATAAACCTTTCCTTCCTTCATTTCAAGTGTCGGATATTTGTCCCAGCAACAAGTAAAACATAACTAAGACAACCCTAAAAATGAGCTGTACACATCTCCTAGGGGGTCTCTCAAGCCAGTCCAGTTGACAAGGTTAAGTATTATGGGGCCAGTGAGGTAGCTCAGCAGACTAAGCACTTGCTTAGGCAAGCACAGAGACCAGGATTCCACCCCTGAGACTACATGCCACACCAGCCGCCCCCACTGGGCATGCTGAACTGGCCACTGAGACCCAGTGTGGTGGCACATGCCTGTGATCCCAGCACTGGGGAGGTTGAAGGCAAGAGGATCACTATGAGTCTGAGCCACATAGTGAAAGCCCATACAAAATACATGGTGGCGCATGCCTGTAATCCCAGAACTCGGGAGGCTGAGGCAGGAGGATCAGTGCGAGTTCGAGACCAGCCTGGGCTGCAAAAAGTGAGCTCAAGGCCAGCCTGAACTGCACAGTGAGACCCTGTCTCAAAAAGACAAAAAAAAAAACATTCTTTTAAAAAATGGAAAGTTAAATATCACATACCCTCCTTCAAAACTATTTTACTTTTCTCTGATTTCTCCCCAACTAATATGGCTTTGTCAGTGCTCTGAGTTCCAAAGAGTTAACAAATAAATTAATTAATAAATAAATAAATAGAAATAAAGGTGAATAGGTAGATGTTTCGCTTCAGGTAGATAGATATAACATACAGATTATCACTAACATGTACATACTAGATTACGTGACCTTTGTGAGTGAATGAGTGAGTCTGTGTTTCTGAAGATAAGGATTAGAACCTGAAAATTCATGTAAATGCACACATGCACACACACCCATACACACCCATACACACCCACTCACACACACACACACACACACACACACACACACACACACCCATACATATACACTCAGAGAATTATACTTGAGCTTAATGAGAATGGAAATGTTTTCAACAATCAGAGATGTTAACTATTTACTCACAAATAGCTCACCATGTACTGAACTTTAAAGCAAATCACTGGTAATATCTGACTGTCAGAATAGAATCAAATACGATAGTACTTGATAATCTTATTTAACAAATGTATTAATCATGATTCTCGGCATATCAGATATTCAGTTTTTATTAAACCTTCAAGAGGCACTCTCCAAGCGCCTACAGTTTCCTTCTAAGACATTTTTGGAATTTTTTGCATGACTTAGTCCGGTTAAGAACTGGACTCTGGGGGCCTGGCAGGATGGCTCCGTGGTCTAAAGCGCCTGCTTAGGAAAGCTTAGGTGACTGCAGGGACCATGGTTCAATCCCTGGCACCACATGCTGCGCCAGCCCTGCCCTCAGGGCAGACTGAGCTGGCCATAGAAATAAATAAACAAACAAACAAACAAAAGTTCTGAAACAAGGGGGAAAAAATTTTAAAAACTGGACTTTGTAAGTCTTCTTGAAAAACTTTATAAGCCTTCTTGGGAAAACCTCCTATTTCTTCTGGGATGCTTGTCTTCAAAAACCAAGGCACTTAGGCTATTGGTTTTCTTTAATGAGTTGAATCTGCTTATTTTATTTTTTTTATTTTAATTTTTATTTTTATTTTTATTTTCTTTTTTCAGAACCTTCGTTTGTTTCATTTTTTAGGGCCGGCTCAGCCTGCCTCGAGGGCAGGGCTGGCACAGCATGTGGTGCTGGGGATTGAACCGCGGTCCCTGAAGCCGTCCAAGCTCCCAAGCAGGCACTTTAGACCACTGAGCCATCCTGCCGGGCCGCTGCTTATTTTATATAAGTGGATTTTTACAAACAACAAATTTTAAATTTTAATTTTTAAAAAACATTTCTCATGTAATAGATTGCTGGATTATTCATTGGTTTCAGAATTTCTTTTCCCTTCTCAAAGGGCCACAACCAGATATGAGTAACAGAGTTCAGTACATGAATAAAATAAAAATATTAATTACTCAAAACTGCCTGAATCATAACAGCTCTGCTGAATGCACGGGATATTGGCGTAGGCATCCAAGGAGCATCAGTATTTATTATAAAGATGTGTGTATTGATTGAGCTGTAAAATGATTCAAAGTAATATATGCCATCTCAATAATTGAACTCCACTCAGAAGAACACCCATGTAGCCACAATGAAAATTGAAAACGATGATTCTGATTTATTAAATTACTCTATGCAGCCACAAGATATTGAACAAAGAGAGAAAAAGCTAATATAAGTCTATGGTAATAGTGCTTTGCTCTTAGGGAAAAAAAAAAAAAAAAAAAAAAAAAGAACAGAAATATATTTTCCAGCCTGACTAACAGTCTCAGACTTGGGCTCTGTATTACTCAGAGGATGAGGAGGATTTTGACAGTTGTTCCTGAGGCAGACCTTTTAGGTACACTATGCTCTCAACAGCTTGCTTTCCTTTCACGTCACTTTTTTCCTCTCTTAGGATCTTTCCTGGTAACTCCGAATGTTCATTTCTCTCCTCTTTGAGCTCCTCTGTCGCTAGGCGGATGTGAACGCCAACTGGAACGACAGGAATCAAATCTCCCTTTAAGAAAACTGGGTGGCATCTCATCTATTCAAAATTACCAACAACCCAGAATCTCTCCCTATGTTTACTGAAACAGAAGGTACATAGCATACACTTCACAACACATGTAGGGAGGGTGCGAAGGGAAGGCAGTTCATTTGTTTGCTTTAAAAGGACATTTGGAGTCTACGAGGTCGTCTCAACTTTTCCTGTTCTATCTATATAGTACAAATTCATGTCCAGGCTGAGAGCACTATGATATCATAAAGATACCTATTATTAAGAAATATATAATTATCTTCATAATATCATGATTAGTAGGATATGAAAGTAAATGGAAAATATTTTAAATATAAAGCAAAAATATTGTACATATCTATAAACCAAAAATGTCAGTTCCTCAGCATAGCCTCATCTACTTATTCTGGTGAGATGGACTGGACTGGGTCAGTGACTCATTAAAAGATACATACACTAGGAATTGGGAAAATAGCCTTATTTGGGGGGAAAGAAGAAAAAGATTTTTTCAAATACAATTATATTAAAGATCTTAAAAAGAGATTGTCGTGGACTACATATATTAGTCCCAAATCTAATGTCCTTATGAGAGGATGATAAAACAGAGACAAAGGACAGTTGAATCTATGACAAGAGTGTAGGTAGGTAGCCTCAATCTAACAGACAGCAGGCATGAACAAAACCCAGAAGAAACAAGGAGAGATTCTACCGTGATGTCTTCACTGGAACTGTGGCACTGACAACACTTCGAACTTGGACTTCTGTCCTCTACAATTTGAAGGAACATATTTCTATTATTTAAAATCTCCATGTTTGTGATTACTTGGTATGGCAGCCCTAGGAAACATTAATTTCTTGATCAATTTTTACTATATTTTATTAACTACCTCTCGGTAATTGCATATAAAGTATAAAGCTGAAGACGGCTCAGTAATTCACTCAGCAAACATTCCCCAAGTGCTTCTATGGGCCAGGAGTTGTGTAAGACTCTGAGCTTATAATAAAAATTTTAAAAGATGTTATTACTCTTTAAAATATTGACAACAAAGCATAAAAGATGTTTTTTTAAATATATTTGGCACAGGATCTCAATATGTATCTTGGACTCATAGTCATCCTCCTGTTTTTAGTGTTCCCAGCACTGGGATTCCAGGTATGCACCACCACCTCAGGGGTCGGCTCACTGTGCCCAGGGGTGGGGCCAGGGCAGCCTGTGCTGCTAACAATGGAACCTAGTCCCTGTACCTGCCTACATGTTACTTAGTCCATTGAGCTATCTCACAGGTCCTAAAAGGTGATTTTTATTCAGTCTTTATAGAACATATGAAAGAAATGTCAGGAATTTTAAAGAGAAGCCTATGACCTAAGATAGAAAAGAGAGACTTTTTGGATAAAAAAAAAGTCATGAAAACAATTTTAGTCCATGGAAAGATAATAATACTAAAAACTGTAAATGGATTTAGAGATATTCAGTTAAACCCGAGACCCTATCTATCCTCTAAAAGTGCAAATGTTTTTCCATATCATCTGTTAATTACAAATCAAAAGGACAGCATGAAGAAGCCCAGTAAGACCTGTACCCTTTCCAAGAATGTTATCACCACCAAGATCTTTTCCTTTATCCTAATCAAAAAAAAAAAAAAAAAAAAAAATTAGACATGGCTTGGAGTCCTCTGCCGTTTTTCTATTTTCCAGATGATATTTCTCATTATGATGTGTCATCCCATGTTGTATCAATCACATTACAATATGTCACTTAATGTAACATAAAGCAATATGATTGACACAATCTACGAGGGCTTGTCACAACATTGTATGTCAACCAGGACATTTTTATGGGTTTTGTAAAGAAAAAAAAAAAGTCAACATATTTCACAGAACATCACATCTAAGATGCAAGGGAGAGAGAAATAAAGGCCCCTTTGAAGATTTCTTGCAGCATTCTTCTTGAGGGAACTGATAAACATCTGCTGAGGAAAAGGAGTCAGATGTCTCCCTGCACCCATATCAAGTGCACCTGATAAGCTATCGCCAGCCTGTCTCAGGTTTATGGGCAACTCCTATTGTAGCTTGTTCCTCCTTAGCATATTTAAGCTAAAAAACCTCATACAATCAATTTTAATAGAACACACAGCAAATAAACAGGCAGCCTCAAAAGGAGATTGAGATATTTTAGAAGCCATCATAGGTGCAAATATGGTTATATATAGTAACTACTCAAACATCTTAAACAAAAAGGGCAATTTATTACAAAGACAGGAACACTTCCCAAGGAACAGAGATCAGAAATAGAACTGACCTTCAAGAAAAAACTGAAAGCAACAAGAAGCCTATCAGCATCCTTCTTTATGTCTGTCTGTTTCTCCGTCCCCCCAGCTTTCTCTATCAGTACCACTGTTTCATGCAATTGGTAAATTCACTCCCATTGCAATCAACAAGTGAGGGCTGGGGAGATAGCTGAGCAGTCTAAAGCATCTGCTTAGGCAAGCTTAGGCAACCGCAGGAACTGTGGTTCAATCCCTGGCACCATATGCTGGGCCAGCCCCACCCCCAGGGCAGGCTGAGCCAGCCATATCATTAAATAAAAATAAAGTTGTTTTGTTTTTAAAATCAACAGGTGAGTATGAGTCCGGGCATGGTGGCACCTGGGAAGGCTGAGAACAGAAGGATAACTACAAGTCCAAGCTGTGTAGTGAGACCCTGTAGCAAATACATAAAATGAAAAAAAAAAAAAAAAAAAAAGACTAGTGAGTGAGTATCAAATGACACGGAGATGTTGGTAGATATCTGTTCCTCACTCAGTGGGATGTATTACCCGTCTCTAAATGTGTTCTAGTTCCTTGGACATACAGTATGTGAGGTATGGGCCTCACCCTCAGCTCCAGAGGAAACTTCAAATTGACAAAATCCCAGGCTTCACTTGGCCTGGGATTTTGTCACCGGGCCAGTGCGTAGGCACTCAGTGGATGGTGTTGAAGCTAAATATGTCTAATTGCAGTGAATCTAGGGAAGATGCACCTACATTTTTGGAAAGCACTCTCCCCCTATCCTCAGTCTTCTCAGTGAGGTGATCTGGGGACAACCACAGTCACTGTCCCCCATCTACTATCCCACCAAATGTCTGAGCCAAGTCAGGGGAACAGAATCCAAGACTTGAATGCTGGTAACCTCACGGGAGTTCTTGATCAAAGCACACCCCTACCCATATCTCTCCTAACATAGCAGTTCTGGTACTTTTCTTTTAAGCTGGGTGTATTAGTATGTGCCTATAATCAGAAGTAGTAGGGGGAAGAAAAGAAGTAGTAGTAGAAGTAACAGGAGGATCACAAGTTCAAACCCAACCAAGGCAACTTAGACCCTGTCGCAAAACAAATAAATGAAAAGGTCTGAGGATGTAGCTCAATATCATAAAATTTACCCAGCATGCATGAGGCCCTACATTCAACTCCTAGGACTCCCAAAAATAAATCTCTTGTTTACTTAAACCAGTATAAGTTTTCTATTTCTTGCACCAAAGGCACATCATCTTATGTAAGAGACCAACTGGTTGTCTTACAGATTTTAGGAAACTCTCTAGCCAAGTTAGCTTGAGACAGTTAATCTAATCCATTATGGCAACGATGGAAATTGTACTTGCCAGGGGCTAAAAGCCCTAGACCAAATGGCAGATCCCTTCTTGGGGCAGGGGGGTAGGGGGTGGAGGGAGGAGAGTGGGATTTTAAATAAAATCTATTATAAATAAAAATACCTACTTGCTGGGTGAATCTGGCTAAGTAGCCCTGTATGATTTAAGTTGCTTGGTCATATTTCTGCATGTAAACCCACTGCTGATGGAAAGTTTACTGGGTTAACATTTCAAATAAGGTTTTATGCAGCTTGCAGGTTAGCTCAGTAGTTTAAGCGTCTGCTTGGGCAAACCCAGTCAGGTGCAGCAGACCACGGCTCGATCCCCAGCTCCACCTGCCAATCCAGGCCTGCCCTGAAGGCAGCCTGAGCCACCCCTCCCCACTGCAAGAAAAAAAAAAAAGACTTCTTAAATAAGGTTTTCTATCTCATAGATAATTTCTAGTAACAATACTGCCTTGAGAGGGCTTTTTACAGTTGCCGGTACCCCACCATTTTCCCTTTGCTGTTGGTTTTTGTACATAGAGAAGACAAGAAAGATTCAAATACTTGCACTCTATGATTCCATCACTTTACCCTGCGTGTCTATAGCAAGAGCATCTCTCTCAGGGGCAGCTGTATGTCTTCTCTACTGTCACTGCGGGTGCGTATGGCAGGCTTCTCCTGCTTTTCTGGATGAATAATTTTGAATGCGAGGCAACAGGAGGCTGACACCTTATGTATTAAAGGGACTCCACTTGGATGGAAACACAGGAAGAAAGCTCAGGTTGATGCATAAAAAGTTATGCACAATGTTTGCTGTTCCGTCACATATTTTGATTTCTAAAATAATAATATTTTTTTTTTGTCTTTTTGAGACAAGGTCTCGCTATGCAGTTGAGGCTGGCCTTGAGCTCACTTTTGTAGCCCAGGCTGGTCTCGAACTCGCACCGATCCTCCTGCCTCAGCCTCCCAAGTGCTGGGATTACAGGCATGCGCCACCACGCCCGGCTAAAATAATAATTTAAATTGGAAGAAATTAAACTTTTAAAAATATTGCCCTTGTGAAATATAATATGATTTATCCACATGGCAAGACTCTATTAGGTAATTACAAATCCTGTTGACTGGTATTTTCAGAAATAAATATATTTGGGGCCCGGCAGGATGGCTTAGTGGTCTAAAGCGCCTGCTTGGAAAAGCTTGGGCGGCTTCAGGGACCGAGGTTCGATCCCCCGGCACCACATGCTGCGCCAGCCGTGCTCTCGGGGCAGGCTGAGCCGGCCATAAAAATGAGTGAATAAACAAAAAGGCTCTGAAACAAGAAAAAAAATAAATAAATAAAATAAAATAAAAATTCTTTAAAAAAAAGAAAGAAATATGTTTGTGAAATACTGCAAAGTGAATGAAGTATGTATACACTATGATCACGAGGTATACATACACATACACATGTAGGTACACATACATACACACTAAAAAGGTAGAAAGAACAGAGAAGAGCAGTGGTCATCTTGAGATTCTCAGAGTACTAGGATCATGGATGGGTTTTATTTCCTTTATCATACACTAGAGGTTTTTTTTTGCATATTTCAGATTTGTCCTCAGTAAATCTCACTTTTATAATTGGCAAAGAAAATTATTATTAACAACTCATTGTATTTTTGTGTGGAACATACGTTATTCTCTGGACTTTGGTCTGAGAGACAGCAAGAGCACATTGACATGAAACAGGCCTGAGACAATGTAAACCTGACATATCTCAATCATATTGAAGAAAATGCAATAAATTTGCTTTAAAAATAACTAGGAATAGCATTATTCACTTATGTAAGGAAAGGGAATTTTTTTCCATTATATTCCCTAATTGAAGAATTTTGTAGAAGAAATCATCTAGTTTGCTTCTGCCTTTGAAACTGCTCTAAATCAAAGGTCAGGGCAACTTCCTTCCTGCCTCATCGTATTATGGCAGTGCTATGATTTATAACTCTGATTACACTCCGTCTCCTACGCTATGCAAACCGAGTGAGGTCAGAGATTCTGCTTTCACTCAGTTTCCTTGTTTTTGTGGCTTGAAGTCAAATTATTCATTTTACTTTAATGCAGTTTTGTTTAGCTTAATTGTATACTGGAAGTCTGGCGCACATAATTAATCAACGCATGCTAGCGACTGTTGAGCAACCGTGGCTTGGAAATTTTATTGCAGAATACCAGATGAGAGAAGGAGGGTGGGAGCAGACGAGAGAGGAAAACCACACCATCTTTTCCTCAGACAAACATTATCAAGCTGTGTGGAGAAAAATCAGTTCAGGTGTACAGATTCATCCTTGGCTAGGGAAAATCCAAAATGCCCCCACTTGTTCTGTTGCCTCCCAGGAGGACACATCCACAAGCTCCTCCTTGCATATTCTTGATTTCACCATGTGCAGATAAAAAGATGTTTCGTCTTACAGGTCACACAAAGTACTAGACGCAGCTGTTATAGCTAGATAAGCCCAGGACCAAAAGGAGACCAGAACTTCACCTATAGGTTGCTGTTTTCCCCACCCTCTTCCTGATTTCCTAGGAGAAATTTTGGAAGGACAATGGCAGTCTAGACTTTTTTTTTTTTTTGCCAATGAAAGCCTTCTATTTTTAATTTCTTTAGACTGTGTAGACTTTTAAGGAACTCTGTTCTCAGAGTGGGTAAAAGCTGGTGTAAAAATTCATTCCTGTGTACATTGTCAGGAGGTGCTAGCACACTGACGCTGTCAGTCTAGCCTCCCTTGGAGTGTCTCTGCTCATGGCAGAGTCAGACACGCTCATCCTTTTTTTCCCTTGATCCAGTATCTCGGGGAAGCCTGCCACAGGGCTGAGCATCATGAATGCAAGAATTGTTGTTTCTGTCTTCAAGGAGCTTCCAGAAAAGGACTGAAATAGCCCAAGAGAACCAGAGCTCTGTGTAATATTCTCGGTGCTCCCGCTGCGGTGGCAGTGGGGGTCATCTGACCTCTTAGTGCTCCAAGAACATTTCCTGCATGCTACCACATTTCAAATGGTAGCTCCCAGAACATGGGTCAGTGAAGTAGAGACCTTTTACCTCCTGCATCTTCATTGCTCCTCCTGGCAGCTTTTCAGAGCTGCTAGAGCAGTCACTAACCCCACTCAGCAAATGTGAATGTGGAGAACACAGAATGTAGATGCCTGGAACAGTGTCACAGGCCCAGACAATAAAATATGTAGCTTCACACCAGGTCTCCTGACACGTACCTTTCGCTCTTCCCACCAAAAACAAACACAAAGAACCCATCATTTTTCCAGAGTACACTATGACCACACAGACACTTAACAGAAAGTGCATTATTTATACATAGAGATCTTTATTACCTCCCAGTGATATCAAGTAAACTTCAAAAATTGCTTCCTCTAAGCACTTTCCTGAGCTAAAATCAACACAGCACATGTTAAGTACCTAGCCCGAGATGGTGATAATGGGAAACTGGGGATTCCAAAACACATTGTCTTTTCATTCCCCTGAAACTCTGATCATCATACAAAGGGATCACAGGCACTGACCTAATTATTTTTCCATTTTGTATAATCCCCATCTTGCACCTACAACAAAGTCACCTTTTTTCTTCTATTTAATTGTTATGGTCATTGACACAGTTGAGAGTAACTTCAAACATCTCTGTGCTGGCATATTGGCATATTGATTTATTTTGTTCTGCCTTATTTAAAGAAAGAGAGAGAGAGAGAGAGAGAGAGAGAGAGAGAGAGAGAGAGAATTAAAATCAGCATAAAATGGTCTTGAGAAATGGCAAGAAAATTACAAAAGTGATCACATTCCCCAGAATCCAACCAAAAATGAAGAAACCAGAATCACAGTGTGCTTGTAATAGAATGCCTCTAGCCAAGATGAGTCACCATCCCACATTGCAGGCACATTTCAGCAACTCTGAGAAATAAAGATAGGAGCATGAAATTTAGACCCTACATTTGGCCCCCACTGCCATATCTCATCATACCTTCTCACTTTTGAACTGGACTTACGGGGTGAAGACTCAATCAAAAATGGAGCAGTGCTAGTCTCTGTGCTCTCAGCAGCAAATAGAGGTGAACTAAAGCCCATTTCCCAGCTGCCCTTGCATTAGACATAAGCTAGTCTTGACTTCATCTTGCCTCACCCTTCAGGAGCTTCCAGAGACCAAGAATAACACCTATCTTAAGGCAGATGACCTCCATTCTCTTCCCAGTATAAATTTTGCCTACTAACAAACTGTTTTTGTTGTTGCTCTTTGGGTCAAGCTGACTTTAAAAATAAAAAGTAAGTATATCGCTAATTGGGGCCAAAACACACTTTGACAAAGCTCCACCTCCCTCGCAAAAAAATGAGAACAGAATTTCTTATTTATTTATCTTACAAAACGCTTTGTGGGTTTTTAAGGTATCCCAAGAGAGTTACTATGCCCTGTATTTTGCAGAGCTGCCACTTGTTCTTGTTACCATTTTATGAGTATGCTGCAACACAAACCAAAGAGAAGGCCCCCTGTCCCGAATGTGGCTCTTTAGGGTAACACTCGGGGACCTTGCTCCACACCAGAACACTGTTTACCTCTATTCAGCCCAAGACTAGAAAAAAGGATGATCTTGCACCCCTAGTCAAAGCAAGCTTTTATCTTTAGCCTTATCAGAAATCATTTCTAATCTGATGACGCTTTAACCGAAATAGCAATGAAATTGAAGAACCGGAAACAAACCAAAAACTAGAACACCTCTCACTGCTGTGCACAAACAAGAATAGAACCCGTGCATGACTAAAGAACAGAAAGCAAGCAGAGCAGGGAGATGTTTGGTGGGGGCGGGGGAGGAAGGAGTGAGGTGGTGCACACGCATGCACACGTGTGCACACACTTTGCATGCAAGTGTTAATCCCCACCCCCTGTCTTGGGGAAAGATAAAACACAATCCTCACTCATTTACAGTTAATCTCAAAGGTTAATTTTGTTGCCCATATTCTATAAACAAAGAAGATACTTCTTTCCCAGCATGGGGCCTCTTGCCCTCAGTGAAACAGAGAAGAAAGTCAGCGCGTCCTGAGGATTAAGGAGAGGTCGGAAGATCCGAAGAACTTGGTGCTGAAAGACTTGCTTATTAAAAAGTGCACTCGGTGGAAGAGCTGCTGCTGATGGCCTGACATCGTTGGACTTCAGAGGCCAGCGCACAATCACGGGACTGTGCTGCTCTGGGGACGGCGGGGCACCCGGGAGCCTTTTCTAATTTGTCAAAGTTGTATCTAATTCCACAGAACAAAGTTCGCAAAGAGAGATGAGCAGAATCCACAGATTATGGCTCATTCACCAAGCCCTTGATGGAGCGATAGAAGCAGCACACAGCGAGGGTTTTGTGAGGTAACTCGAACCCTGCCTGCCAGCTTCGGTAATTCCGCCTTGTGGGCATAACAGTTTCCCTTGTTTTTTGTTTAATAGGATTATTCCTCAGAATATTAAAAAGATAACATCAACATCTTTCAGTGGCCCCATGAACTATTTCTGGAAATAGAAAAAGAAGGGTTCAGGTGTTTTCATGGCTCCTGATAGGACTTTTGTTCTCTCATAAGTTAAAAAATAGAAGAATGCAATTTTCTGAGGGGTGTGCCCAGCGCGGACGTAACAAATTGCTCTGTTTTCTGGAAAAGTAACTTAACTCAAGCCCACGTTGCCCATGGAAACCCATGCTTACCTAGATTGAAAAGAAGCTGCCTTCCAAAGGACTTTAGAAGTTCTGAAAGGTAGGAGTTGTGAAGGGGCAAAGCCTAGACGTTCTAGTTTCCAGGTAGGAAAAGTTATCATAAGGAAACGCACTCTCCAGAGGAAATGTGTTGAAATAAGTCTCCAGGAAAATATTGTATTCTTCCTGGGAAGAAGTAGCTTTCAGGTAGAAACTCGCATAGACCCAACAGGCATTCTGTTGGTCTAAATCCATTCCTGAACCAGGATGGGAAAGGAATATGGTGACTGGGACCACCCTAGCCAGTGACTTTTCTAAAGTAAAACCTTTGGGCTTTCTTATAGCTCAGTATTTGTAACAATTGCAATAAGCAGAGGTGGGAAGAACTACACTCTCACAATGGGACGAACTCCATACCACTCCTCAGCAGTCAATTTACCATATAATGCAATTCACATTCAGGAGAAGTGGTCTGAGTCAAGTACGGACTGCCTAACTTGCCTCATCAGGGGTGCAATGAAACTCTGTTTGGTGGCCATGCTAGGTCCCCATGCTGTGCCATTATCTTTTGTTGGGTGATTTTCCATCTCATACCTCTCTAATGCCGACTGGTTTTTTATACCTTACAGCAACGATTCAAAATTGACATTTAGAAATTATCAAAATTCACTCTTTACCTTATATTGTACTCACTGACTATGACTCAGTGGCTTCTAGGTATTGATTTCTCAGCGCATGGCTCTAGGCAGCTTCAGCGGTTTCAGGATCTAAGGCTCTCTTCCAACCTAGGCGGGTTCTCCTAACTGCTTTGGTAAAATATTTCTCCTGCCCAAAACCTCAGCCAACTGTAAGGAGATTGATTTTAAACATCACACTAATATTAGGCAAGAAAACAAACATTTCCAGACCAAATGCCCCTGAAAGACAATTCTGCCTTAGAAGCCTTTGCTGTTACCTATCTTCCTCTGTCCAGCAAACCTTTGGATGAAAGGCCAGAGATTAACAGAGAGCCTTCTCATTGCACACTTAAGATCAGCCTTTGGGGGCATAGCTTACAAGAATGCATAAGGCCAGAACTTTTAAATTATGATCTGACTTTGAATCCTAAAGCATGCACTTCTTGCAAAATCTTCAGTGTGGCCTCTACCATATTTGAGCCTCTGTTTCCTCCTATAAGAGAGCTGAAAATAATGCTTCCTTCTTTGCAGAACTGATCTGAGAAATGAATAAACTGGGTGTTAATGATGCCTGGTAAAATCTATGTTAGTTTCTGTTTTTATCTGGTTGATTTGATTTTATGATTATTAGCTGCATTAGCTAATTAGCAAGTGTTATTACCTGCTCAGCACACCTAATAGTCTACCAAACAGCCCTTGTTTGCCTTCGTTCTTTTTCTTTGGAATCCTTCTCAAGCAAATTAAATAGCCTGTGAGGTGGGCTTCTAGGCTTCACTTTTTTGAAATATAAAATGAATGTTTATATAAAAGTCAATTGTGCCATTTTCATTGGATTTTTGATGAAATAAAATCTAGTTCAAGCCAGATATGCACAATTGCATGTAAGGTATATTTGTAAGAAAAATCATGAGCATGATGCTATTTTATGGTATTTATTTACATTTCTCTCCTCTGACTTACAAAAGGAATTTGAGAAAGCTTAAAATATAAGGCATGAATATGACAACACTGAAAAATCATTAATATGAGTAAAAAGGCAAAAATAAAAGTCTGGCTATAATAGTGCCACTCTCTATGACATAAAATAAAACAGCACTGAAATTATTGGTTCAAAAAAAAAAAAAAAGGAAAGTGTGGTAAATGAAGCATCCTTCTCTAATTAAGCAAAAACTTAGAAGAAAATTATAACTACTCCAAATTCTAAACTCTAGAATGGATTTTGCATTTTTTCCCAGGATTCTTCAAGTGACTGACTGTGACGTTCAGCATAGTCTCCATAGAAGACTGTGCAAAGTTGGCCATTTGTGAGCACTTGTTTTAGCTTATGTTTGGAAGTCAGTTCAGAAAAGGAGAGTTGCTATTTGCAATAAAATTTTGGTAACTCTTTGAGTCATTCTGCATCTGACTGTGATTTACATTTTCAATAACAAGTAATGTTCACAGTATAAGTTTCATGATGAATTCAGTTTGTTCCTTCTAGTTACCTAAAATATGCTGAGTTGTAGTTATGGGTGAGCTAAGAGAGTGCTAAGCCCTTTGTCTGCACTGGCACATTTAAGCCTCCCCAGAATCCCACCATACAGGGATTATGATTTCACTCATGTTACACATGAGAAAACCAAGACTTATGGAGGGAAAGAATCTTGCCCGAGGCTACAAGTCATGGTGGAGTTTTAACTTAAAGCCTGCTCAAGATTATCTGCCTGACCCCTCCCCTCTGTGTACACCAGTCCTACACATACTCAGGCAGACCACAGAAGGATTTTCACCATTAGACAATCACAGAGTTATCCTGGAAATGATGAGAAAAGCAACTTGCCACTCCACACAGATTCTACTTTGTATAAAGATAACTTATTAGGAGTAAGTTTATGAAGCAAGCAAAGGATTTCATTGCTGGTCTATGAGATGCTGAGACGTACTAGCCAACCTGGGCATCTAGGAGTCATGAACTTTCTTTCAACGTTGGTGCAAAGCCCACTGAACATCCACTATTGTCCTCCAGAAAGTCAGAAATCAAGCAGGCCTTCGATCTTTGTGCTTCAAGACTCCCCACAAAGCCGGATCCTTGTGTGACTTCTTGGCTTCATGGTGTCTCCCCACAAGGCGTCATGCCAACACCTGGAGAGCAAGCCGTGCTGCCTATCCAGACACTCTGCACCAGGGCTGCACACATCGTTAACCTCCAGCAAATACTCGCTAATTTTAATTAAGCCTCATTCTCAGTTTCCTCACCTATAAAATGTGAAGCAATATGAGTTGGAAGGTTATTGAGCTTCAGAATTGTATGAGAGCATATGATTCTGCGATCCAGTCTCTTCCTCTGAGTATACAATAAGGTCTTACAAATTTCTTTTCCTTCAATGTAAATATAATACTATTTTATGTGGGAAATGCTAAAGTCAAATACCTCTTTTGTATTACCTTTGTTTTGACACTTACGTTCACAAAAGGATTAGGTGCATAGGTACTGAATACCGCTTACTTATAAACTGTCTCAGATAAGATATTTAATCTTAATGCCTCGGTGCAGTCGTCTACACAGTAAGGATGGTAAGATCTACTTCATTAGACTGTTACCAACTTTACGTGACTTAGCAGCTGCAAGTGCTTCAAGTGGTGCTGACTCCCTCTACTAAGTGTCCAGGAAGCAGCAGCCTTTGATTAGCCTGCCCATTTCTCTAAAGCCGATATCCTCCTCATGCTTTTCAGTCTTCTGTCCTCTGTCACTGTGCCTTATCCCTACCCAACACATAGATCATTTCTCTAAGTACCCACTTGTCCCTTTTCCGCTATTCTAATAGTAACTGGGAGAAAAAAAAGATGGCGATGAGACTTTCCCAGAGACAGGGCTTCAGATGGATTAAGTCCTCTGGGGTTTAAATTCCCACCTTCTGCTCTGCCCCTCTTATTGTTTATAAATGCATTTAACTTTCACATCTGTGATTTGTTTAGTTTGGAAAGTATCTATCTGAAGACAGAGCATGAGGCCAATAATAAAAAGTTGATTCTTGTCCATTCTGGGTCAACCTGACTTATCTGTGAAGATAAATCAATACAGCAAGTATATGATTTGTTTTGTTTTGTTTTGTTTTGTTTTGCAGTGCTAGAGATCGAACTCAGAGTCTCCGGAGGCAAATGCTCTACCACTGAACTACACAGTCCAAATGCACTCATATGCCTACAACCACCACAGGTGCTTGCTTTAAGTCAGAGAAAAATTAGAACATTTCATTTTAAAAAAATATGTTGTGACTGTGGTGCCATTTTTTAAAGATGCTGTATTTGCAATGGAAAAGTCATTTCTTACTTCCTGGCTCTTTAGCATTCCAAGTCCTATTAAGTTTCTCTCTATTTTTTCTTCTCTCTTCTTTCTTCTCTCTTCTTTCTCACTTCTCTCTTCTCTTTCTCTCCTCTCTTCTCTCTCTCTCTCTCTCTCTGTCTTTCTCTCTCCCTGTCTCACACACATACACACATACACACACACACACACACACACACACACACACAATATAGCATGCAACTCTTCCTCATTTATTGCACTGTTTCATATTAAAGTTATGCATACGAATGCTTGTCTTCCATACTAGACATTTCCAACTGAGAGTCACCAGTGGAAACTGATTTGTTTTTATACACCTGGCAAAATCTAGAACAGATACAGAAACCACCTTGCCCTTCCCTGCCCTTCTCCAAACTGTATAAGCACATGTACAGGAGCACTGGTTTGTTCTGCATGCTTCTATTGCTGCTCCTTTTTGCCCCAGATGCTCTTCCTTTTACCTACCTGGTAAATCTTTCTTATCCTTAAAGCCAGAATCCTGTTCCCACTCACATCCATTCTCCTCCTCCAGGGCTCCTTTAACTGGATGATGGATCAGTGAATACACCATGACTTCTCTCCCTACCCTTTTCACTTTCTTGTCTGATTTTAAAGTCTTCATAAGGCAGAATCACAGCTTTGTCCTTTGTAGCACCTATCATAGAACCTAATACACAGTGAACATTCAAAGCATTTATCACATTGAGTTCTTTTGAATTTTGGGGCAAACTTCAGAAGTAAGTGGGTGATTCTGTGGTTTCTAACTCATGGCTACAAAGTTACAGGTAATAGTTTGAGTATGAACCAACTGAACCCCATTTCCAGAAAACTGATTCCCCTGTGGTTTGCATGGTAAAGGGAGAGAAGAAAAACCCTAACTCTAAAGCTCATGTAAATTTAAAAGCAAATCTTTCAAAATGTCACAAAACAGCTTCATGGGTTTTTGTTTGTTTGTTTGTTTGTTTTTCAGGAAATAAGTGCTGTCCCTTCTAGGAGAGGCTCATGATTCTGCCCTATGGACTGGCACTAAAGACTGTTTGGTGCCCTGAAGAATATAGGTTCTGTGTCCTTATTCATAGCAAAAGCCCTTGTGAAGCCCTGGCCTCGCTCCCTACAGGTAGCTTCATATCTCGCTCCTGAGCGATCCTAAGGCAGAATGCTATGACTGACTCCAGAACGGAGGCTGCTGGCCCAGTCCCCTGAGCATATTAGCCTTCTCTTTTAATGTGCACTACAGCTTAAAGATCTGCCCCAAGGACATTTGACAGCTTGACAGATGGTTTTATTTTTTTCCCCCTTAGGGGTAAAGAAAAGCTGTAGGAAGTCTTTGGGTGCCATTTCCACCCCCATCTATTTTGATTTTATCAAATAAAAACGGTTTAAGTGCTTTTAGAAAACTTCCTCTTAAGAAGATGCAAATTTATACCATCTTTCTGCATTTTTAAAATCACATGCTCGGCTTAAAATCCACACTGCACTTCAGTTACACACACGTAATTCTTCCTGACCTATATGGAATGGAATACTCATAGCTAATTGAGAATATGCATCAGGCCCCAAAGGGAAGGGAGGAATGCTAAGGGCCTGCGTATCATCCCCACACACAGGATTCTTGGGGACCGTTTTTAAAAATTGTGCCTTCTCTAAAAACAGAAAATAAGCCGTTCTTTCACTTCTTATTACAGTCTAGGAAAGACCTGCACCTAAAGAGAGAGATTGTAACATTGAGAGACACATGTGGAAATCGCTTTCACGATGGCAATTTCCTGAACTACTTTCAAAAGCCCTTTTTTGGCTTAAAGACACCATGGAGCCTTTTAAAGATTTTATACAAAGAAACTGATCAGTTTCATAATGTTGTGATGAAATTAGAGCCCACAGTGCCTGCCTGGAATGACTTTACCCACAGTAGCTGGCCTTCTTTTATAAGTTGACTGTGGCTGTCCAGGGAGGGAAATCACCTGATAGAAAAATAGGGGCAAAGGTTTCCTCCGAAAAACAAGTACTTCAACTTCGCAATATTTCTAAAATTTGGGAAAGCATATTCTGTCTCCCTTGCTTTGTTGCTGACACTCAGGGAAGATTTTGGTGAGGGAACATGTGTTTTTCTTTCCTCTTGTTTATTAAGGGTTAGATACATCTGTGTTCCTTGTACTCAAGCATTTTAAGGGCTGAGGAAATGATGTATAATGAGGCCTGAATATCAAGGTAACTCTACATTTAGCAAAATCCTAGCCTTTGTACAATCTCAGAATTTTCTCTAGCTAGTGGCAAATAAAACTCTTAGTAGCTCTGTGGTCAGAGGACATGCGTGGGGACATCTAAGATACTTTGCTTCATCCTGAGGCTGGGTCTCCTTTGCCACTTATGCCTCCCTATATGAAAAAATAGCACATTATATTTTGGGTGACTATATTCAATCTCCTTAGCTTAGAATAGAACAACATAAAGTTATTTCACTTACCTGTGGGAAATAATCTTCTTACTCAATGAAAGAAGAGATAAATTTTTCTGGAATAGTGATATATTCTTTAGCAGTTTAGGATTTCCAAGGCAGTAGCCAGAAAGCCTTGTTGAACAGGCCTGCCTACAACTTTCATGGGCTACCAGGAACTTCTGTGCCTAAATATACATGTGTGTATACATGTGTACATGGTACCTTAGTTCACAAATTTAGCTTGCTCCAGGAGTCTTGGGAAAATGATATTGATTGTTGTGTTTGGAACCCAATCAGAATTCATGAATGGAAGTAAAATTTTTCCAGATGTTCTTATTCATAAACCAAACTGTTTGCGAACAGAACTATCCATGAATCAACACATTGCTGTCAGTGTACATAGGCAAACATACTGTGACACATGTGTCCCAGTGGGTTCTTTGTATCACTCAAAGCTCTAAAAGGTTTGCCATCACTGATACAAAGTCATATATCACAAATGAAGTAGTATACATGAATACTATATATTGAAATATTTGTCTTCAACTTAATTTTTTTTTTCATTTTCTTTGTAAAAGAAATTGAGATATTTTCCTGGGACTTTAAAAGTTTCCTGAGCCCTAGGTATTATACTATGTCTACTGGCTAAATTGGCCCAGATAGCAAATTCATTCTACCATTTGGATGCTCTGATTACAACTTCGCACCTTTGGCATTCATGGGCTGAGCGTAGCCTTGGTTTCCTCTAGTGTAAGATCACAGAATTTTCTTAGTCTGTGTTATGTCACTGGCCTTACACTGAGCTGAGTGGAGTAAGTGTGCTTTCTCTTATTTTCTAGATTCAGAAACTTTAGGAAATTACCCCCAACTCATTCCAGCAGGTAATTAACAGAGTTAACTGGAGCAATGGAAAAGAGCAGTGACCCACACTTGCCCATCGTAATCATTATATGCATGGTCCATCTTTTTAACCTCAAAATCCGGTGAGCAAAATTCTGAATCCATCGTCTAAGCTGATGAATTGATGAAGAGTTGGACAAGGCGGGGTATAAACATAATAGAAAAAGTTGGAGGAAAAAAAAAAAAAAAAAAACCTGCTAACAACACAAAGTCCAAGAAGTAGGAACAAGACTCTAAAGAAGAGACAAAGTCCAGAGCCTCAAGCCAGAGACAAAATAGACAAAAATAAGAGCTTAGAGTAAGTAGAGACATGATTTGCTGCTACAAATAGGCCAGGATACCCCACACCTCTTTTCCTGCTATCAGAAACGCATGAAAGGAAAAAATCAGAATGGGTAGCCTGATTTAATACCATTCTAATTTGAAGCTTGACAAACTTAGGATACAAAGTATTTATGTTGTCTCAAATCACATAGCTAAGAAGTAGAAAAACTGGGTTTGAATCTTTTTTTATTTTTTCATTTTTTATTTTTTATCTTTTACTTTTTATTTATTTGGTACAGGGTCTCAGCAAGTAGCTTGGACACATAATGATCCTCCTGTCTCAGCCTTCCCAACCCTGGGCTTACACCATGCCTGGTGTGGTAGTTAACACATTGTATCAACTTGAGGAAGCTTGGCTAGCTTCTGGGCTGTGCCCTGGGACATGATTGGTCCCACCCTGGGGTGTGACTGGTTCCACCCTAAGGTCAGATAGGCCACTCCAGAGTGACTCAGCACAAAAAGTATATAAAAAGGAGTTGAGGAAGACTCCACAGTGGCCCTGCCCTGCTTCACTGAAGAAGTCCTCATCTTTGGAAGATGTTGATCTTCACAGCCACACCACTTCAGAGAAAGTCCGATCTTCACAGTGGAGCACTATCACAGACTTTGGAAGACAGAGGCTCGGTGGATGCCACAGCTGTTGCTCCTCCTCAGCTCTTCATTGTTTTCTGCCCCCCAGAACTATTGTTGTTTGCCTTGGAGCCAGTGGAATATAAACTGAAAGCTCCACAAACTGTGAGCTAAATAAATCTTTCCTTCCCTCATTTTGAGAGTCAGGTATTTGTCCCAGCAGTGCGCAAAAAGTAACTAAGACACCAGGTTTCTGGCTTTGAATCTTGGTATCATGTTTACCTACAAAACTGATGTCTCTCTAAGGGCCATGTCCTCATTATGAACTTTGTCAGTGACCTCCCCCAAAATATGTTCCATCCTTGGGTATCACCATGAGAAGCAAGGCACTGCCTGAGGACTTGCCAAATTGGTCTCCATTACCATGACCTATTGTGTTCACAAAAGATCAAACTCAGGAAGAAAACATGCAATAGCATAGCCCTAGTCGATATTCTGTGCTGAACAAATACACCAAAGAACATACAAA
>PVJA010000281.1:192500-193988 GCA_004027025.1 Myocastor coypus
ACACACTGTGACCTTTCTGCGGCTCATGCCTGACTTCATCTTCAGATCTCATTAAACAGCAGAAATTATCTGCAGAAAGAGCAAAACCAGAAATGTGCAGGCTTTGTGCTCAGCTATGAGAAGAATTTGATTTAAATGGCCCTACAATGGCATCCGTGGAGAAAATAAAAGAGAGAGCTAAAATGTCCTGTTCGCTTTACACAAAGTGGGCTGTACATACAGGGCTCTGGGTGTAAAGAGGGCTTGAATGATTTTAGGTACCGGTTTGTTTTACCTTATTTGTTAAAATGTGGGAAGCCCCTTACATACTATAGAAATGATTCCTGGCGGTACAGCCTTGGGAAGCCCCTTATGAGCACCAGCTGATGTGACCTATGACCAAGCTTCTGAAATTAACTGATCCCTAGGAGACTCCTGGGGTGATGGGCAAAGGAGAGGGGTTTTATTTTTATTTTAATGAGTAAAGGAAGAAAGTTAATAGTGAAAATAGTCAAAGAATCAAGAGAATTGGGCCTGGGAAAGAAGCTGTAGAGACAGCTGAGTCCAATGTGATTCTTCAAACATCAAACATGAGAAAAGGTGATCCTAAAACCAAACAGTGACAATCGGAGATGGAGATGGGCTTGGGGAGACCAAAGACAAGGGAACTCAGGATAAAGCCCATGCCTGCCCTTTGACTCTGTGCTACCTGGTGAAATCTTTATCCCAGAACAGCTATACTACACGAACTTTTCCAAGATCCATCAATCCCCAGTTTTAATGTCTGGCTCACCGAATTCTCTCCCCCCACAAACCCTAGCATTGTCCTCGGAGCCCTTGATGTAGATGATTCTTCCAACCCCTTGCCTTCTCCATTTCTTGGCCTCTAGGTGCTAAGTACTATTTTCTTCTATCTACCTCAGTCAATCATTCCCCCGTTCACATCCTAGGGCAGTGATCCCAACTCTGGCCACATATCTGTATTATTTGAGACAGTTTTCTAAAAATTATAATGTGCAGGACTCATACCAGACCAACTACAGTCAATCTCCGGAGGCAAAATCAGTTATCGGTATTTTTACCAGCTCTCCTGGTAATTTTATTATGTAGGTCATGGCTGACAAGCACTGACCTGAATATTGCTGTGGTCAATAAGTGCATCAATCACAAATGTTCTATCGGAAGCACTCTACTTTCTGAGGTTTATATCCCAATTTTCAGCTTGTTCATTTTGTACCAACACCCTTCAGATTCCTTGATCCTTTTGGAACATCTCGCCCACCTACTTGGCGACTTTCTCAGTCTGTTTAGTGTCCTCATGTCTTCATTTCTTTCTTCACTTAGCTTAGCGTCCTTAGTCCCGCACAGTCTCTCCTCTCTATACAACAGATACGGTGTTCATTTCTCCATCTATTAGACTTCCCTGACCTCACCCCACCAGGTATTAAGTACTTAGATACTTACTTCGATGAAACAAAGAGAAGAGGTGATAACGAAGAGAAAGGAAAT
>PVJA010000282.1:0-192945 GCA_004027025.1 Myocastor coypus
TGGCTGTTTAGTTCCATCTGTTGTCTTTGGGCTCTGATAGTTGCTTGTGTGGCATTACGCAGTTGATTGACCGCCTCCATTGTCAATGCGAACTGGTTGGAGGTCCATGCTTGTAACACCGCCTGTCCTACTGCAGGGACAAAAAGAGAAGAGACCACCCCTGCCGCTTGCCACAACCAATCTTTTATTCCTCTTTTTCATCTGGCTGGCAAATCGGAGAGTGATACCTGTCGTGAGACAGGTCCAACCCAGTCCTTGGCGCTAACGGGGACCCAAAGATAAATCGAAAGGAAGGAAAAGCACAAGGATAGTTAGGGAGGTTTTAAAGCCCGGTAGACGCAGTAGTCGATTGGGCCTGCCCGTTTTTTAGGCAACAGCGAGCCGTCCGCAAGAGTCGCACTGAATTCCCTTAAAGCGCGTCCGCCAAGGGCCGGGTTGAGCCCCCGCTCACCCGCAGGTACGTACCGTCACTCGGTGCAGCCACAAGGGTCGCAGAGAATGTGGGGACGATCTCAAGTCCCCATACGGGCCACCACCAGCTGTCCGTCGCCGTCTCCGTCCCGCGGAAGAAAGCACACGAACACCTTATCTCTGATAACTCCTTTATTGGCTGGGCAGCGACCTCAATACATGTCCGTCCGAGACGGCTTCCTACGTGTCGCGCGCGTATCACTTCCCGTGCTCGGGCTTATAAGCAACATCTAACCAATTATAAGATTACACGTGGGGATCAGTGATTGGGCAACAGTAAGGAAGCATTTATCAACTACCATATTTGGAGAGGAGAAGAGACTAAGCAAGGCTCAGGAAGCAGGATATGGGCGCCATATTGGACACACGATGGGCAGGGGAGCAGCAGAGGCGGCAGGGCGTAGGCGTCATCCTGCACATCACGGCAGGCTCCCAACAATATACCTCTTGCTCTGGAGAATCAAGAACTAGCAGTGAAAATGTCCATATTCCCAAATTGTTGCAAGGATTCAATGCAATTCTAATCCAATACAGTTAGCATACCTCACAGAACTAGAGAAAATATTCCTAAAATTTATTTTGAATCAGAGGAGACCTAGCATATAAAATAAAGTTCTAGGCAACAAAGGAAGGGAAGGAGCATTACAACCTCTCACTTGAAATTACACCGCAGAGCTACTATGATAAAAGCAATAGACACTGGTTAAAAAAATAAATAAAAAAGACCTGAGGGTCAGTAGAGCAAGAAGATAGTTGGGTCTACAGTAATAAAAGAAAGAATGGGTATTGCCAAGAGATCAAGCAATAACAAATGCTGGAGGAACTGTGGGGAAAAAGAAATCCTTCTCCACTATTGGTAGGAATATAGGCCAGGCATGGTGGCGCACGACTGTAATCCCAGCACTTGGGAGGCTGAGGCAGGAGGATCAGTGCGAGTTCGAGACCAGCCTGGGCTACAAAAGTGAGCTCAAGGCCAGCCTGAACTGCATAGTGAGATCCTGTCTCAAAAAAAAAAAAAAAAAAAAAAAGGAGTTTGGACTGGTGCAAGCACTGTGGAAATTTCTCAAAAAACTTGGCCTAGAGGTCATTTGACCCAGCTAGCCTCCTCTTGGTATCCTCCCTCCGAAACAACAGGCATCGTAGCACAGTGGTATGTTTCTAGCAGCACAGCTTGTAATAGCTAAATCTTGGAAACAACCCTAATGCCCATCAATTGATGAATGGATAAAAGTAGATGTGGTTTTAAAATCACACACAAAAAAAAATAATCTTGAGACATTTCTAGGTAAATGTATGGAGCTTGAGACCATATTTTAAGTGAAATAAGTCAGCCAAATATCTATAAATATTTCATTGTCTTTTTAGGGTAAGAAAATGTAAATAAGAACCAAAAATGCATAACAGATATTGTGAAATAGGGAGACATTGTTCAAATGGAAAAGGGAACTAGGGAGGGGGTAGAGGGAAAGAGAGGAAGGGGTAAAAAGAGAAAAAGGGCAAAATAGAAACCAAGCTTTGCAAATCAAGAGGGGAAAAAGATTTGAAAGGAGAGGAGGAAAGTGGGGGGAAAAGCAGGAATCAAAATATGTCACATGGTGTCAGCCAGATAGCACAGTGGACTAAAGTGCCTGCTTCTGCAAACCACAGAAAATACATGCCAAGCCAGTTCTGCACCGACACGTGCTGAGATGATGATTGAGACTGGTTCCTGGTGGCATGTGACTGTGATCCCCGTGCTGGGAGGTTGAAAACAGAAGGATCACTACAAGTCTGCTCTAATTATTAAGACCCTATACACCATGGACTAAATATATATACATATATACACATGCATATATCGCACAAAGCTTGAAAATCCCTATGATGAATGGAATTATTATGTACATCTAAATTGTACCAATAAATTTAAAAGGTAAAGATAAGGTGCTTTCAACACATTTAAATTGTTTCTCACTCCCCAGGGCTGTCGTTAATTATAAGTGATTTCACCGGGTTTGGTTAGTCAACCTCTTCAGGGGTTTTCAATGTGTCCACCAGTAGAGCAGTGCCACTGTATTTTCTTATCACTCCCCTACTCTCCTCCTCCTTTTTCTCCTTCTCTTGTTCTTCTCCTCCTTTCTCTTCCTCTGGTTCTTTTTCTTCCATCCCTTTTTTTCTTTTATCCTTGTAATCAACAGACTTACAGTTTCTCATACTTTAGAGGCTAATAGTCTGAGACAAACGTGCCACTCCTGAAATCTCTTCCCTGGACTTGCAGGTAGCTGTCCTTTCCGCTTGTCTTCATATGATCTTCTGTTTATACACATAGTGTTTTCCAAGACTAAAGTTTTAATGACAAAATGCAAGGCTGGCTTGAGCAGGAAATAACAGTCTAAACTTGTAAGCCATTCATTATTATGAACACCATTCAAAAGATCTGATAAGAGTATTCAGAACTATTTTTCAATAGAAAAAGAAAAAAAAAAAAAACATGCTTTTCTTTTCCTATTTCCCAGGACTGGGCACTAAATTGAAGTCTGCACTTCCTGTTGATGCCTACCACTTCTCTAGGACCATGGGTTCCATAGGGATTTGAGTCACCCTTTTTCTCTTCAAGCAACCTGTTGGGGCAGAGGAGGCATTCATTAAAATCACTTGAAGAAATGTTAATTATCAAATTTAAATGTGCTCAGAAAGTTTTGATTTGAGCAATATTGTCTTTTTGGCTACCTGCAAGAGTCAGACCCTTGAAATGAAGCATTAAATCATTGCCCTTATGTCTTCAGAAGACATAGTAGACACCAACACAGAATGGTGATATTTTACTACTGTTTTGAAAATGAGGAAGGGACACTGTTCCTTCTTTAATCTCTGACTCATGCATTTCTAGGAGCATTGCCAAGGCAGCAGGAAGATATGGATGCATGAAACACTGAAGAATTTGAAGTCATTGGGGTCAGTTGGCCCTATAGACACCCTTGTCCATGAAATCACAAACAGTAAAAGATTTGAAAATAATACTGGCTTTATGCCTTTCTTTGTCATAGTGCCTGTGACAAAAGCTTAGAGGGCCACAAAACAGGTTTATCCTTCATTGGTTCTGACAACCAAAGAACTTTTATTTAGATGTAGTACCTTTATTTGAGCTTGCATATGTGTAATATAAAGATTCTGTTCCTGAATAAGTTGTTATATCTGGTTTCAAGTAGGTGTATTTCTTAAATTAAAATCCTGAATATAGTAGCCTTACAATTTTTAGACCACTAGTGTTAGCCCAGGACTCTACATAGAACGAAATTTTATTCACCACTAAGATGATATAATGTATGCCTAGTAAATCATTAAATTTTTAGTCTATCTTTTAAACTGTTTTAGCATTTGACAATTATCCTTCTGTTGAAAGCTGCTTCATTCAACTGAATTTATTCTCTCTGAGGACAAATTAACGGTGATCCAGGTTGTCTTTGTGTCTAAAGGCAATTCGTTAGAATTGCAAAGTTCTGAAGAATACATTGGAGAGTCTAGACTTTATCTCTGATGAGATAATATGAATCCACAGGCAGTTTGTGTCTGTCCTGCTGCAAGAAGAAGTCCTTAAAGCAGAATTCTAGAGGCTAGGTGGGTACTTGTGCTCATTTGTCAAAAGTCATAATCAGCTGTGAAACTGAAAAAAAGATTTCTGTAGTATCATAGGCTATGAAAGAGACATGGGCTACAAGACAGAGTTTGAATTGATTGTAAGGCCACTACCTGGAGAGACTACAGTTGTTGCATTTTAGATTAGTGTGGAAGTCATATCTAAATTTCTGTCTTAGGTCCTGTCTACAATGCCAAAATAAATTAGTTAATTCTTCAGCTTCATTTTATAATTGGTGACTGCAAAATAAATATTTCATCTTTTTATTTCTCTGAATTATACTCAAAATACTTTCCAGTTTATTAGGCTGAGTCATACCTTGGAGTTTGGATGTATTCACAAACAACTTCTTGTTGTCAGATGTGCTTAGATAGCACATTCTATAAGCAATTTTCTCAATAGACAGAACTAGCAAAAATCACTGTTAGAACAGATTCTAAGAAACTTTACCAGAAACTACAAAATCAAACAGAGAATGAAATACTTAAACTGTTAAAAAAGTAATATACCAGCCTATAATCCTATATCTAGCAAAATTGTTCTCCAGAAGTGAAAGGGAAATATTCTCTTACACAGACAAAAATTGAAAATCTACCACCAGTAGACCTGTAAGAATGTCAAAAAATATTATTCAGGCAAAAGAAAGATGATAAGACTTACAATATTGAATCTTCATAGGGTAAATGAGAATATTGGGAAATGAGTAATGGAATATAAGATAAAATCAATTTTATTTAATTGAGGAACTCTACAGATTGATAGTATCAAATGGTACCTCAGAGATGCATACAAGACATCACACACTTACCACAAACTTTCACTTGTAACACAGAGAGTAAACGTTAATATATCGTTAAGACATTAAGTTGAAGTTTAAAGAATCTCAAGATGGATTAACAAAAAATTAACTAAATATTAAACTTATGAAATGACCTTATGTAAAAGGGAGAAAAATATTGAAGTAACCTAGAGATATTGGAAACTATAAGATGAAAAGGAAAAGTAACTGCATATAAGTATTACTCTTATTGGTGAAATTATTTCTCATGTGAAGGAGGACTAATAATTTGGAAAATAATAATAGGGTTACACAAAAGTAAGTACAAGTTGGTAGAAGCTGGCTTCCAACTCTTAGGAAAGATATTATAGATGGTGAAGAAGACAGAAACTGCATGGTGGAAATTCACAGAAACTAGACTATTGAACATTCACACATTTTTTTGAAATTCAGTTTGAGGTTCTTCTATATTTTTAAAACTTTTGTGTTCTGTTATTTGTGTTACACTTCCACTCCATGATGCTCTTCCTTTCATATTTGTAAGTGGCACTCTGTTTTAGCTTAAGTTCCATTGGAACTATGTTAATTTTATTCTAAGTAGAAAGAGCCTCGTATATACATGCAGATAGAGACTAAAAGAAGAGGAACTTCACTCAGAGTTCTGGGAATGCCATCCAATGAATGACAACAAGAAGATCACTCAATAAGGAGAATGTGCTGTCCCAAGGTGAGACAGTAATTCAAGCAGGAAAACTTCAGAAGAAGAATCTTCAAGATGAAAGGTCAAAAGTGTCAAATGGATCAAAGAAATTACAGAAATGTTTCATTAAGACTAAATATATTTGAGCCCAGGACTTTGCTCAGAGGCACAATGCCTGCCTGGCAAGCACAAGGTCCTGAGCTCATACTGAGCTTCCCAGTATGAAAAATAATAATAATAATAATAATAATAATAATAATAATAATAATAATACAAAGGCTAAACATTTGGAGTTGAGTTTTATCCTCCCGAAAAAGGAACTATATGTTCAAGTTTTAATCCCTGATAACTGAGAATGTGAGTTTATTTGGCAATAAATTTTTTTGTAAATATATCATTATATTATATTGGATTAGGTGGGTTTATAAGAGAAAGAGAAGAGAGATTTAGACACAGAAACAGAGAGACACATATAATAAAAAGGAACATGTTGCCATAAAGAGATTAAAATGACATTGCTCAGAGCCAAGGACTTACAAACAGTGCTAGCAGCAGCTGTAAACTAAGAGAAGGCAGTGAGTGACACTTTAGTACCTCTGGAGGTAGTAAGGTCCTGCTGGCACCTTTGCAGACTTCTACTAAGCTCCAGCATTGTGAGAAATAAATATCTGTGGTTGTACACCACCTTCACAGAAGTGTTTATTATAGGAAGCCTAGAAAACTAACACATCTAGAAGAGCTAACTGATTCCAGGGCTTGCTGAGGGTTTCTCAAGGTAAGTTTGAGAAACAAAGGGAAACTAAATGATGGACAGCTTGGAAGTGTGTGCATGGGATAATTCATGCCACAAACGTGAATCACAATTTTTATTTATTTATTTATTTTTTTGTCTTTTTAAGACAGGGTCTCACTATGCAGTTGAGGCTGGTCCTGAGCTCACTTTTGTAGCCCAGGCTGGTCTCGAACTCGCATCAATCCTCCTGCCTCAGCCTCCCGAGTGCTGGGATTACAGGCGTGCGCCACCACGCCCGGCTGTGAATCACAATTTTTAAAAAATTGAAACGATCAAAAAATTTCACTCACTCCAATAACAATTAAATTTTTATATTAATAAATTTTTCAAAGTTTCAGTACAGTATTTGCATTTAGGCACTATTAAGATTTTGAGAATTAAATAATATCCTTGTGCTACAACTTAAAATTATCTTGCCATGTAAAGTCCACAGTGTTTGTGATTTCATATACTTATTCTTATTTTTAAAATTTTCCTTCTTTCATGTATTTTGACAGTGTTATATACAACCATCTTCACAGTTAAGTCTGTATTGAAGGGACATTTTTCCCCTTTCAGTGTTTCTTCTCCTGCTGTGTAATCTAACTCAGCTTTTCTTTGCTGCCAGCTCTATGGCAAAAAATCAGGATACCATTTCATTTTATGTTACTAAGTTCAAGATGTAGTTCAGTCTTAAAATAACATAAAGACTAGACAAATAGTTCTATCTGCTGACATCTAACCCTGGAGCCTCTTCTGTGTAGGCCATTACTGCCAGGAGAGGAATTTAACAACTAACGGTGATCATTATTTCTTCTGTGATATATTTCAACTGACTTTGGTGATTGTCTCTGTTTTCTTTTTTTCCTTTGAATCACTGAGGTATGACCGACATTTAACTATACAGATTTAATGTTTATAACTCATTCTTAACAATAGAACACCTATCTGTTACAAACAACCTGGAAGGAAAGTCTTGCTATGGCCAGTATTTTTCCATCTATTAATGCATTTTTAAAACCAGATGCTGTAATGCTCTGAAGGTAATCAATATAAGAATGGTCCCCATTGTCACTGTGTCCCACAAAATGCACTCCTGCAATTAGTCTGACTTTAGACCACTGGTGAGACTGAAATACAGGTAACAAATAAGACAAGCGTAACTGAAGATTTTATTGAGCTATTCAAATGTTTTATGGATATAGTGATCTGTCATTGTAGTCTTCAAGAAACACCCATTTTAACCTATGAATAATTTAAAATGTTTTATGTAAGACCTAAAGAAATCTTTATATCCTTTATATTCAAATTAATTTAAAATCATTTGCCTTATAGATAAAAATAAACGATTGTAAATTAAATGACCTTACAAAGAAATAATATGCTGCATCTTTTAGTTTATTGAATTTAAATGTTTCCTTTCAAATTACAGCATTTCATAACGGTGAAGTGGCAGCAACCAGAGAGGCTACCGGGTGTGGACTCGAGGAGCTGGGTGCTTAGAACAAACGCACACACTAGAGATGTGGAAGCCTGTGGTGGGCCATGCTGTTTGGAGACACAAGAGACGACTGGGACACAGACCCTCACTTTGTGAATGACATCTCTTAGGAGGAGAAATGGTGGAGCCGAGACCATAGAAGACACTCGATGCACAGAGCACATCAACATCCACCAGATGAGGAGCAACGCGTCTGAGGAACATGATGTTCTCAAAAAGAACGAGATGGAATCAGGGCCCACAGCATCCCATGGCTATGGAGGGTGCTTCGGAGTGCAAAGAGACCGAATGGATAACAGTGGATAACAGTGCTGTAGGCCACGAGTATGTCACAGAGGTGGAGACACACTCCTCACAGATGGATGCTGCCTAAAGCTTCAGGGACAAAGCCGCCCTGGGGTATGACTGCAAGGGAGAGTTGGAGAATCACAAGTCCCAGGAAGATTATGCCAAAGGCTTCGGTGGCCAGCATGGGATCCAGAAGGACTGAGTGGATAAGAGCACTGTTGGCTGCAGTGAGATGGAGACCCCAACCACAGCTTATCAGAAGACAACATCCATAGAAGCCGCTTCCAGTGGTGCCCGAAGGCCGAAGTCAAAGTTTGAGTCCATGGATGAGGAGAAGCTGGAGGAAGACGAAAAGGAACAATGATGGTCAGGCAGCAACAGGAGCGAACGGCTGTGGTGAAGATGAGCTGGGTGGCTCAGCAGCCAACAGTACCTGTGGATGAGCTAGGAGTGCCAGATCCACCACCCAAGAAAATCTCCTCAGGGGCCTGGCCTCCAGCACAGAGCCACACACTGTCACAGCCTGAGCCTGTAGGAATCATCAGGGATTGCCCAGTGCTGACCCTGCCCATGAGGCAGGATCCCCTGAAGGACAATGAGGAGCCCCTAGTTCTGCCCCCTATGACTCCAGAAGGCTTCCAAGTACAGGAAGAGCCATTGTGTGAAATAGAGGCTACCCTTGAGCCTGAGCCCCAGCCTGAGCCTGAAAATGACTATGAGGATGTGGAAGTGATAGGCAAGTATGATGATGAACAGGCCAAAGGGGGTTACGAACATGTGCTGGAGCCTGAGGATCCTTACCCTCCCTCCACGCAAGCTGGGTCATTGGACAGCTGGGCTGGGGCTGTGGGGATCTCAGCTGTAGCCCTGTATGATTACCAAGGAAAGGGAAGTGACAAGCTTTCCTTTGATCCAGATGACGTCATCACTGGCACTGAGTTGGTGGATGATGGCCGGTGGCAGGGACAATGTCGGGATCACTTTGTGTTCTCCCCTGTAAATTATGTCAAGCTTCTCCATTAAGTGGCCCTCAATGTCTATGGCAACTGTGACCTCCCATGTCCAAAGTGGCTGCCTCCTCCCCAACCCCATTCCTGCTGTGAGTGTCTGACAGATACCATGTATTACCGGCTGTTCTGGGCAGACTTCTCCCTGCTGCTTTATTAAGAGCTGGAGACAGCATGAAGATGGAGGGATCTCCTTCCCTGCAAGATCCTATCATGCATGAGCTAGAAAACATTTATCTTATGGTTCTTTATTCTTCCCCACCTAGTATCTTAACTCTGGTCTCCCTTGAAAGCACCAGGCTCTCCAATTTGCTCACCTGGGAAGGTAGTCTAGACTGTCTCTATTGCCTGGGTGTACAATAGCCCACCTCTCTTCCCTGCAGGTATACCTCTGAACCTTTCCCCTGCTCAGCCCTAATGCTGGAGATAAAGTAGGACTATTGCTCAAAAAATATATAGTAACCTTTGTTCATAAAACAAAGGTTTGAAATATATTAAAATAATTTTTGAGTACTTTCTAAATGGAACTTTATTGCCTTAAATTGCCTGATAGAAGAGTTTGTGTTATATAAAATACATTTCTTTGATTTGTTCATGCATTACTTTGAACCTTATTAGTAATATGATGTTTAATCAAAATTAATATGATTTTAAATAAAAGCAAACTTTTATCGATGGAACAAGCAGTAGTCCCAATTTTAGAAACAATCTTAGGCCCAATCTAAAACTTGATCACGTACCTATGATGATTTTTACATGTGTTTTGTTTCTTTTACTTATCAATTTAAAATTAATTATTTTATTATGAGGAGAAAATAAAGGTAAAATAATAAATACCAAGATTTAAACAGATGTGAATTTTCAGAAATTGATTGAATTTCATTTGAATGATAACATATCACCCAAATTAATTGGCTGTGTTAGCTGGGCAATTAACAAGTTACTTTCAACTAATGAATGATTATTAACAGCTTACTCTCTTTGGCTCACTAATTGGTAGTATAGGCAAAACATTTTATTTTTCTCAAGAACTGTTTACCTCATTAGGATATGTTGTCCTATAAAATGTGTTAGATGTTATTAGAATAATAACTTGCAGAATATGATTTTAGTCTATTAAAATAATATCATTATACAAAATACTAAATTTTGGCTTTATAAATCTTCATTAAGGATTGAAAAATACCAAAAGTAACAGTTTCCTCTGCCCAAAACTGAAATCAGTAGCAAACTTTAGGAGTAACATGCATCATATCTGAGGACCAGTGAGGCCAGCACTTAAATGTCCAGCTGAGGAACTGAACAACTTGAATTCAAACCATATGTCCACTACTATTTACCCAGGTCAATTACTATCTCCAAAATTCACCTCATCCAGGTCGAACCAAAAAAAAAGAAATGATGACCCTGTTTTATAAGCTCTGAAAGATTCAGAGATGTGTTCTTATGATGCACTAAAAATAGGGTGACTGTGTGAGAACCCAGGAAAGAAGACATTAAAGGCCCTAGCAATGGGAAGGAAAATCAGTTTTTTATGAAGACCTTTAAGGCTGTGTACGATCCAGTGTGACTGTGATTTGCAAGGGAAGTGACAGAGAAAGTGTATATTTTCCTTTCTCCTTTAGATGGTTGAATTACTTGAAGAGCTTCCAATCTGGATTTATAATTATACCTAATGAAGCAACTTCAGTAAATGTCAGTGGAAGGCCTTACAAGTTTTCACTTCTCTCACAGCGAGAATTTAAAGCAAATCTGAAGTGACTGTTCTTTACTTCTTCACTAATTGTTCAGTTGGATGATGTCATTAGTGTTCCCTTGGGAAGAAATAAAAGGCATTAGCCTCCTGAAGAGTGGGAAAGGAGAATAAAAAACATTTAAGGCTTCTTCATACAAATGAGGAGATGCTGTCAAATATCTAAAGAGGTTGAATGTTCTTCATGTACTTGAAGAGGACATACGGGACATCGGAGCAATGATAAGTAAACTTATCCAAAGAGAAAGGACGCCTTTATATATCTGAGTCAGAAAGGGGAGGAAGACTTAACAAAATAAATTTTTTAAAAAGACAAGTTGATCATGACTTGAATTAATGAGAGAAAAGACTCTTGACTCTTTTTTTTTTTAATTTTGCAACTTTAATTCATACTGTGTTTTAATTTGTAGGAGTTTCACTCTCAAAATATGGTTTGGCTATGTCAGGGGACAGACCATAGCTCAACATGTAAGAGCAAAAAATCTACAGTTCACACTTTATGTGACAGAGTGCTGAGTTATATCACTGACATCTGTGATGACTAGAAAATGAATTATATTGAGTCACTTCTCCATTGGAGCTGCTATATTTAAAATTTACCATGTTGTTTTAGACCTTGATGATGTCATTCAATGATGCCACCTTTCCATCCCTTTTTCAACCTATAGGTATCTACATCATTATATCCCTTAGACAATACTATCTTACATAAATTTCTGTGATGCCGGAAATGCTGTATGTTTTTGCTGTTGAACACAGTTGTTGCTGTCCATATAGTCCTTAAGATGTTCATAGTCAGACAGAAGAACAGATTTTAACACTTGTCTAGAGGTATCATTAGCATACAATAAATAATGTGCCTACAACTATTTACATTGTTTTCTAATTCCTTTTTTTTTTAGATTCATATATGTTGGTAAAATAAATTTTCTTCTTTCTGAAATTTCCTAGTGTCTTTTTTTGTGATGTGAATCTGATGAGGAATTCTTTCAGCCTTTGCATATCTAAAAAGACTTTACACTTAGTTTATAACAGTATTCTTTTTTTCTACTAAATAGAATATTCTCGATTGCCAGGTTTATGTTTTCAGTACTTTAAAAGTACTTCAGGGAAAACTAATTTTCCTAGGCAAGCAAAAGCTAAGGGAGTTCGTCACTATGTTGCCTTATACAAATTACTGAAGGAAACTTTTAAAGTTCAGAGTTCGCTAATTATTAACATAAAATGTATGAAAGTTCAAAGCTTGACAACATAAATATTACATAGTTATATTTAAACTACTCCAGCATTGTAATAGTAGTGTATAAAAACCAATATTCATCTTTAACAAAAGAGCTAAAAGTAAAAATTAAAAAAAAAAGCTATAGCTACAACAAATTACTAGAAGTTGACCAAATAGCTCAGCAGATTAAAGCACCTATAAGCAGGCGCAGGAGCCAGGGGTTCAATCCCCAGGCCTGCCATGCTGGCCCCGCCCCCTGGGGTGTGCTGAGACACCAATTGAAACTGGGCAAGGTGGTGTGCACCTGTAATCCCAGCTCTTTGGAGGCTGTAAACAGATGAATCACTACGAGTCCCATCTAGTAGTGAGACCCTGAACACCCTGTAGACCCTACCATAAATACAAAAATAAATAAAAATAAATTGCTAGAGGGTAGAAATAAATATAATGTGTGACATTAAACTTTGGCCACTGAGAAGGGAAGCAAACGTGTAAAGTTTTTACTGCTTCTTTCCATAAACCACAAAAAATGCACAGTTGTCAAAAGCATCCTGCTTATGTATATAATACTTTAATTTGTTTTGTCTCCTTTGTTCAACTGTTCATTCTTTTTCTCTTCTTAATTTCTTATGTATTTCTCTACTTTTTTCTTTCTTTTTCCAATTTTACATGTACATATCTGGTAATATAAGTAACTGGTTGAAAGACAGCACTATGTAAAGCAACAAATACTGTGAAATTCATACCAATTTCTTAAGTGAAAGTTTGCATCATTTGTGACTTGTTGTTTTAATTCTAATTTTACTCTCTTTAAACAATGAAAATAAATTAAATTTAAAAGTGTAAAGATGCATACAATGAAGGTGTAAAACTGTTTAAGACAATGATTAGTTTTAGTTTAGACTAGCCTGTTGTAAGATGTTTTAGGAAAGCCTCATTATAGCCACAAAGTCACAGTCTGGGGTACTGCTTTCCTTACTTTTCTCTGGTTGCTAAGACAGAACACCCAGTACCCACACTTAAAGGGGAAGGAGTTTATTTATCTTACAGTTTGTAGAGGTTCGGTCCATTATCAGCTGGCTCCAAGGCCAAGTGGCATTTTTAAGGGTAGCGGAAGATACCAAAAGCGAACAGAAATGGAGCAGGCAACAAGCCCCCTTCTGCCCCTTTAATCTTATCCAGACTGCTGAAATTAGAATGCTACAAACCCAACCAGTGGACTGATCTAGCACTCTCTTATTCTTCATCCCAGATCCTTTCCTCCCAGAATTGCACTCTAAATTCAGTCACCTGTTACTACTGAGTGAGACTTTGAGGGGACATCTAGACAGAAATCATAACAAGTAGTTTCACAAAACAGACCACTGCCATTAAACCACCAAGAAAGAAAACATGAGGAAAAAAAGACACAAAAGATGCATAAAGTTATCAGAAAACAAATTACCAATGAGCAACAGCAATAGCATGCCTATCAATAATTAACTTAAATATAAATGGGTCGAATTTTCTAGTCAAACAACTCAGTGATTTAGTAGATTTTTGAAAGATTCAATTAAGCAGACACTTAAAAACTGGATTGAAACATATTATCAGGAAAAGGGAAACCAAAGAGATCAGGAATATCAGTATTAGACAAAGTCGATTCAAGCCAAAAACTATAAAAACAAAGATGGGCATTAGATAGTGATAAACAGGTCAATTCACCAAGTGAATGTAACAATTGTAAATATCTATTCATCTAGCCTCAGAGCACTAAATATATAAAGTAATTATTGCATGATCAGAGGATGACAACAATGTAATAGTATTTCAACACCTTGCTCTTAATAAAGGACAGACAATCTAGACGGAAATCAATAAAGACACATTAGAATTTATTACATTTTAGATTAAATACCCCTAACTGTTATAATACCAAATAGTCCATTCAGTGGTAACAGATACTTGACATTCTTTGTAAAGGAAAACCCAAAGGACATTTTCCCATGAGTCCTGACCATTATGTACATTCTGTTAGCCTCAGAATATCTCCAAACATACTCATCCACACTAACTTTGATGAGGAACCAAGCATGTTCACCAGAAGAAAGATAGCCTCTTTAATAAATGGCACTATAAAAACAGACTTTCTACATACCCAAAACTAAAACTAGACCCCCATCTGTCACCATGCACTAAAATAAAGCCAAAGTGCATCAAAGATACAAATATTAAAAAGAGAAACACCAAATCTATTGGAAGACAAAATAGAAGACATAGACATAGGCAAAGACTTCATGAACAAAATTCCAAATGCATGGAAAATACTGCAAAGAATCAACAACAAGGATCTCGTCTCATAAAAAGCTTTTGCAAATCAAAAGAAACCACCAACAGAGCAAAAGACACCACTTTTAGCCACTTGTTCCCTTATATCTAGAACATATAAATGAAAAAATGAGACCTATTGCTTTCAAAGATCGAATTAAAAAATGGACATTTGAGATGAATACACATTTCTCTAAAGAAGAAATAAAAATGGCCAATAAATATATTAAAAATTTTCAACACCATTTGTTATATGAATGATACAAACTGCAATAATGCTAAGGCTCTTTCTGACTCCAGAAGGAATGACTATTATCAAGAAATCACCAAATAACAAATGCTAGAGGGGCTATAGGGGAAAAGGAACCCTTCTCCAACTCTCAGTGGGAGAGTAACACTGTGGAAATCAGTGTGAAGAGTCATCAAAAAACTGGGGCTAAAGGTCCGATTCTACCCAGCCATTCTTGTCGTAGGTATTCCCAATAGGAATCTTCATTCCCACTGAAGGATGAAAAACACCATATAACAGCAACATATGTACACCCACGTTTCTAGCAGCAGTTTGTAATAGTTCAATCTTGGAAACTAGTCAAATACTGAGGAATGAATAAAAAAGATATGGCCTTCTTATATTCAGCTATAAATAAGGATAAACTTGAGACTTTTATAGGTAGATGGGTACAGCTTGAGACGATACTCATAAATGAAATAAATCAGACTCACGTGTGTGAACATCACGCTGCTTCCCTGGTGTGAGAAATGGAATGAGCAAGTAACGGCCACGATGTATAGTAGATATATTGTGATGTTGGAAGGAATTGTTCACAGGAAACAGGAAGTAGGATTGGGAGAGGAGACAGGAGGAAAGAGAAAAAGGAATACAAGATAGTTACACCACTAGTTTCTCTTAGTTCATTGAAGATAAAGTTTTGTGCTAATAATATTTAAAAGAATTTTTATGCTCATATCTTATCCTCTGAGCAACTACTTTAAAGATAATAACAATTCAATGTGTTAACTGTTGAGACTCTCCTGTTACTTTGTTATGAAATTTTGTTTTACCTTTCTTTATGAAATAAAAAAAAAAAAACACAAATATCCCTAAAAGTGTGACCTCAGTCCTCGGTATGGAACAAACCACTCTAACCAAGAGGCACTCAGCCACACACAAAAAAGGGAACCTTACACAAACAGGAAGCAGCTGCTCTTCTAGCCTCTGTCCATTTTCAAAAAAGTCTGTCCTTAATGCAAATCTCAATCTCTCTGTCTCTCTGTCTCCATCTCTCTGTCTCTCTGTCTCTATCTCTCTCTGTCTCCTCCCTCACTGTCTCTCTTTATGTCTCTCTCTCTCTCTCTCTCCCTCTCCCTTCCTAGTTTCTCTTCTTCCTTCTCTTCTTCCTGTCTTTTATATGCCCAGAAATGCATACAAAGCATTCTTCAGGATAGATCATCAAAACAAGTCTTATCTAGGGAAATCGTGTTAATTCTCTTGTCTAGTGAAAATGGCATAAAACCAGAATTAAATAGTAGAAGCAATCACTAAAAACTCATCAATGTGTGGAAACATAGCATGCTCCTGAGTTAAGAAAAAAAAAAAAAAAGACCAAAATTTATATGAACATCTCATTAAAGACAGAAATTTTCATTAAAGAAATAACTCTCAGTAATTAGATAGAGAAGGAATTTAACAACATACCATGACCATATATGTCAAGCCTCCAAACTAACATCATACTAAGTGATGGAAAGGAGAGTTTAGATCAGCAACAACATGCAAATGCATACATGTGTCACTTCTTAATATAGATGAGAGGCCTTTGTGGAGCCCTTACGCAAGAGAAGGGAAGGAATGGCATCCCAACTGCAAAAGAAGAAGTGGAGTGTTTCTTGCTGACATTATCTAATATACCGAAAACTTTGAGCTCCAGAAATAAAACAAGACAAAATAGAAACCTGTTAAAATTCATAAAACATTCAGAAAAGTTGAAGGTTACAAAACCAACCCATAAAAATATAATTTTCCACATACTAGCACTGAATTACTTGAAAAAAAATTAAGAAAAATATATCATTGACAACAGCAACAATGAAAAATTAGGTATAAAATTAACATGTGAAAAATTTACACAGAAAACAGTAAAATACTAATGAAACACATTGATGAAAACACAAATAAATGAAAAGATATCCAATGCTCATGAATTAGAAAATTTTCTATTGGTAAAATGTCCAAGCAGCTCAAAGTTACTACAGATTCTATTTAATTTCTACTAAAAATCCAAAGATATATTTCAAAGAAAGAGAAAAATCCTAAATTTTATATAGAACCACAACAGGCTCAGCAACAACTCTGAGATAAATTAATTTGGAATAGATTGACATCGGCTAATATGATTGCTCATATACTCTGCTTTCAAAATATATAATAATACCATCGTAACTGGAATATATGCTGATATTAAAAAGATCAGTGGAACTGGAAATACCAGCAATAAACTGCCTCAAAATGGCAAACTGACTTTCAACAAAGATGCCAGAAACATAAAATAGAGAAATGATTATTTCTTCCATAAATCACCTTTAGGAAACTGTATCTTCGCCTGTGGTATGAAACTGAAGCCTTATTGCACAAGATGTGCAAAATGAGCCCAAAATGAATCAAAGACTTAAGAAAATGATCAGAAACTATAAAACAGCTAAACGAAATGAAGACAGAAAGCTTTATTAACAAGTTTTGGGGTTTGACCTCTAAAAATAGAAAACAATCTTTCTCAATCCAATATAATTTTTATTCATTCATTGTAGATTTTATCTCTGGGTTTTTCTTACACCACCTGCACTTTCACTTTTGAGCAAACAGGTTATGTTATAATAGTGGTTAGGATGTCTTTTTTTGTTATTCTTTAATAGGAGTTTCTGATTTCTGCTTTTTCTCATGTTCTGCCTATCTTTTTAACACTCAATTTGGATTTTATAAAGCTACTTCCCTGTGGTTTTTTTCTTGGCTATGAGATGTAGTGTATTTTATTTTCTTGGTTCTGAATAAGAATTCCTATAAGTAATCTTGAGCTTTGCTCTTGCGATATAGTTAAATTAACTGGAAATAGTTGGTCTACTTTGGATACTGTACAGAGAAGACCGATTTTCAAGTGCTGACAGAAAACTGTTCAGGACCCTTCTGTAAGTCTTCCAGTGCAGACATGAACAAGATGCAGCTTGTCTGGGCAATGGGACAGTCCCTGATAATTTTTCCAGGTGACTTTTTTCAGGCTTTGAATAGTTTTCTTAAAAGAATGAACTCGTGACTTCAGTACTTGGCTGAATTCTTGAGGGAATGCTCTCTGTTTTTCTGGATTTCTCTGTGCAGCTGCCTCCCTTCCGGCACTTCCTCCTGAACACTTAGCTGCTCAGCTGGAGCTTTTCCCTGGGCTCTCAGCTCAAGCTACTGAACTATGGTAGCCTATCAGAGCCTGTCTGAGTTCTCAGCCCTTACAATTGGCTTAAGGTGATGCGCACATGCAATTACAGCGCTTGCTTCACTTGGTTCCTATCTCAGGGAGTCTTTCTATTTGTTGCCTGATGGTAATGCATTGCAAACTAGTGTCATGGAGACAGTTCAGTGGCCTAAGCTCCTGCCTAGGCAAGTCTGAGGACTCTTTTTTTTTTGTAGCCCAGGCTGGTCTTGAACTCGCACTAATCCTCCTGCCTCAGCCTCCCAAGTGCTAGAATTACAGGCATGTGCCACCAGCTGAGGACCTGTATTTGATCCCAGTATCACATAGCATGCTGGCCTTGGAGCACGCAGTGCCAGCCATTGAGACCAGCATGGTGGTACATGTCCGTAATCCCAGAATTGGGGAGGTTGAGACAGGAGGATCGCTATGAGTCCAAGATGCACTGTGAGATCCTGTACCAAACACATTTTTACATATTTTTCAGTGTTTTATTTGCTTGTAGTTAGAATGACACAGTCCCTATCTTGTATGTCTCCACAGTAGAAATCTCAAAACTATATTTTTAAATGAAATAGTATTACATAACTTAAATTTAAACTTAAATAGTAGCAAGTGGCTTGTGGCTCCTGTTATGAACTGCAGTGCAGAAGCCAGATATTTCATCTAGCTGCCTATGTCAAACTATTTAAATCTCTGTCTCTCTCTGTCTCTGTCTCTGTCTCTGTCTCTCTCTGTCTCTTTCTATCTCTTTCTATCTCTCTCTGTCTCTCTATCTCTCTGTCTGTCTCTCTGTCTTTCAATCTCTGTGTGTCTCTCTGCCTCTCTGCTGTCTCTCTGTTTCTATGTGTCTCTCTCTGTTTCTCTCTCTGTCTCTGTCTCTCTGTCTCTGTCTCTGTGTCTCTGTCTCTCTTTCCCTGTCTGTCTCATCCTGAGGAGTGAACCACAGCCTTTTGCTCTAAGCTGTCTCTCTAGCCCTTTGCTACATTCCCAAACTTTCTCGCAGCCTTTATGTTCAGGAGGCCGCATCTCAGTCACTAAGCTGTCTAAACCAGTCTCAAACTTAGCATACTCCTGCCTTAGTGCCATGCAGGGATAACAAGCATGCATCACCACATAGAATTCTCATTTTAATAAGAATTTCTATGTAGTAAACAGTTTCAGGGCACATTAGAAAGAAGTTTCTCTTAAAAATAATTTTAGGACTTTATAGATGCTTAACATATAAATTTCATCAACTATCAAGAAAGATCCAGTATTTTAGGTACAACATCCAGTTTGGATAGATCTTCTTAAGAAAAGATTCAAACTGGGAACAAAATTTAGATCTGAAAGTAAATATTTACATGACATCAAGAGTGAAATATAAATTTCAAAATTTGACAAATACTGAAAACACACAAAACAAAAATCTATCATGCAGATTTTAGGAAAAAATGCTTTCAATTTTTATATTTTTGATCAAATGCTTTTCCAATTATTTCTCTATGTGGCACAAGTTGATAATAGCTTAAGTATAGATTGATTACAAAAATTAATCAGCTTTTGTTCTAACATACTTGATTTTTTTTACTTATTGAAATATTAGAAAAGTCATTTCAAGTCAGTACTCATGATTTGTGCTGTGTATAAACTTTTAGGATGGTTGTCAGATTTCAGAAAAATTCTGTCATGTTTCCTTGATATAATGAGCAAGATGTCAAGGCAGGAAGAGTGCCTGGGAAGTAGTTTGATTCAATATGTAAATGCACAAGCTTTGTAGTGTTGCCGCTGACATCAGTATATCACTCATGACAAAAGCAAAGTTCTCCTGTTATGAGGTGTCAGTGAGAACTGAATTATTTTCTTAATTTGACCTGTTTATTGATTATCTCCTGTCGGAGACCTCCGCAGTGAGTCTCCGATGTCCTGGGAAGTGTCATGGTACCCGAGTGAAAAGAAAGAGATAGAGTGGCGTCTGGGATGGCCAGTTGTTCACACGGAACAAAAGGCCAGGAGGCCATCAGAACTCTGTCCGGGACAGTGGAGGAGGGGCAGTGAGTGAGTGTTTGCCGGACCAGCAATGGAGTGCTAGCACGAACAAAACATTCAGGCAAGGATGAGACAAGGGCAAATAAGGTGACTGCCCTTGCGTCAGTGAAAACCATCTTCTATTGTTATTAAATTGCTTTAAAGTCCTTGTATACTAGTGTTACTAGTCACAGAGCTTCAGCTGTGGCCATAAGAATGCAGGGTGTTTCTGCATTCCAATCTGGGTCAAAGGGGAGGACATGTCTCCTGTGTTCAATTTACAGCCTGTGGTCCAACAATCTCCCCACTTTCACATTTTGTTTCTCCCTTGCTATTCATGGATACCTGGTGCTGAGCAATATGAAATGTACTCACATATGCTGCATCTTGAGTTGCTCTTTTTTTTTGGGGGGGGAGGGTTCAGAGGGTGCTCAGGGTCTCAGTAATAGGTAGGACTCATAGTGATCTGCCTGTTTATAGCCTTCCAAGAGCTGGGATTACAGGTGTGTACCACCACACCCAGACTCTGTTGCTGTCTCAGCGCCCCTCAGGGGAGAGGCCACCATGGCAGGCTGGGGGACTGAATCCTGCCCCTGTGCCTACTTGCAGGCGCTTTAATCCACCAAGCTATTTAGCAGACCCTCATTTCCTCATCTTTATATCATGACACAAGCACACTTAGAATTCACAGTAAGAATATTCCTAGAAGCTATTACTACACAAAGTGAGGGCCATCAGCTACCAAAGCATATACAATTGTGACTGCAAAACATACTTTACCAATCTCAAACTGAAATTACATTGAATGAGGGCCGGCAAGATAGCTTAGCTGACTGAGCACTTGCTAAAATAAGCTCAGGGGCCAGGGTTCAATTTCTGGCCCTGCATTCCGAGCTGGCCCCTCCCCAGGGCATGCTGAGCTGTAATGGAGTTCAGGCGTGGTGGTGCATGCCTATAATCCCAGTGCTAGGGAGGCTGCAAACAGGAGGGTCACGATGAGTCCAAGCTGTGTAGTGAGACCCTGCAAAAAAAGAGAAAAAGAAAAAAAAAAAAGAAAGTCACTGAAATTGTGTTGGGTGACTTTGAGGTTGCACCCTCTAATACCTCTTTAAAATGCCCTGATTTATCTTAACAGAAAAGCAAGCTCTCATGGTAATTATTGGTTTTTCCACTTTTTCACGGTGGAATCTTGCATATGTGTTGCATCATGAATTCAGTTGTCTACTTAACTTGTACCCATTACTCTTCCTTTTTCCTCCTTTCATTCTAGTACCACTGCCAAAGTCATTTCAATAATAATTACCTGTATTCTCTTACCTTGTTGATTCTACAAAATATTCATTATTGGTAGTCAGAGAATTAATAATTTTTATGTGAAAGTCAAGCTAATTCTCACTTGAAGCCTTCTTCCTTTTTTAAAAAAAATTATGGCTGCTTCAGCCTGCCCAGGGTGTGAGACTGGTGCAACATGTGGTGCCAGCGATCAAACCAGGGTCCCTGCAGCTGCCTAAGCAGGTGCTTTAGACCACTGATTCATCTCTCCGGGCCCTCCCTTCTTACTTTTTACACATTTTCTTTGTGAAAAACTGCTGGTCCAGTGTTGGCCTTTTCCTTATTTCTCAGATATTCTCTGCACTTTGCTGTAGTTCCATCTTTGCTCAGTGCATCCTTCCTTTGAGTTGCAAGTATGCTTGAGCTCATCCTCAGACTGAGCTACAGGCTCTGTAATGTCTCCTGCAGTTTTTAGTACAGCAGCCATTTGTTACTTAGCACAGATATTGTTAATTATAGTCTTCTAACTATGGACTTTTTTCTTAATATAAATTGGTATCTCTTCAATCTTGCATTTTTTTCTAATCTCATGGCCTGAACATATACAGTAGCCATTTGTTGAAAACGTGACATGAACATTGACAATTTGCATTTGCTTCTTAGAGATTTACATTTTATATTCAGCAATTGCAAATAAGATTAAAATATGTATAACTTAAGATACTCTAAATTTATAAGTGTGTTATACATTTTAAAATTATATCTATATGCATATATGGTAATCAAACAAGTGTGAAGCACACATTGCAGTGAAAATCTAAATATTGTTATTATATAGGTTATTACAATTTAATTTACATACATTTAACGGATAGGTTGCAAACTGGTTGAGAGGCAGAGTTAAAACTACAGTTTGACAAACTAGACCATCAGGTTTGATACTTAACTCTAGCAACCTCTTTTGACCTTGAAGAACTGATCTAAGTGTTGTGTGGGTCAGTTCCTTCATCAGTATGCTTTTGTGTCCTTATGCTGTCATAAATATTGAGTAAACGTTCCTTGATTTGTGTTTGATATAAAATTAACTCTCAGTAATACTCTTTAATAGTATTATAGAGCACATTTCAAGTATTGTATACATTAATATTGCCATTAGGTAAGAAATCAGTATCAAAGATCTAACTTAAAGAGAATATTTGGATTCATTACGTAGATAGAACTTCCAGAGTTGGTGGTGGATACCTGTAAGCCCAGCACTCAGAAGGCAGAGGCAAGCACATTACCATGAGTTCACGGCCAGCCTAGGTTACATAGTGAGTGCAAGGTTAGCCTGAACTACATGTAGAGTAAGATCCTGTCTTCAAAAATAGGATCTAAGTAAAACTAAAGAAAGAGTAAAGAATAATGAGTTTCACAAACTGCCAACATATATGTTACAGGCAAAATTAAATATAATCTCAAAATGATAGCTGAGACCATATTTGCTTGATTTATCATATAGGACATTGCATTTACTTTTCACAGAATACAAAACCAAGTCTAACTCTCCAACTCACCAGTTTTTCAATATGCAAGTCATAAAGTGCATGAATCACATAGGAAGGAAATGTTTGAAGAGAGACATTTCATGCAATAAAATGAGCAACCCAGAAAAGGAGGCCATAATTTTAAGCAGCCTTACAAAGCACCATGGTAATTTTTTAAAAAATAAACAGAATTAACAGAAAAGTAAACAAATGCATCATCATAATTAGATAATCAATTTACCTATTTAGTATCAAGTAGAATCATCAGACAAAAACATAAATATGTATGATTTGAATAAAAGAATTACAAATTAGTGACAGTGAACAACACTGTTTGCACCATGAGCCATACTCATTTATGTAAAAAATAATTTTAAAAACTATTAGATATAATACAAATGTCACTAAACAAAACAGTAGATGTTCAGCATTGCTTTTTATATTGCACACTGCTGTCTTCAAATTAGTCATTCAGATTATAAAATGTAAGCATGAAATATTGCATGAAAAGTTTTATAAACAATTATAAAAAGAAAAAAGAATTTAAGCATTAACTATTCAATAGGCCAGTAGAAATCAACAGCACAATTATCCAATTATCCAAGCTATTCTCTATATATACACATATTTTCTCTCTCTCTCTCTCTCTCTGTCTCTCTCTCTCTCTCTCTCTCTCTCTCTCTCTCTCTCTCTCTCTCTCTCTCCCTCTCTCTCTTTTTCAGTCCTGGGGTCGAACTCAAGACCTTCTGCTTGCCAAGCAGGCACTTATGCCACTGAGCTATATCCCCAATCTCTCCCTTCTTTCTTTTCATTTTTTCTTTCCCTCATCCCAGTTGTTTCTTCCCTCTAACCACTTTTTTCTCCTTTCACAGAATCTATTGTAGCTCTTAGATTTTTATTTGCTCTTTCAGGTTCTTATACCATGGAGACAATATGATGTTTACATATGCAGGTATGATTTATTTCAGTTATGAATATGGTTTCTAGTTGCATCCATTTACTTCTAAAAGCCTTGAGCATCTGAGATGAATACAAACTTCTCATATGAAGAAATACAAATGGCAAATAAATATATGAAAAATGTTCAACATCATTGGTTATTTGAGAAATGTAAATTAAAACAACACTGAGAAGCCATTTCACCCCAGAAAGACTGGCCATCATCAAGAAGCCAGCCAATAGCAAATGCCGGAGGGGCTGTGGAGAAAAAGGAACTATTCTCCACTGTTGATGGGAGTGCAGATTGTTACAACTCCTATGGAAATCAGTGTTTATACATACCTCAAAAATCTAGGATCAAAAGTCTCCTTCAATCCAGCTATTTCCCTCCTAGTTATTTTTCCAGAACTGAAAACCTCATATCACAGCTATATATGTGTGCCCATATTTGTAGCAGTAGAATTTGTCATAGCTAAGTCTTGGAATCAACACAATGAACTACCCATCAACTAAGCACTGGATTTAAAAAAAAAATATGTGGTATTTTTATACAGTGGAGTATTTCTCAGCAAGAAGTCAATTTAAACGATGACTGGAAACTAAGTACCCAACAATGGATACTTCAGAAAAAATTAAGGAAAAGAAAAAGTTAGACACTGCAGCTAACATACTGTGAAAAGCTCAAGGGTATGAACTCACAGATCTCTGGCTTCCTGAAGCGTGACAAAAGTAACAATGTGCCAAGGCAGCAGAAAATAATGATACTTTCAGAAAAATTGGAAGTTCATATTTTTACAATGTGGCTGGAGCTCTTCATTACATCATGTACAAGAGTCAAGTATAGCCAGGCTGGAGGTCTTCAATATGCAATAGACTATCCTGCTTTCAGAGACAAAGCCCAGGATAGGTAAGGCTTCCATGAGGACACAAGTGTGCCAACTATAGAAGAAGATATGTTTGCATTATCTTAAATCGAATTTTGTTCATTGAAATCCATGTGTCTTACTTTTCTTGTTTCTGATACAAAATACTTGGCACCCAAAGTTAGAAGAGAAATACATGGTTAATTACAGCTCACGCTTTGTACAGGTTTCAGTTCATAGTTGGTTGGCTCCAAGTCAGAGTGGCATGGCAGAGGGGCATCGCAGAAGTGAAGCAGTCATGGCAGGCAGAAGGCAGCAAGACAGCAAGCCACCAGTGACAAGCAGCAAGCCTCATTCTGTCCTTTACAATGTTTCCATTTGTACCCTTAGTTCTAGGTCCCAGCATTGCACATCCTAGATCGGCCACCTCTGAAAAGTCCTACCTATAACTGCATGAGGCTTTGGAGTGCTATCTAGATACAAGCCATAGCCCTGTGTAACACTGAGTGAAACAACAACCCAAAGACTGAGGGCAACTGTATATTACATATGCCCAGAATGTTTCCTTCTCTGGATTATGTAAAGAATTTCTACAATGCAATAAGAAAAAGATAACACAGTAGAAAATATATGCAAAATACCAGAATAGACAGTCCACCCATAACTTCTGATGACAAATTAACATGTAAAAGCTATTTGAAATTGCAAATACTAACATAACCACGTGTTTTCGAGTATGTGGAGTGCCTTGTGCACTGCTGAAGGATATGTTAATTGGTATAGCCCATGCAGAAAACTGATATTATCTATTGCGCCTAAACAAAAGGATATCCTACTATTTCACTCCTAGATACGTATTCACCAGAAATGTGTGCACATATATATCAAAGCCCATATAATCTGATGTTTACAGCCACTGTATTTGTATTAGCTCCAAATTGGAATTAGCCAAGCAGCCATAAATAGTATGTATATAAATAAAAATATGGTATGTTAAAAAATGGATTATTAAATTGATTGAAGAATTAGCAAACTTTAAGTATATCCAACAAAATGATAGGCTATCCGAAACATAATTTTTACTGGGCGACCATAAACAGAAAAATAAATAACTTCCTTTCCACTTATATAAGGTACCCCCAAACTCCATGTTTTTAGAAATGGAGGCAACAGTCACCCCACGCGGATGAAACAAAACAGTAGCAGACTATACAACTGAAGATTTCTGGGAGACAAAAGTCTTTGTTTTACCAAGACTTCACCCAGATGTTGGTTGCATGGATGTCTTAGCTTCAATATTCAGCAAATCACTTGCTCATTTTTTTCTATGCATATTGCTCTTCCATACAGATTTTAAGAGGTCAGCATTTCAATTTCTTGAGCCTGTTGCTTCCTGCCCATACATTGACAATTTTGAGAAGTCTTAGTTCCTGACTTCCTGGAAAAGGAAGGCCCTGAATCAGTCCACACTGGCTATGTCCTTTGCAAAATTTGCTTACATTGTCTGGGTGTTGGTTATGGAAACATTGCTTAAACTGAAGTTCTGTAAATAAATGACTTTTTTAAAAAAAGAACTTTCCTTGTTTTCTATTCTGTGGGTTACAAAAAAAATAGGACTGAGTAGTTTGAGTAATTAGAGGGTTTATGAAATCCAGAGGCCAAAGCCAGGTCTTCCTCTGCATAGACCACAAAACTAGAGCTTGTTCTAAAGGAGAACATGCCTGGTTTACAAGAAAAAAAAATCAAAGAGCAGGGCAGGGCATTGACATTCAGTAGGAATCTGGATCAAGTCTGGCACTGCTGCGCTCTTGGTTCATTTTTTCTGTTTATTTTGGAAAAGCTACCGCTGGGAGGAGCAACTCGTAATCTCTTATTTCCCAAGTGGTATTTCAACTTCCTTTAGAAGCAAGTATTTTTTTCTGCAGTAATCACAAGTTTTAACAGAGGAGAACTGGACAAGGAGAGCTCTGTTACAAGAACATTTATGCCTAAAAGATCCAGAACATGAGGTTGCCGGCAAAGATTATTTGGTTTATGTTATGGGCTGTTTGTGCAGCTGAAGGTAAGAACAGTAGTCAAGAAAAACTCTTTTTCCCTCCTAGGTATATTACAAAATATTTGCTGATGATATTTTTCAGTGATTTTTGCCTTAAAATGTGATTTAATTTTCTAAGAAGCTTAGTATTTGGTAATTTTTGACATTTATAAGCATATAATTGGCCAGTTTGAGTGGCATATCTGATTATTTATCATAATTTTCTTTAGTGTAAAATTTTTAAAATGTTGTAGTAATGTTTCTGAAAACCAAAATCTGGTATGATTATTTCTGTTTTCATTATCATAAAATACAAGATTTTTCCTTAAAAAGTTTCCCCAGAAATGCTTTATGTTCAACTATTTAGAATGATGTAAAAAACATAGTACAAACTTTTAAATCATGAGAGGATTTATGCCAGATAAAACTTTAACTCTTCCTAAAGTATTTTATTGCCTATTCCTGTGGTCTTACAAGTCTAACTATTTGTATCATTAAAATAGAAAATTATACATATTTGAAACAAAATTGAATGTAAGGTTTTTGTAGCATCTTTTTAAATTTGTGTGGCACTCCTGTAGTTATATATGTTATACAATCTTCAATTGGTCCTTTGTATCAGTAACTGTGGTGTCAGTAAAATATTTAGAATTAAATTCAATGTTGTAAATATTTCTCAATAGCTCAGAAGTTATCACAAGAGGAAATTTGCTCATGATAGATAATTATGCAACAGATAACTAATCAAATACTTAATTCTTAATGAATAATATATATTATATAAATTCCCAAAAGGTTTTTATCACCAAATTTTCTTTTTTTCTTTGTCAGTCACTCATTCATTCATTTAGGCACAGGGAACTGAACCAAGGAGAGCTGAACGATGCTTCCACCCTTTTTTGTATTTGAGACTGGGTGGTTGCTGAGTTGCCCAGGCTGACCTCAAACCTTTGGTCCTCCTGCCTTGGTCTCCCAAACTGCTGAGATTACAGGTCTTGGCAACTTCCACAGAAACCATCATGTTTTGTTTGCATAGGCCCTAAAAAAATGTAGTGACATCACAAAATCCCCATCATTGATAGTTTTCTAATATAGATAATAAATATAGGTATGTTCAAGTAATTTAAAGATCACTTTTATGTGTTAAATATTTTTCAGAGATTATGTGTTTTCTAAGTTATACTTTTTAACGTTCGATGCCTTGAATTGTACCATACCAATCCCAAATCCAGCCACATCTAAAACCAGGTTAACAACCACTTAAATGCATAGATAAATAAAACTAGTATTTAAAAATAAAATGTTATATTGAGAAAGTTAAAACACATGTTAAGATTACCTATCATAGTAAATACTTTTCCTTAAATAAAAGTTTAATATTTTTACTCTAATTGAATTATTTTTGTTTTATTATTAATATACTATTTCTTACCATTTCATGCAGATATTTTCTATGCTGTAAGAAAGACCATTTAATAGTTAAAATTTCAAAGCATTCAGGAATGGATGTCAGTTTAAATCAAGCAATTTAGTGATTACAAAGTGGAATCTGAAATATTATTAGATAGAACTATATGGAACATATTTGATAATTAACTGTGATTTGAACTCCTTGTCTACATACTTGATTCCAGCTGGCTTGGTTTTTTGTTTTATTTTTTATTAATATGAGTTTTAAAAGGATTTAAGTTTTTGCTGGAAAACTGAGCAATAGTACTATACATATTACAGGGAATATGGCTATATATCAAGCTCTTTTCCTAATAGATAAAATATAGTTTTATTATTTAAAGCATTATTTAGTGTAATCCCAGCCCTTGGGAAGCTGTAAACAGGAGAATCACTCCGAGTCTGATCTAGGGAACCCTGAACACACAGTAGACCCCGCCCTAAATATAGAAAAAAATTAAAAAATAGAAAATAAGGTGTTATTTAGTTTCATAGCATTCTTAAAAGCTGATTTAGCACACAGGCAGTAGAGAATGTGTCCGTGACCTTCCACTAGATATAGGGCTCCTCCCTCACTTCATGTTTCTCAGCCTCTGAAAAAAAAATGAGTTTCAAATGCCCACGATTTCCTCAGCCTACGATACTTAACAGAAACCTACTCAGCAGAATAAACTTAATCACTGAAACTATCAGTATATGCTTTAATATTTGCTTCTGTTATTTCTCATATTGAACACTGAATACTAAATTGAGAAATGAGGGGAGTTGTGTGTTCGCACAGTGATTTACGCCTGTGCTGGCAATCCCAGTCAGGAACACGGGACAGCAGCTCCGTCCCCACACACACCCTTGAGGCAGCCTGAGCCAATCAAAAAATAAAAAATAGAAATAAAAGTAAATTGAGAAACTGAAAGATGGTTTCAAGCACTACTACAGTTTACTTGGTTGAACTGAACATAAACGGTAAGCACTGCATAAATTTTTACTGCACTGATAAGGGTGAATGGTCTTCAAAAAATAATCAACCATTTTAATAATGAACAGTAAAATTGACAGGGCCAGTGCCTTGCTTTGCTATTTTAACATTGTGAGACTATGCATATCTTTTGAATGTGTCATATTGCCTACGTGCTGATCCCTAGTTGTGTAAGAACATTAGTTGCTTTTTGGGGTGGAGAATACCTTGGCTCTGGGAGTTAAAATCTCCCAAGAACAGGGTCAGATTCACAGGACAAAAGTTATCAGTTTCTCCACAGACTATATTTGTAGGTTGTTACGACTAAAAAGACTTTTGAGGTTTAGGGTCTCACTACTAAATACTGGGTAAAATGAGTGGACAGCCCCCAAAATTCAAGGCTGATTAAAGTGAACAAATTGAAGATATCCTGAAATATGACCTAGTAAATATTAACTATTTCCTTTGAGGATCAATACTTGTTTTCTAGTCCTGTAAGTTTAGATGACAAAAAAAAAAAAAAAAAAAAAAAACTTGTGCTTTCAAGCCTGATAAGACATTATAGATCAAATACTGAGGGAATCCATTTCAACCAAGAAAAGAACAACTCTTTTTTTAAATATTATATTGAAGTACAAGATGATTTAAAATGTGTGCTTCTGTAAAATGAAAAAAACAGTGTTATATTATGAAGCTAAATATAGATTAATAACAATATCTTTATAAAATACATATTAATATTTTGTTAAGATAATGGTCATCATCTTATCCAAAAAAAAAGGATAAATGTTATCCTAAATTTTTTATTTAATTTCAATGTGATGAATAAAATCTTCCTCTCTGCTGCTCAAGACCCCACATTTTCAGATGTAGTACTGTGGGTATTTACCTGCGTGGTCCGATTAGAACTGCACAGTATCCCAATTCCCTTTAGAGTCTCCTGTTATCCTAAAATACTTTCTCTTGTTGATATTCCCATAAATTCAGCCAATATGTTATTTGCATAAGATGACAAACACTCGAAATAAATACTTTTAGCTACTTAAATTTGTTTTTATTCATAACTTTCTGTGAATTATACTCTCTTATCCTTCCCCACAACTAGTTTGTTGGTGAAGATAGAAATGGATGAAGAGCTGCCATGCCAGCCCTGCCCCTGGGGTACACCGAAAGGGAGATTAAGACTGGGCATGGTGGGGCGCACCTGTAATCCCAGCTCTTGGGAGGCTGTAAACAGGCGGATCACTGCAAGTCCGATCTAGTAGTGAGACCCTGAACATCCTGCAGACACTTCCCTAAAAAAATAAAAAAAATAACAGATGAAGAAGGGTGTGAGAATAGGATGAATAATTCTGAAAAAATGAGGCATTTTTTTCTCCAATAGAGTAGAACCGATGGACGGCGTGGTGCGGTGACAGATGAGGGGTAGAGAACTTTCCCACAGGCATGTTCTGAGGCTGAGAGACAGACTGAGGCAAGTTTTGCTTGTGGTAAATGTAAGTTTATCCAGGCAACAACCATACTACTCTCTAGTCTGCATATAAATACAAAATATTTTAAGAATTAAAATCTAAGATTATTCTACAGTAAATTCCTACACACACACAAAAAAAATATTTTAAATAAGAGTAGCAAGTACACTTTGTCTTTGGCCTTTGGTTGTTAAGGTCTGATTCTGAGTCTAAATTGATCTGTTTTTATTGGCTCAGGCTCTGGTTGTTTTGTAACTTCTCATGCTTTCCAGCAATGCCTCCTCCACCCCCAGCCCAGCTAGGCCTTTGAGATTCTGCCAAGCAGCCAGTCTACCTTGTGCTCTGTTAACCAATGTGCACCCAACTCATTACTTCGTTTTAATGAATCTCAGCACACTGCATGAAAATGGTATGAGGAAACAAGGAAAAAATAAATGCTGTCCTTCCTTAAAATTGTAAGGAAGCATACAAATGGCTCCGAGAAGGTAAAATAACTAAAAGGAAAAAAAAAAGCTATGAAATAACAAAAGGAAAAGACATAAAGATCTGAGAAAATGTTTTTATTTGTTTTGACATTTCAACTCAGGAAGCCAAGTTTTTCATAAACCTTGTTAACTGGAAATATAATAGATAGAAAAGTGATTACAGAAATGTTCCTTCAAAGGTTCCTGAAGGTGTATTTTTAGAGCTACTTTAAAAAGTATCACATAAATTCAAACCTGGGATATATGAGCCAGCTGTACAATGGAATTATATAGACTTTTTGGGTTCATGCAATAGAGCTTTCAAGTGCACCAAACAGCTGGTTTCCTCTTGTATGTTTTGCTACTGTTTCCTAGTGCCCAATGCCCACTGACTGTAGTTTACATGTATAATGGAAAAACTCTTCCCTTCCTTCCTTCTTTCCTTCCTTTTTACCTCTTTCCATTCAGTGATTACATTTCAAATTCTACATACTCAATACAAGAACAGCTTTCAATAGGTCACATAGTGTAAAAGACAAAAGCAATAAATGTCATATTTTATTAATATTGTTACTTAAGTAAACAAGGTAAACAAAAGATACATCCTATAGAATAATTCAAGTAAGACAGAAATGAATGGGATGGATGGATGGATGGATGGATGGATGGATAAGTCAGGATGGGGTACAGCAGTTGCTGTGTAAAAGGTGGAAAAAAGAGAAACAGACCGAGACTGAGATAGCCTGCTGGATAGGTTTTGAGGATGAATAAAATTTAGTCAGATGAGGAGAATACAGAAGACGCATCCCTCAATGATAAAGGATCAAGAGTGGGGGTGAGGATAACATAGACTAGAAGAAATAAAGAGAGGTAGACAGGACACTGGAAAATCATGATTCTAAAATTTGCATTAGCTAGGAGTGATGGTGCAGGCCTGCTTCCTGACTCCCAGCATTTGGGAAGCTGAGGCAGAAGAATCATTGAGTATTCAAGGCTACCCTGGGCTACATAGTGAGATCAAGACAAGCCTGACTACAGAACTATATCCTGTGCCAAGAAATCAAAAATAAAAATAAAATGAAATTATACCTTAAAGACACAGTCACCTAACATTATCCCCATCTGCACTCTGTATTTTGCCTGACGAGGTTCGCTTTAACTTTTAGGTTCATCGAACCCTAAAGCTCTCAGAGATACTGTAAATCCTTACACTTGCTTAATTGATAGGTGAGGGTAACCTACCTCCAGTTAGGAAGGAGCTCCAAAGGTTTCAAAGAACATGTTTAGGGAAAACAGATCATTCATTCTTAAAAACCCAGTAAATTAGGCCTGCCTATTTTATCCTTAAATTAAGCTTAAGCTTTCCATAGTTGTATAAATTCCACAGATTTTTTCACCCCTGAGCTATATATAAATGTTCCCTAATCCAGGCAATAATATATCTCTCTTCAGAACTCACATTGTATTTTGTGTTTGTATATTATATTATATTATATTATATTATATTATTATTTATTTGGTACAGAGTCTCTCTATGCAGCTCAGACTCATAGTGATCTTCCTGTTTTCAGCCTCCTTAGTGCTGGGATTTCAGGTGTGTGCACCATGGCCAGTCTTGGTGGCCGGCTCAGCACACCCCAGGGGTGGGGCCAGCATAGCACGTGGTGCCAGGGATTGAACCCTGGTTAATCCTATTCCATAAAATAGGACGTTTTAGGCCTCTCAAACAGCAACCCCGCGATACACACACACACACACACACACACAGTCTCACTCTTCCTCTCTCTCTCTCTCTCTCTCTCTCTCTCTCTCTCACACACACACACACACACACACAATCAAGGGAAACATCAAGTTTATATGCAAATAACTAAAAGCAGTCCTGTGAAGCAGGAAGCCTTGTCATCTCCATATTTCTAATTCCACCATCAGGTTAATTTCCACAAGTACTAATCGTAAAACTTGGTATAGCATGTGCTGTTTTTCTTTCCTTCCCCTTATAAGTTTATCGCCAAGATCAACTAGCAGATGCTAAATTACCCCTGCTGCAGAACTTCAGGGTCTCCTTTTCATGTCGCCCTGTGGTGCAAGCCTGATAAACTCCTCTGTGCCTGGTGAGAATTTATTTTAAGAAGCTAGATGGTGAGTGTGCAGTAACTGGAGTCAGGAATGAGCTGCTCAAGCAGTGTGCATTGCACAGTAGTAAGTGATGTCGGTGGAACGTAAAGCTGTGCCCAGAGGGTCACTTGTTCCAACCCTAATTATCTCATCCTTGCTCTCTTGCTCAGTTCCAATGGTCATTGTGGACTCTACCATTTGTGCTGTAGGATTCCGGAGCGATCGCCATGGCCTGTTTCACCATTAAGAATGCTTAAAAGAAATCAGCCAATCACCTGCTTCAATTTCAAACCTATATTCTCATTTTTTCTAACATTTCTGAAGCCTGACTCAACTCTATTTCTTCTCAGATCTTATTTTCTTAGAAACTTTCTTACTGCAACTGAAACGTTTCTTTCCCTTTTGTTGTCCTGAACTGAGTTTTTCTTTCTCAAACCACTGTTACTCCAATATGACTTACAAAAGAGAATGAAGGTATTTTCAAAAGCTAATTGGATGGTTTCATACGCATGGATACAAATATGTTCACATATATTAGTGAGAAGATAGGAAAGGAATTGCATGAGAAATGCATTTTGCTACTTTTTTGTTTATCTGTTTTATTTTATTCTTAAATTGATTTTATAATTTTGGCTTATAATATATTCTACTCTCTACTAAGTTAAGAAGTAGAGCCAGGCATGGTGACACATGCCTATAATCCCAGCTCTTTGGAGGCTGAGGCAGGAGGTTCGGTATGAGTTTGAAAAATTCCTTAGAAAAAAAATCCAAAAATAATTTTAGAAAAATTAAAAGTGGATCAAAGAGGTCGTCATTACTCAAGTAAACTCACACAAGTTTGGCTGAAGTTTTCTCAAATATCTAATTTTTTCTTGATTTATTTTATTTGTATAACACTTCAGATAACTGTTTTGAGACATACTGACTCTTCATATCAGTAATACCTCTTTAAAATACAGAAGTTAAGATAACTGGCAAATGATTATTATTAAAATATCGTATTATTAAAATATCATATTAAAATATCATGGGCAGATGCTCAGTGGTCTCAGCACCTGTTGGCAAGTGCAAGGACCTGAGTTCAATCCTTGGTACCGCATGCAATGGTGAGTAGTGCCCGCCACAGAAGTGGGGCGTGGTAGTGCACACCTGTAATCCCAGCACTAAGGTTGGGGTTGAGACAGGAGGATCTTTGAGTCTGAACCACATAGCGAGACCCCGTAACAAAATAAATGAACAAATAAATAAATATTAAAAATAAAATATCATGTATTCTTCTGAGAAAATACACAGAAAGTGAAAGGAGGATCGAAAGAGACCTGTGATCTCCACACTTATTTCCATAGCAGTTGCACCGATCTGTAGGCCCTTCCCTAAAATTAATACAGAAAACAAAAATATCATATATATTTGCCTCTAGCTATGACCAAAAGTATACAACCACTGCATTTCCCTGGGGATAACATGAAAAGATTTTTATTCTTTTTCAGTAGCCAGTGTCATTCAGAGTCCTTACTGTTGGACTCCAACTAATTTTAAATTGGAAAATAAAATGAAACAAATACAGAGTTCGCAGAAGTAGTGTTGGGAAAACAAAATTAATTGGCAATTAAATAACTGTAAGCACACAGAAAATTCATTGCTTGAATCCAAATTTAATACTTGAACTTAGGAAATCTGAATCCTCTCATTAACCTGGAAGTGGAGAAACAAAAGCTATCCATTTTATTAAAAAAAAAAGTCTTTTAAGATAAAGTATACTTTCTTTTTTTGTGCTTTTGGAAATATTTTATGGTTCTTATTTAATCAACTGTAGTATTTTATCAAAATGCATCAATTTAATTCAGGTAAATGTGGTTGTGACAATTCAATTACTTGGACCAAAATACATTTTTATTGTCTGATTAGTCATCTGATTTAATTAAGCTGGATCCCTTTGCTGTTTGTCAACATTTTAGGCCCATAACAGCACGTCATAAGACATGCTTACTTATTTCTCTAGCCCATAGTGAATCATTACCTATTTTTGCTGAGTTAATAGCAATGTATTAGTGATTTAAAAAAAGGACAAGAAGTTGTATTCAAAGGGACAAGACCTGCATATTAAAAGTTAATGAAAAACAGAGGTGCTCCTCATCTGTACTATGAAAAGAGCTGGTTTCATTTTCCAGAAGCTGACTGTTTAAAGAGGAGATAGGGTGAGTGTCTACGGTATTGTGAAGCAGAGGCTGAGGGACGGTAGAGACGGACACAGTAGGGGGCAGAGATGGGATGGGCAGCGTGGGGACTCCACACTCACGTGAAGGTCTCAAAGGCAGGGCAAAGCCATATACCGGAAGTCTTCCTCAACTGTTTCCGAAAAACCTTAGAAACAAAAGATCCAACAAAATGTAAATGAACTCAGCTGGCTTCTGCGCAGTGAGCAAAGCAACCCAGGACAATGAGATCTGAGAGAATGGCAGAAGCCAGAGGAGGGATTTTCTTCCGGGCCAACATAAGAAGTTAGGAACCCTTAGTAAAAAATAAAATAAAATAATAAGTCAAATATAAATCACAATCCCCATGCGGTGCCATTTGCAAAGCTCACTTATAGCTTCACAGAAAATGGCCAGGCAGAGCAGAAGTGCGGCGCACCGGAGGCTCATTAGGTGAATTCAAGGTAGGGGTGACAGAGGGTGATCAGAGCCAAGGTTGGGGACAGTCACAGAAGAATGGGAAGATAGAGTGGAGATTATAATTTATTTGTTTACAAACAGAATCATAAGATGCCTTTTCAAATGGATGAAAACACGCCTGAGTACTAAACGCTATCGGAAGTGAAAGGGTCACGAGTATTAGAATTCTTCATATGATATAGGACACCCATACACACATAGTAAATACTGCAAGAGTCAGATACTAAGAAGTGTATCCTTACCATTGATATCAGGATGTTACAAGTGAGTCGCTAAATTTGAAAACTATATAAACATGCTGTCTGGAAATAATGGCAATAAGTAGAGAAAAAGCAATGGGAAGCCAGAGAGCTAGGACGTTATGCTGGCCCACGCTTTTGGTATAGGTATTACTTTAATACAAATAACTTCAATCAAATAAATTGATAAATTTATGGCACTTTCTGTTGAATTTGTTTAACGAAAGTGAACTTATCAAAATATAGATCATAATAAACACTTCTCTAGTCAGTATTGGGTCTAATTTTGAAATTTCACATTTCTCCTTAGTAAGGACAATGTGAAATAGATCCCAAATATTGAAAGTAAAAAACACACATTTCAGCTTGTCACTGAAGAGACAATTTCCATATAAAAACATGGCCCACAGATTTAGAAGTCAAAGCAAATACATCAGACTGGATGTTGGTAGGGGTAGGTGGGTGGGGGCTGTCGTTTTTGTTATAGGCTGCTAGCACCATCTAGTGGACAAATTTTTGTTTACTTAAAGTATGAAAATCAAAGCTGTTCATGCAATGACATACTGCATTTTACAAGGTAATGACGCAAATGCTGAGGGGGAGAGCACCATTTATAAAGAAAAACAGTGCACATGGAAATCCATGCCTTATTTTTGTCTTTTCATAAAATATAGTTGAATATTGTTATGGCTTATGTTTTGATATCCCTCACCTCATGCAGTCACTGATAGGATTTCTTCACAGGTGGGTGGATCTGGAGAAGGTGGCATTAGACAGGATTTGTGGTACAATGCAGGGCTCAAGAGCCCTTGGGTTAATAGTATGTATGCTACCTGTCCTAAGTAGTCTAAATAAGATAAAAGGGGCAGAAGGTTCCGGTCCCTTGTTGCTTTTGCTATGCTGTGGGCACTGTGAACTATTCCTACAGTGCCTCTCCACCTTGTCGCCCTGCCTTAGAGCCAGACAATTAGAGACTAAAATCTCTACAAACTTTAAGCTAAATAAACCTTTCCCCCTTGCACTTCAGGAGTGTAGTATTTTATCTTGCAGTGAGAGAGAAATAGCTATGACCTACACTGCTTTTGTTTTATAAAACATCATAAACCATTTTTGCAGGGATATTTTCCACAATGAAATTTAGCTCAGTTAACTATGCTTCTGCCCTTTCAAATTAAAAAATAAGTGCCAGGATGGAAGTTAAAATCATTATTATCAAACAAAATAACAAAGGGATTGTATTCATTGAAACAAATTGCACAACTCTTTCCAAAATCCAAATATACTGGCATTATCATATCATACTTCCTGGCTTCTAGAAATATGACAAATACCTTGTGGGCTGGAGCCTCTGCAAAGTTTTTATTGGAGCAGCCCTATCTGACTGACCGAGCAGGGCCCCTCTTCAACCTCACCTTGCTTTTGCTAAACTCTTTCCAATATGATGGTTCCAGTCATCCCTCTGACCATGGTTACTACTTTACTTTTTTGTGTGAATATTGAGATTTGTGGCCTGTCTTTCTAGAGCTTTCACATACAAAATTGTTATCTTTCCTGTTAATCTTTTTGTCATTACAAAATGACTTGTTTATCTCCTAATGATGCAATATATTCTTTGATAAAACACTTTAGGTACATCAGTGTATATGCACATACATAAATTTAAACTTATGAGTTTGTTTGTCATTTTAGAGTCATTTTATTTTTCTTTAGCTATGCTCACATGTGAACTATTCTCTTTGTTCTTCATTTCTTTTTTAATATTTTTTATTGTTTAAATTTAACAATGGTTATATTACATATTTTCATCATCAGATCAGTTTAGATTAATACATATAGGTATATAAGATTGATCAAACAATTAAACATTTACCCTTCTAAATCAACATTACTTTTTCCCCCTTTTTCTTTTCCCCTTTCTTTTCTTTGAAAGTTGACATATTGCATATTGTCCTCACAAAAATATCTGTGTCAAAATTGTGTAACTGCTTATATCACACTGTATGGAAAGTTATTAGAATATCAATGATGATCAGAAAATATCATTTTCAAGCTAAGTCAAAGATATTTGATACTCATAAAGCCAGTGATGATAAGCTCATGTTCTTCATTTCTTATTTGATACAGAATCTTACATCCAGAGACCACAGAAGGTCTTTTTGTGCCTTAAACTCTGTTTTGCTACGTAATAATATAGTAGTGTCAATTTTATGTGGGTAGTATTTATATGGACAATGACTTTCCATTGTTTTCCTTCTATAGTGTGTCACCTGCAGCTATCTTTTAGTTCTATTTTTTTAGTTTGAAAAGCATTGCTTTGTAACATGGCATGCAACCCATTTCAATGTAATAAAATTGCTGACATGCTTGAGATTAAATCTAACACAATTTAATAATTTTTCTGTTTGATTCTTGCTCATGGCTTTTGAATCTTTTGAGTTTGCCAATTTTTGTTATTTAAGTAGACTGGAATTTTTGCCTCTATTCTGCTTCTGTAATTTCACAATTAATCTAGAAGTTGAAACATGTCTAGTTTTTATTTCTCAGTCGGTTTGTACCGCTAAAACAAGATACCATTTGGTTTACTAAAACCAACTACCATTGACTGGACAGCCTACAAGCAATGCATGCTTCTGCTTCTCACAGTTCTGGAGCATGGGAAGTCTCCGGTCAAGATGCCAGCCAGCGCAATGAACAATGAAGGCTGACTTTTTGCACCACGGATAGCACCTTCTGCATCCTTACATGGTAGATGGGATCAGGAAGCACGTTTTATGAGTTAGCCACCTCGTGAAAGACTCCATCTCTTAATATCTTCACATTGATGATTAAGTTTAAACATATAGACTTGGGGACAAGACAAGTGTTGAGACCATAGCACATGTCTTTTTAACCTAGCAATGTCTAATTAACTTAACAAAATTCCATAGAGAAATTGAATCAGATCTGTTCATACACATAGATCATATCTTTATTTTATATCTTTTGTATTTATTGAAGGGTCTACAGGGTCTCACTATGCAGATTGGACAAGTAGTGTTCCTTCCATTTTTAGCCTCCCAAGTGCTGGGATTATAGGCCTGCACCACCACACCTAGTCTCAATTGCTGTCTCAGTGTGCCCTGGGGGCAGGGCTGGCAGAGCATGCAGGGAATCGAACCCCTGGCCCCTGCGTCTGCCTAAGTAAGTATTTTAATTTACTGAGATATATATATCTTTCTATCTAAAGATGCCGTGCCAGGCGTGGTGGCTCACGCCTGTAATCCCAGCACTCGGGAGGCTGAGACAGGAGGATTGGTGCAAGTTCGAGACCAGCCTGGGCTACAAAAGTGAGCTCAAGGCCAGCCTCAACTGCATAACGAGACCCTGTCTCAAAAAAAAAGACAATAAATAAATAAATAAAGACGCTGAGACAGCAATTGAGACTAGGCATGGTGGCACCCACCTGTAATTCCAGCTCTTGGGGGGCTGTAAACAGGTGGCTCTCTATGAGTCACATCTAGTAGTGAGACCCCAAGCACCCTGCAGACCAGTGGTTCTCAACCTTTGGGTCCCAACCTCAGTGGGGGTTGAACGACCAAAACACAGGGGTCGCCTAAAGCCATTCTGAATCATAACTGTAGCAAAATTACAGTTTTGAAGTAGCCACCAAAATTATTTTTTCGTTTGGGGTCACTGCAACATGAGGAACTTGTATTGTGGGGTCATGGCATTAGAAAGGTTGAGAACTACTGCTGTAGACCCTTCCCAAATAAATGAAAGATAAATAAATAAAAAAAATTATGTTTTCCTCAGTTTACACAGGAATATCATATTTTATGTGCAAATGCACATATGTGTTTAAACTGTATATGTTTATATTTGTACTGTTTTATAATCAATAGTCAATTAGATTTATTTATATGTATGCCATTTTCTTTCTTCCTGTCTTCTTTTAAACCTCATGTCCAGGATTGGCTTCCTTTTTCTGAAGTCCATCTCTGTCTCCTTCAAAAGACACTATGGTGGCAAATTCCCTCAAGATGTATTAATCCAATGTTTATTCTTGGAAAAAGTTTTTATGTAGAGTTCTAGGTTGACCATTCTAGCTTTCTCCACATTGCATTGATCTACGCTGTTCTGCCTTGTGGTCTTGCTGTGGAGAACTGCCTGCTCTGATTCTCAGCCACTGACCAAGTAAATGAGTCTGTCTTTAGAGGACACTTCATAAATATGTTCAATTAAATGTCCATTTTTAAAAAGAGTATTTTCTCCATGAAGAAGTGACAGATTGGAGAACTATAAACATGGATCATATAATTTCATAGGTACACAATGTCTATATTTTTCAGAACTTAGCTTGGTAACTCTAATTATGTATAATTGTTATGTTTTTATCCATCAGTTAGAACTTTTTTAATAAGAAAAGTCGAAAGAAGAGAAAAGAAAAAATAGCTCAAGAAGGCTAGTGAGCAAGTAACAATTGTACATAGCACAAAATAGCATAGTGAGCTTACCAGCACATACACACCGACAGCTAGAGGGGGGCTTCACATGCTAACACAGATTCTGACATGTCAAGCACCACATGGAAAAAAAAGTTTTTGGGGAATAGGAACTGATGAAAATGCAGGCCATATTGTGTAGAATAACCATAAATTTAGGGATTTAGGAAGTGCTGAGCTGCATCTCCAGGCTTTCTATTTTAGTTTGGAATAAGTTCTCACCACATCTCTCATGATGACTTTGCGCTTGTTATCCTCCTGCCTTAGCCTGCTCAGGGGTCAGCTAAACGGTGTGGGCCACCAGGCCAGATTCCTTTTGAGTTGGTTGAATTATAGGCTTCCAGCCTTAGCTGAACCGTAGTTATCACCTACAACTTGGAAGCTGACTTCTCCTCTCAGCAGTATTATTTGCTGCTTCCTATTTTCTCTAGAAATATTTTTTTTCTGGTTGTTTCCATTTGAAAGTGATGGAATTTTAGGTTTTCATGTAAATTTCATTAGTTGAAATTACATGTAAAGTTTTAGTAAAACTATCAGGCACTTGATTTTTCCTTTTTTATTTTTCATATAATCTTTGTATCTTAAGCAGAATAGTGAATTTATTTTACTTGCCTTCAGTTTTAATCTAATGTCTTATTATTTTATTTGTTTGTTTGTTTGTTTTTGGTACTGGGGATTGAACTCACAACCTTGCTCTTGCCAGGCAGGCACTTACGCCACCAAACTGCATCCCCAACTCTACTGTTTTATTACTTATCTTCTATCTAATTTGTTATTCTCATATTCCACATTCATAGTTCCTTTTAATTACATATTCTTTGCACTCTTCCTGGAGCATGTCCATTTGTTTTAGTGATTACTCTAGCAACTGTAAGCATACTAAAATTATTTAGTCTATTCTAAATTAAGAATTTTTTTTTTTTTTTTTAATTTTAGTACAGGATCTACAGGGTTTCGCTGTGTAGATCTGACTCGCAGTGCTCCTCCTATTTTAAGCCTCCCAAGCACTGGGATCACAGGTGCAGGCCACCACGCCCAGTTTCAATTGCTGTCCCACAGCTCCCTGGGGGTGAGGCCAGCACTGCATGGAGGGCGTGGAACCCCGGATGCTGCACTCTGCTTGAGCAGGCGCTTTAGTCTACTGAGCTATCTGGCCAGCCCTAAATTAAGAACTTTTATCACATTCTAAACTATGCAAAACACCACAACAGTTAAACTGTGCTTTTCTATTGCTATCTTTGCTATTGGCACCTATATTATTCTTGATTTTGTCATAACCCTACATAGCATAGTTATTGTTGACCTAAGCAGTCAATGGCCATTTTTATGTAAACAAATGATGCATAAAATAATATTCTCCATAGTATTTTTGTTTAGCTATTTATTTATTTTCTTCATTTGCACTCTTATTCCTTGTACCTCTGTAGTTCAATTTGGGGTCAGTTTTCCTCAGCCTGGAGAACTTGCTTTGGTGTTTTTGCAGCTATTGTTGAATTCTCTCTGGTCTTTTTTGTTTGAGAATATGTTTTTATTCTTCAGATTTGAGGTATATTTTCACTGAGTATAGAGTTCTCTGTTGACACATAATTTCCAGTACTTTAGAAATGTCAAGACATTGATTTTTGAGACTTTAATATTTACTATGGCAGCCTAGCTGTTATTTTTACTGTTGTTCTGAAAGAAATGTTTTCTCTCTCAGTTTTAAAGGTTTCTTTTTAATCCTTGGTTTTTAGTAGAGTATAAATATAAGTTTTGTTTTATATATACACTTCAGATGTTTGTAGAGATATTTAATCTCTGAGTTAATTTCGTTATCAGTTTTTCACAAGCTCTGTTCCCTTGTGTCTTTTGTTTTTGCTTGTACTCATTTTATTCTTTACTATTGGAACTGCAATGAGGCATATGTTGTGTCGTTTGACTCTGTCCAACACATGCTTTTATTCTATTTTGTTTTATATTGTGGCTTAGACTTTTTGGTCTAGATTCCACTCTGGTTATTTCTACATCAAAATTCCTTGCCGTTTAATATGCTTCCTGCAGAATTAACTTGATTATGTAGACCACCACCAGTCACTATTTCAGATACTGATTTTATAGTTTGAGGATAACTTTTTCTAGAATTATCGTATTCTGATTGTCTTTACCTTTGTAATTTTGTTCATTTTTTTGTGGTGCTCTTTTAAAGGACTCAGAATGACTATTCTGTAAGCTCTTGATATTAGTTCTAGTATCTATTACTGAGCATCTGCTTCTCCTAAGTATTTATTTCCTCTTCATGGTCACATTTTTCTCCTTTGCTTGTGTATTTTAAAATGTTTATTCAAGCCTGAGACTTTGTATGGAATAAATGTAGTGACTAAAGTTTATATAATTTATTCCCATCAATAAAAGTCTTTGCTTTCCTTTGACCCAATCAGGAATTAAATTAAAGTGAGTACACTTAATGGCTCAGGTCATCCCATAGCCGGCTTCAGAATTTCAAAGAGAAACATTGTGCCTGTGTGTATGTGTGTGTTTGTGTGTGTGTGTGTGTGTGTGTGTGTGTGTGTGTAATGTCTATATGTTCAAACTCAAAATATTAATAGAACTCTTCTTCATCTCCTATGAGTGTATCTGCTCTCCTGAAATTGAGTTTCTGCTCTTAAATTGCATTCTGTGTGACTTTCAGACACAGCAGTTGTCTGATGGTGATACGGTTGACTATTTTAAACCATCCCTTCTTCTTTTTGATATTTTTCCTGAGGCCACTGAAAATTTCTTTCTACTTTTAAGATGCATTTGAAGCTCCAGCAAAACACTCTGATTCTGCACACATTTCAGAATTTATTAAGCTGGGCACAGTCTCCGAAGACTTTAGGTTTCTTCCTTTGTCCATTTCCTTTTCTTATATAAACCATGACCATCAATCCACAAAGTTGATGAAATTTACCAAATAAGAAAGGGACAGAGACCTATGTTTTCATGAAACAATCCCTTACCACCTTGATTTGCCTCATTTAATATTCTTCCCAATTTACCTTTAAACACACATACACACTCACTCACTCACCTCACAAAGGATCCATTGTTTTTATTCCAAAATATAATAGAAATATTGGTCTGTTCCACTCCATATTGATCTATTTGAATATTACAATATAGTTTATATTCTCTCACTGTGGTTTATTTTCCTACATAAAGCATATATTTCTATAATGCACATTATGTATCTGTAACTAATTTTAATATCCAAGTTTCCTGGTTTAATGACACTTTAAAGAGAGAGGCTTTGCTTTATTCGTCATTTTTTTTCTTCAGAACTTATAAAAGTGCCTCACTAATGAAATAATGATTACATAGCATGCACCAATTAAGAATAATAAGGTATATGCAATGATCTGAAAATTTATTTAGATTACTTTTACATAGTGGGTATTCTGATAGAATTATATGGATTCGGATTCCACATAATAATGAATAGAGATATTAAGTATACACTTGGATGAGCCATGAACTGCAAAGATACTTTTCAAATTAAAATAAATATAGTCTATCTTTAAATAGAAACAATAGACACTTATTTTGCTTTATTATTGTTGTTGTTGTTTAATGTTTAGATTGTAAAGGACCTCCTCCAAGACAAAACATAGAGATCCTGTCAGGATCCTGGCCTGACCAAGCATACCCAGAGGGCACACAGGCTGTATACAAATGCCGGCCTGGATACAGAACACTTGGAAGTATCATCAGATCATGCAGGAATGGAGAGTGGGTGGCTCATAATCCAGCCAGGAAATGTCTGAGTAAGTACTGCTCAGACTTGTGAAAATTATGAGCTTCTATTCTTTCCCCCACAATCTATGTGTCTTTCCCTTGTTTCTTTATTTCTTCCTTGTCAAGTTTTAAAATTAATTTTAATTGTACAATTTAGAAACACATAAAAATCATGTTCATTGTGGAGAATTTATATCAGTATATGACATATCTTGAGTCCTCTTTTTCTCTCAGTCCCTTCCCCTGCCTTGAATCCTCTCCTCCTTACTAATTATTATGTTTTGATTTTATTTTATTCTTACTACTTTCTTTTTCTTTTTTCCTTCCTTCTCTTCCCACTCCCTAGTTTCTCTTTTGTTTTGAACAATTTCACAATGTCTATTGTATATTTTGGTCCATATTTACTCTTTCAGTTTCACCCACCAGGGAAACAATGTGGTATTTGTACTTGTGTATCTCATTTATTTCACATAAGAGGGTGACCTCAAGTTGCATTTACCTGGAAACGTATCAAATTGAACTTTTTTTTTGTCTTTTTGAGACAGGGTCTCGCTATGCTTTTCAGGCTGGCCTTGAGCTCACTCTTGTAGCCCAGGCTGGTCTCAAACTCCCAGCGATCCTCCTGCCTCAGCCTCCCGAGTGCTGAGATTACAGGGGTGCGCCACCACACCCAGCTTACATTATTTTATAAGAAAGAAATACTTTTGGACCATTCTTTAGCTGATGGGCATTTGGGTTGTTTCCATGTTTTGACTATTACAAATTGTGCAGGTATGAGTACGGGGGCACTTGTATCCTTGTGGCATGAGGCTTTTGGTTTTTCCATGATTATACCCAAAAGAGTGATAGCTGGGTCAAGTGGGACGTCTAATATTAATTTCTGAAGCATCATCAAACTGATTTTCACAGTGATTTACCAACCTACACTCCTACCAACAGGGTAGGAAGAATCAACATAGTGAGAATATCCATACCCAAGAAATTTTCATAGATTTAATACAATTCCAAGTAAAATACCATTAGCAGGGGATATAGCTCAGTGACACAGAATCTGCCTAGCAAGTGCAAAGTCCTGAATTTGATTTCAGATACCAAAAATAAAAAAGTCACTAGCACACATCCCAAAATTAGAGAAAACATTCCTAAAATTCATTTGAAACCAGAAGGGGCCTAGAATAACAGACACAATTCTTGGCAACAAGGCAAAGGAGAGGGTATCTTATTCCTTGACTTTAAATTATATTACAGGGCTACTGTGATAGATACAAGATGGTACTGGCAAAAAATGAAAGAAAGGAAGAAAGAAAGAAAGAAAGAAAGAAAGAAAGAAAGAAAGAAAGAAAGAAAGTCTAGACTCGAGGATCAGTGAAACAGATTAGAAGATGCAGAAACAACTCCATATACACTTGACCTACGTTGTTAGTATCTCTTAGCTCATTGAAAACAGAAAGTTAGTGCTAACATCAATGAGAGAATGTTTATTCCCATATATTGTACTCTGAGTAACTACTTTGAAGATAACACTATGAAATGTATTAGCTATAGTTAATCTCCTATTCTATTATTTTGTTTGAAATTGTTTTATTTTTCCATAAAACAAAAAAATTAAAAATAAATAAGTAAAAAGTTGGCTTTCCAACCAAAGGTTAAAACTAGGTCCATGATTATCACAGTGCAGTCAACTAAAATATAAATGGGTCAAATATCTAAATATTAAAACAGAAACACTAAATTTGGTAGGACACAGAATAGACCAAGCTCCTGAACATAGATATAGGCAAAAATTTCATGAGCAAAAATCCCAATCGCAAGGGAAATAATTCAAAGAACCAAATTCTTTAGACAAAAACTTTTCATCAACTGTTAAATATTTGACAATGCACTATCGGCTGAGTTATGCTGTGCTGTCATTCAAAAACAAAACAATTAGTCATTATTTTAAAAGAGAGGAACATCCGTAGAAATTGAAAACTAAGACTGTACACATGCACTGAACTGTAAAATAGCTTTTGGTAGTTTCCTTTTTCCTTATATTTAATGCTATGTTCTAGTCTAATACCACAATGTATATTTGGCCCCCAATTCCTACATCAAATGTTCTCTTTGTATTAAATACTAATATACATATTTGTTGTTATTGTTCTTAGAAAAGCCCTGTGGATATCCTGGAGATACTCCATTTGGTTCTTTCCATCTTGCAATAGGAGATCAGTTTGAATATGGTGCGAAGGTTGTTTATACATGTAATATGGGGTATGTGTCAATATAAAACAAGTTGATAATCAAATATCAAATAAGACCTGTGTTAGATTTTATTGTTATGTGGCTGTATTTTCTATGATCATTTATAAAATAATACAGAAGTGAAAAATTAAACAATATACTCTAATTGATGATATTTAAACACCATGTTATCTCCTTGGCATTTGAAAAGTAAAAGAAGCTATAATTACTCTGACATGATATTGTCATCCTATGCACATATGTAAGGGTTCATCCAACTATTCTTTATATTCTCAGAGTGCCAGGAGATATTCATTTGGTAGAGACAGTGAGAATTACAACAAAAATTTTTTATGATAACTGCCTTCATAAAACATTATAAAAGTTAGATTTTATTGTTTGACAAAGTACTATTGGCTGAGTTATATCATGCATTTTACTCATGTATTATATAAGATTCCATGGTATGCAAACTATTCTTACCACAGGACCAAAAATGTGACCCTTACAATCACTGACTCTGTGCCTTCTAATCAACTACTGGGTTTTCACGACTGATCTCACCTGGGTATCTCCTCAGTATTCCTTCTTCTCTGTTTTTCCTCTCCAGGTCAAAAATTTATTTTGATGAAATTTCATACATGGGAAAACTGGAATCATATCACTATAATTTTATACTACATAAATATACAGAGAATCATGCTATTAAAGTTGCATCTGTTATTCTTCATTTATTTCTTCAGTTGTGATGATAATATGTAATAATTCAAAGATTAGACTTGTGAGCAAGCCTGAATATAATCCTAGCATAAAATATTTTCATGTACTTTTAAAATTATTGCCTCACTTCCATTTCCTCTCTTAAAAAGCAGAGACATAGCATGTGTGTCACAATATTGGTAACAGAAAAAGAAATAAGATTCATACCTGAAGTCCTTGGAAGAGATCCGCAGTATTGTACACACCTAATAAATATTAGATCTTATGAATATAGTTTCTCTTTGGCCACTACTTAAGGGAACTTTTCCAATTTTTCCAAACACGTTGCCATCACAACTTCTACTGCTGAGCTTGTCATGAACAATCAGACAGGTTAAGAGAACGTAGGCTTGATCTTTCCATTGTCTCTTCTCTTCGCCTCTGAAATAAGCATTTCAACTCAGGAGCGTCTCCCCACTTTAGGGTTCACTTTAATGTGGTATAATCAGATGTGGTTAAAACTCAAACATCTTCTTCTTGATTTCCTAAATTTCAGCAATTAATATTAATAATTTCATCAGGAAATTAGCTACACTCTTGTCTTTGATTGTAGCTCTCTTTACTCCCTTCATGGGATATAAACTATAATAGGCTCTTTAAAATTTCATCAAGGAGATATTTTACATAACTGAGAGGATGTCTATCTCCTAACCCATTGTAGCATCTGATAGTGGAACAGGTTTCCTATAATCATTTCTACTAAGCAGTTTCCCCTTTTTAATCCTTCACTCTTGTTCATTTTTCTTTTACTGCATACTAACTCTGTAACAGAATATTCTATGCAGATTTCTTGTTTTGCATCCTACAGCAGGGCAATTTTGAAAAGGAAATTGAAAGTTTTTTTTGTTTTTTTTTTTGTTGTTTTTTTCCTGGCATTCTGCTTGTCTGGGTTACAGAAATGTGAACCACTATCTTTCCGAAGCCACTAATGTACGGACACCAATCTCTTCTCTCCCTCTGTGTACACATCCCTTGTGAGATTTAGTGTGGAATCTTGCAGAATATTCAAATATTCTGGGAATGGGTGGGTCTGATGTGGATGGAAAACACTGAACAGGAAATCTGCTGTCCCTATTAGAAGGGAGCTTCTTCCTAGTAAAGGAGATAGAGACTTATCTTAATAATAAATTATTTTTCTTCTCCACAAAGCATAGAGTCAAATGCTGGATTTCAAACTCTGTGGCTAAAATTTAGTCTATTGAAGTGTTTCGTTACCTTGTTGAATTAAGAACAAATCAAGAACAATAAAAGAAAGACAAAACATTTTGAAGGATGTTTACTTGTATAGTAAACAGAACAGTCTTTGCAAACAAAATAAATAATTGCCTGTGTAGAATCATTTGGTAGCCCTTTAGCCTTCATTAAAAAAGCAAAAAAGAAAAGATGAACAGAAAGGAGGAAGGGAGAAGGGAAGCAATTATAAAAAGAGATAAGAGGGAGAAGAAAGAAAATGTTAAAGAGAAAAAGAAGAAAGGAGGGAAGGAGAAAAGGAGAGAAAAATAAAGAAATTTAAGAAATAAGAGGGAAGAAAGGAAGGAGAGAGGGCAAAGGAGGGGGATTAAAAAGGAAAACAAATGAGAGAAGAGGGAAAAAATGCATACATTATTAGTTTCCCAAGAAATGCAGTGTCTAACAGAAGTTCAGAACAGTAGTGAATCTTGAAACTGCAACAAAACTCTCTTACCACGTGTTACTTTTGTGCTTTCAGCTATCAACTGGTAGGTGATATTGACTTCCGTATTTGTGATGCAGATGGCTGGACCAATGAAATTCCTATATGTGAAGGTAGATGTAAAATTGATTGACAAGTGTACTTACATTGATGTTAAAATATCTACAGGGTCTATAACTAAATATTTCTCATTTGAGCTGTATTTATGGTTTCTAAGGCAATGCAGAGGACCTACTCATTTTATTAATACATTTTATGCTTTGTTTTATTAATATATCATCTTATACCCAGTACAGGACCAGGGATTACAGCTGGGCTGAAGAGTGACTACCTAGCATAGGAAAAGTTTGGAGTTGCATGCTCAGCACCTGGCATCAGTATACTACATGTGAATGTGACCTGATCTGATCTAACTATCAAAGTATTGGATCTTAGAGGATCTAAAGCTTTTTTTGTTTGTTTGTTTTGATGCTAAAGATATATATAAACACCATTAGTTTAGAGAAAATCAGAATTTTAGCTTTCTTAATGAAAGTATGATGGGGCAATCACCCAAATTCAGGGATGTATGGTAAAATGAAATGAAACTCATAACACAACACGGTTTTCTCAACATCATAATTTTACTAGGGAGGAAAAAAATAAAAGACAAGAATTGAGAGAGCTCTGCTCTGCAAACATCAAGAATGAAAAGAAGAAAAAAACATGGATCTTGTTTCCAAGTTTTGGGCTACTAGTTCAAATCTTTTTTTTTTTTTTTTTGTCTTTTTGAGACAGGGTCTCACTATGCAGTTCTGGCTGGCCTTGAGCTCACTTTTGTAGCCCAGGCTGGTCTCGAACTCGCACTGATCCTCCTGCCTCAGCCATCTGAGTGCTGGGATTACAGGCGTGCGCCACCACGTCCGGCAAAATCTTTAATAATTATAGAAATAAAAAAGATCAGGAGGCTTAGATTCAATAGCCTCCAACATTACAATCTTCACTGGTGGCCCACTGCAATTGCAGAACATTTGACTGTGTATGCATCTGCTTCCTCTTAGTCCAAAGAGAAGTATTTTCTTTGCCTTTTTTTGTTTTGTTTTGTTTTTCTTCTAAGCAACATCAATAGGGAGGTGGGTCATGCCCACACACTGTACTCTGTAGAATGATTGTGAGGACAATATGCAATATGTCAACTTTCAAAAAAAAATAAAGGGGAAAAGAAAAAGAAAAATAATGTTGATTTAAAAGTGTTAATGTTTAATTGTTTGATCAATCTTATATACCTATATGTATTAATCTAAACTGATCTGATGATAAAAATGTGTAATATAACCATTGTTAAATTTAAACAATAATTTTTTTTTTTTTTTTTTTTTTTTTTGTCTTTTTGAGACAGGGTCTCGCTATGCAGTTCAGGCTGGCCTTGAGCTCACTTTTGTAGCCCAGGCTGGTCTCAAACTCGCACCAATCCTCCTGCCTCAGCCTCCCAGAGTGCTGGGATTACAGGCGTGAGCCACCACGCCCGGCTCAAACAATAAAAATATTAAATAAAAAAAAGAAATAAAAAAGATCAATCAGAATAGTATTCACCATGGTGAATATTAATTGCAAAGAAAGGTTAAATTAACAAGAAGCATGTTAATCGCAACATAATAATCCTATCAAATAGAGAAAGTTAGAAGATTTTTCACAGATGGAAACTAAAGGGGTTGTTCTAGGAAATACCTACAATCAAAATTACTGGGGTAGCTATTTAAAACCTGCGATTTTTGGGTGAGGGAGATAGCTCAGCAGAATAAGTGCCTGCTTGGCAAGCACAAGGTCTTATGTTCCATCCCCAGTACCAAAAAAAAAAAAAAAAAAAGGCAGAAAAACTGACATTGTTAAAGTACTAAAAGGGCTGAGTAAGTATCTCTAGAAAGCAGGGAAACAGCCCCAGAATTTTCATTGTAACAATCATTCAGTGACTTTCTCCAGTAACATAAAAGTTGAAAAACATAATTGTAGAGAATTCTAAAATATTAAATAACATAAAAAGAAATACTTAAATTATTTTGAACCCTAAAATTGAAGAGGAAATTAATGCCAACAAAAGATTGCTCTTATGTATTTTCTGAATACAATGGTATATTTTTCTGGGGCATAAAGAGAAATTATGTTATTTCAAAATTCATATGTCTTAATTACTTGAGACACTTGTTACCATGAGAATAGAAATTAATAAAGTCACAGGAATTTTACTGCCTACTACTATTTAAAAAAATCCAAGAGCCAGGCGTGGTGGCTCACGCCTGTAATCCCAGCACTTGGGAGGCTGAGGCAGGAGGATTGGTGCGAGTTCGAGACCAGCCTGGGCTACAAAAGTGAGCGCAGGACCAGCCTCAACTGCATAGCGAGACCCTGTCTCAAAAAGACAAAAAAAAAAAAAAATCCAAGATAAAATGTGCTAGTATTTATGTTGCTTAACTTTATTTCTTGCAAACAAGCATATGAAACTCTTCTAAAATATTTCAAGACTTTCCTCCAGCCTTATCTTCACATTTTTGATGATAAATGTCATGATCAAGTTTTCAAATTTTATTTAAAAATTATATTTGCTTTTTCAGTTGTTAAGTGTTTGCCAGTAGCAGCACCCGAGAATGGACAAGTTATCAGTGCATCAGAACCTGACGAGGAATATCATTTTGGACAAGTGATACAGTTTGAGTGTAATCCAGGTTTCAAGGTAGAAGGACATAAAGAAATACATTGCTCAGAAAATGGTCTTTGGAATGAAGAGAAACCAAGATGTGTAGGTAAGGTGTGCCTTCTGTTTGTTTGTATGAATTATTTTTAGTTTTTCTCATGCAAATACATACTTGAAAACATTATCCTCTCCAAAGAACATAAATAACTCTAAAAACAACTAGCTTCTATTAAGCATACACTAGTTCCCTATAATTGATCTCAATTTTTTGCATGAATCATCTCATTTTACCTTCAGAACAACAGTATGAGTTGAGTTCTACCCTTCTTTCTTAATTTTTTAATGGAAGACACTATGGTGCAAAGTTAAATTATATGCCCTATCTTACCACAATAGAGTCAAGATTTAAACCTAGCTTGTTATCTTATGAGGACATCCATGGTTTCAGAACAATTACCTTGTCCTTAGCTCCCAGTATTTCTACTACTGCAAGTTTTAGAACTGATCACCAAAAGAGACTTTTTCAATTTTCAACTTTTTTTTCAGTCTTTTAGAGACAGGGTCTCACTATGTTGATTTTTTCAAATTTTGAACATTGAAACTGATTCTATTTTCTCCAGTCCAACAAGATAGCATCCTATTTTTTGAAAAGTATCCCAAAGTAATGACCTCTTTTTATATTTGGGTGCCATGTTTACTATAAACATGTCTTCCATGACGGAGTCAACTAAGTAAAACTATGATTTTTATAAAAAGTTCTCTAATAAGCTATAATCCACAAGTTCTTTGGTTTCTTTAGTCATGATGGTTATTTCTGCATCTTGACCAATTGATGATTTGGTTTTTGGAATAAACATTACAGTCAATGTGCTTAACAATACCATGCTTTACTTTACCATTTCTTTTTGTGCAAATTTTCTGTCATATTTATTTTGTAAGATTATCTATAATCTCCACGTTATTCATAATTTTTATTATACTGTCCTTATAGAAGAAAAAAAGGTTCTCTTCCTAAGTATTCCTTCTAACAGAAGTTCTCTCATTGTGGTAATAACAATAAACTAATGTTTATATTCATTGGAGCAAATATTTTATAATTTAGAAATTTAAGGATGAAATTTACATGCTTACAACTAGATTTTCAGGGTTAGTGAAACCTTCCTGGAGTTGTTGATTTTTAATATAAGTTGCTTATTGTTATCACTTCGGGTGTTTTAATTTGTTTGGTTTTTGCTGGTTTTGTTTTGTTTTGTTTTGTTTCCTTGTCATATAGCCAGGCTGGCCATGAATTCAGAACAATTCTTCCTCAGTCTTTCAAGAACTAGGATAGCAGGGATGAATAAGATGTTTCCCAGATGAAGACAAGTGAAAACACACGCGCCAGAAGGAGTGAATAATGAGGGATGTGGAAAAACAGGGATTCCAGCCCGTTGTCTTTGTTACAACATTTGAGGGAAACGATGTCAGAGATGATTGCCGTTGCTCTCTTACTGTTTTTGACAGAAAAGCTGTATGGATAGCAAAGTCTCAACAACACAAAATCAGTTACATTTCAATATGTAATAAAAAATGAGTTCAATGAATTTCCTTGATAAAATGGTTTGTCAACAATTATTTGAATCCACAACTAGAAAATGTGCTATTTTTGCAGGTTACACCATGAAAACAAGCATTACAGTGAACCTATATCTATATTCAATTCACATACCCATTAGATTACTGTCACTGGCTGTCATTTATGTCAAGGGGACCAATGTACCTTCAGGTGACATAAAATTAGAGACATAATTTTAATGCGAATTTTAGTTTCTTGTGAAGATAAGTGTTAAGAGCACCAGACCAGTCATCAAGCAGCCATGTCAGAACAGAACTCTTGTTTGTCAGCTTCACCTGACACACAAAATTGTCTGACATAACTTGGTCATAACATAGTGCTTTAATTTATAATATGTTTGTTATAAATTTAATTATTTTTATTTAGTAATTTCCTGCATAGCACCACAAATTAAAAATGGATATCCAGTATCTAGGAGCACCATTTTTAAGGAGAATGAAAGATTCCAATACAAATGTAACCAAGGCTTTGAATACAGTTCAAGAGGAGATGCTGTGTGCACGACTTCGGGCTGGAGTCCAAAGCCTTCTTGTGAAGGTAATGTTATTCTTACTCTTTATTGCATTTGCTGTAAAATTTATTAATTATGTTTATTTCTTCTTGTTTATGGTTCTGGAGATCAACCCAGGGGCTTGTGCATCCTATCACTGAGCTATACTCCCAAACATGATGATTAATTAATATCATCCTTTTAAATTAAGTAATGTATTATTTTCTCAAAAGTAGAATATTGGTTTTTATAAGAATGAGCTACTACAAGCACAGTATTGTATATTATAGAACTTTAAGGGTATATGCTAGTTGATACAAGACTTTCACTCTTTATATTGAAATAATCAAGTTACAGGCTTCATTATCTAATTCAGCAAGTAGCCCATGGCCACGAGACATTTTTGAAGTAGATCTAGACTTATCGTAGGCTTCTTAATTTCTAATACTTTATAATTCTTTGTTTATTTTAGGAAAGGGTCTCCAGAGTGTTCAGGGTCTCACTACTAAATTGAACTCACAGTGATCTACCTGCTTACAGCCCCCCAAGAGCAGGGATTACAGGCACGTGCCACCATGCCCAGTCTCAATTGCCATCTCAGATTGCCCTGGGAGCAGGGATGACACAGCAGGCCCAGGGATTGAACCTCTGGTCCCTGTGTCTGCTTGCAGGTGCTTTAATCCTCTGAGCTATTTGGCTGGTCTGTAATTCTCATTTTAATTGTTTCTCTAAAGCTCAGAATTTAGCTCTTAAAAGTTAACTGCATTAATATCAGACAGGGAAACCTTGAACTGACAATGAAATTAAAGGGAAGGAAGTAGACATTCTATAAACATTAGCCTTACTATGAATCGTTATGATGGTGATGGCCTGATTTCTCCTTTGGGTCTGAAAAGATGTTTTGCAGAACCATGCAGTGGGTCTCAACTCTGCTCTTTGCTCATGAAAAAAGAATCTAGGATATTTTAAAAGAAACAGCTTCAAACTATCATGACTTAAGAAAAAAAAAGATAGCAGAAGAATTTAAGAAATCATAGAACAAGAAGATACAGCTATCACATAGAGGTGACATTCTCGAGTTATGTGCAGACATTTTGAAAGAGGAGTGAGGTTGCCTTTAATGCGGCCGACTACAGTGAGTGAAATAAGGACTCTCATTAGGTCATGTGATAGGGACACAAAGACATGCTGTCAAAGATCCCTCTATCGTGTGGGGACAAGAAGAGCTTAACTCTTTAAGAATCTTTTCAATTCTACATCATATGGTACATATTTACGTGTAGAAATCATACCTTATTTACATTATTTTACAAAAGTACAGTTAAATTTTACTTGATTTTTACATGTTATAAGCCTATACATAGTTCTTTGAAAATATCTTTCTGTAAAGTGAGTGATCTTCACTTTTGGCATTGTTTAAAAAGGCGCTTGTGGTTCCTAGGCAGAGGACATACGTACTCCAGGTCTCCTGAGATCATGCTTCATTGCGTTTTATAGCCAAAGCTCTCCTTAAACAGCTAGCAATTATATCATCATGCAAACATCGAAATACAGGGCTTTGTGTTACACAATGGGTAAATCTTGCAATGAACCATCATTCCAGAATTCAATTAATTCAAAGTAAGATTTTGAGAATTCAACGTGGATGATTTGGTACAATATGACTACTATAGTTTTACTGAACTCATCCAATAATTTTTTTTCTTTTACATGGTAATTTACCTACCTACTTAAAATTCTTCCTCACAAAAAAGATGGAAAATCTTTGTTTTCCTCAGAAGTATTACTACAGGACCAAGGCTTCCTATTCTTCAATAGTCAGTTCATTCCTATACCATCACACACACACACACACACACACACACACACACACACATAAAGACTTCATTTTCATAAAATGCTCTTATCATATTGTTTTTAATTTTTCAATAACAGATATAAGTCAAACTTTAGAAGTGTAAGACTGAATTCTCTGAGATCTTTTGGGGGTTAAGGGGGTGTTTTATGGAGCAGACACACCACAACAAGACCTTGGAGTCAGGTATTATTTTTTAAATAATTCATAATGTTCCGTATAAACAAAGACATTTATTCCAAATTAAATAATCATGTACTCGCTTTTCCAACATGCTGCACTTTATTGAAATGCACTTTATATTAACTAAATAAAGAGAAGTCTCTTATTAATAAGAGTACTCTATCTCTGTGCTCTGTTAATATGTTAAAAAAAACTAGTCTTTGTTTACTTGGTACAATGCAAGGATGTGCCTGCTGATATAGGATGACTTTGAAATCTGTATGTCTTAATTTCACAGGAACAATAACACTTAAAAAAACTCTATTGCACCTAAATTTATAAGAAACTTATAAATTGGTAATAAAATAGAACTCAAATGCAATGTGACAGTACAAATTAATTAAGTTGTCTACCATATCATCCATAGCATGGATGTGGCAGTGTTGTTCTGTTTTGTTTTGTTTTGTTTTGTTCTGATTTGGAGTGAACTGTCAAGACATTTGTCTCTACATCCAGAAGAGGACTATCTGTTACAGGAGATCATTTTCAATAATAATTAAATATACCAATATGCATTAAAGAAAGTTAGTTATGACTGAAATCTATCTGTTCAAATTATTTGAAGAGTGGAAGAAAACTATTTGGATAGTCTAGCATATTGTTGTTTTCTAGATTGAAATACATATTCTGGAAATGTTTTAATAGTGCTGTTTATTTTAAGGAAGATTATGAAGATGGGAAATTGAGCTTCAAAGGATTTGTGTGCACAGCATGAGAGTAATCTCCAAAAGTCCTTCATTCTTCAATAATTTGTGAAAAATCTTCTAACACTTGGAAATTTCCTATTTCATTCATCTCTTAAACTTTGATTTTTTGTATCTTGTTACTTTTTGGTGTTTATTTTATAAAGAAGATACGAAGTGGTGATAATAAAAAAAATCATTAGAAGGGCCTGGGAGATAGCTCAGTGGAATAAATGTTTGCATGGCAAGTGAAAGGTCCTGAGTTCAGTCCCTGGTACCACCAAAAAAAAGAAAGAAAAGAAGAGAAATACAGAATTTTACTAAACAAAATAATATAAATTCACAGTACTTGTTATATTACATTACTCTGTGGTCAAATAGTAGTGCAGATTACTAGATCTATGCATGTGAAATTAGAAAAAAATTAATAAGAAATGAAGAAGAGAAAAAAACGTAAGCGTTAAATGCTCTTTTCCATAGACCAGCAGGAATCAGCAGAACAATTACCCAAGCCATCCCACATACATATAGATATAGTTCTTTCCTCCTCTCCCTCCCTTTCATGTCCTCTTCATTTCAGTTGCCTTTCCTAGGGCTGGGGAGATGACTCAGCAGCATAAGCGCTTGCCTGGCAAGTGCAAGGTCCTGAGTTCAAACACTGGTATTGAAAAAAAAGAAAGAAAAAAAAATCATTCAGTATTTCCTTTCCTTTGAGTAGGTTCTTTACCTTTTCACAGTATCTGTTATCTTTCAGATTTTATTTACTCTTTCAGGTTCTTAAACTGGTGAGAAAATAAGATGTTTGCACATGCACTGTTTATTTCACTTAAGAGTATAGTCTCTAGTTGCATCCATTTACCAATAAAAGTCACAAATTTATCCTTTTTTTTATATTCAAGTAATACCTCATTGTGTAAAAAGTACCACATCTTCTTTATCCATTTCTCAGTTGATTGGCCTTGGGGTTGTCTCCAAGGTTTAGCTATGACAAATTGGACTGCTCTTAACATGGGTAGCACATATATGGCTGTAGTATCATGATTCAGGTCTGGAAAAATACTCAGGAGAGGAATAGCTGGGTTGAACTGAGCGTCCAGTCCTAGCTTTTTGAGAAATCTCCACGCTGATTTCCATAGTAATTATACCAAGCTACACACCCAGGGACAGTGAAGAAAGGTTTCTTTTACCCCATGACCCCTGAAATTGTTACTGGTTGTCTGCTAGATGATAGAGATTCTTTCTGGGGCTAGATAGAATCTCAGTGTTGTTTTAATTTGCATTTCCCGAATGACCAATGGTGTTGAACATTTTTTTGATATATTTATTTGCTATTGGTATTTTTTCATCTGAGAAGTGTATATTCGTCTTAGATGCCTACTTTTTGGATTGGGTCTTTAAATTTGAAGAGACTAATTTCTTCTCATTCTTTATATGTTCTAGATAAAAGGCCTTTGTTTAATGAACAGTTAGCTACCAATTATTTTTCCTAGTTGGTGTATTTCTCTCTCTCTCTCTCTCTCTCTCTCTCTCTGTTAGAGATTTCTCTTGATGTTCAGAAACTTTTCAAAAAGGTGAGATCCAGATCCCAGTTGTTGATTCTTTGAAGTATTTCCCCTAAAGTTCAGTTTTTGTCCACGAACTTTCTACTTATCCCTATGTCTTTAAGATTTCTACCTACATTTTCCTGGAAATTTAATGTTTCTGTTTTAATTGTAAATCTTTGATCCACATTGACTACAGTTTAGTGCATGGTGATAGACATGGGTTTGATTTTAACCTTTGGCATATGGTAACACACTTTTTTCAACACCATTCATTAAAGAGGCTGTCTTTCTTCCAGTAAATGTGTTTGGCCTCTTTGTCAAAGATAAGGCGGCTGAGAGTGTTTGTCATTGTGTCTGTATCTTCTGATCTGTTCCTTTGATCCGCAGGTCTGCTTTGTGCCAGTACCATGCTGATTTTGTCATAGTAGATTTGTAGTATAATTTTAAGTCAGGGACTTGAATGTCTCCAGCCTTTTCTTTGTTGTCCAGGATTGTTTTAGTTATTCTGGGTCTCTTCTCATTCCATGAATTTGGGGAATGTTTTCTCTATATCTGTGAGGCATAATAATGTAGTGGGGATTAAACTCAGGATACTAATGGTATTTTAAACAGGATTGTAATGAATCTGAATAACAATTTTGAGAGTATGGCCATTTTAACAGTGTTAGTTCTTCCTATCGAGGAACAAGGAATATTTTTCTATTTTCAGAAATCCCTTTTAATCTCTTTTCTCAGAGTACTGGACTTTTCAGTGCATAAATCTTTTGCTTCTTTTGAGAAGTTAATTCCTAACTATTTCATTTTGGGGGTGTTATTGTGAACGGTGTGGTTTCCATAATCTCTCTTCATAAGTTCATTGTTTTTGCATAGAAATGTTACTGATTTTTGAGTACTGACTTTTTATCTTGCTGCACTACTGGATTTGTTTATTAACTCTATAAATTTCTTGTCTGGATTTTGGAGGTCTTCTGTGTAGAGTAGCATATCATCTGCAAATAATGGTAATTTCACTTTTTGCTTTGCAAGAGTATAAGTTTGCAGACCAAAAATTAGTGGAAAAGGAGGGCTACAAGGATTGCCAATATTTTGACCCTAGCCCTTCAAAGTCAGTGAAGACTCAGGACATAAGGGTACCTGTGCTATATCACCCTAGAACTCAGTGATTTCCCAAATTTTCTGTTCAAGGAGATTATGGGTCTACAGAGGAAAGGGACTGGAGTTATATAGTGTGCCTAAGGAGAGTCAGTTAGAGAGAAAACATTCTCTCAGGCTTTCACAGAGAGCAAACTGGTCAAGCAAGGGCTGTGACTCATCCAGATGGCTGACACTGACAGCAGTTGTACAAAGAACTGTGTATGGTTTCAAAGTAAATTCTGAGGGAATTTGACTGACTTTGGGAGATACAAAAATTCCATGTTTTGTTATACAGGTCTTGCTTTAACTTGCTCTTAACCACCCAGCAGAAAAGTTTAACCATGAGACATAAAATGTAAGGCTAGATGAGAATGTTGAGTTGTAAAAGGCTTAAATCAACAGCTTCCAATATTGCCAATTTTGCCAATGACCCCCTGCAATTATGAAATATTGGATTATGTATACAACTACTTTGTCTTAGTTCAATGAGTTCAATTTTTTTGTACCAATAATGATTAGAAAAATTATTATGTCTACACCCTGTGCTCTGTATAACTACAAGGTAAACAATAATATGTATTGTATCAATTATTGGGAGTGTACTACTAACGTGCTTTGAAACTGTCACGTTGTTATTTCTTATTGCAAGTAATAATTAATGCACTAGAGAGATAGGAGGCATCTGGGTCAAGTTAACTGTACATGATTCTACCTCACTCCACTTTTTCACCACCTTTGTTAAGATGCAAACATAAAAGAGATAAAAGCAAAACAGAACTAAGAAGAAACCTATGACTTCTTGAGTCAATGACCATGGCATTGCCATAGTTTCCATGGAAACCAAAAAGGTAATGAAGCAGAGATGAAACAAAGAATGAGGCCAGATGTTTTTCTCATGTGTAAGGACTGGGGAAGCACATTGGGATGCGAGATATTTAAGATTGGTAAGGCAGGAAGGGTCCTGTAGCTAGACTTATTAATACAAATCTTATTTTTCCCTAATCATTGGTCTAATGTTGAAATACTCTTGCTGCTTCACAGGAAGAGGGGAGGGAAAGAGAAAGAATAAAGGAACTAAAATGTATCATACACATATACCAAACTCCACACAAGGCCTGTAAATATTGTATTCTGCAAACAAGTACTAATAAAACAACCATTTAAAAAGAAATACAAAAAAATGCATTATTCCTTTATTTCTCTCTCTTGCCTAATTACTCTAGCTAATGTTCCCACAATGATATTGAGTAAGAGTGGTGACAGTGGACATCTTTGTCTTGTTTCTGATTTTAAAGTGAAAGCTTTGAGGGTTTTTTTTCCATTTAGTACAATGTTGGCTGTTGCTTTATCATAGATGGCTTTTATCGGGTTGAGGTAGTCTATCTATTTTTATTTTCTGTAGAATTTTTATCATGAATTAATGTTGGACTTTGTCAAAAACTTTTCCTGAATCTATTGAGATGATCATGTAATTTTTGTCTTTGTCTCTGTTGATATGGTGTATTACATTTATAAAGTTACATATGTTGAGCCATCCCAGCATTTCTGGGATCAATCCCACTTGGTTGTGATGTATAGTCTTCTTGATGAGTTGATACATTCTGTTTCCTAGTATTTTATTCAGGATTTTTGCCTCTGTGTTCATTAGGGAGATTATCCTATAGTTGTTGTTTGTTTTTTTGTTTGTTTGTTTGTTTTGACGGGGGTGAATTTCTCTCTGGTTTCGATATGAGGGTAATGCTTGCCTACAGGAATGAGTTTGGGAGAATTGCTTCTCTTTCAGTTGTACTGAAGAGTTTAAAAAGAGTTAGCATTAAGTCTTCTCTAACTTTCTTGTACAATTCAGCTATAAATCCATCAGGTCCTTGGTTTTTCCTTGTTAATAGTTTTTTTAATTACATTTTCAATTTAATTCATTGATAGTGGGTTAAACCTAATTTTTATATCTTCTTGATTCAACATTGGCAATTCATATGTGTCTAGGAATTTTCTCATTTCTTCTGTGTTTTTCATGCAGTGAGAGTAAAAATTTTGAGAATAGGTACTGATGATCTGAATTTCTACAATGTCTGTAGTGACTTTACTCTTTTCATTCCTTATATAATGAATCTGAATTTTTTCTTTCTATTTGTTTATTTGCTTTATTTTGTTGTGATGCAAGGTCTTGCTATGCAGTTCAGACTTACAGTTATCCTCCTTCCTCAGCCTCCCCAGTTCTGGGATTACAGACATGAGCCACCATGCCCAGTTCCTGGGACATAGCATGCTCTGGGTTGTGGGGCCAGCATGACATGCTGTACCAGGGATTGAACTTGTACCTCTCAGGCAGGTGCTTAAACCACCAAGCTATCTCTCCAGCTGTCTTTCTTTCTTTCTTTCTTTCTTCCTTTCTTTCTTTCTTTTTACTTTTCTGATAGGGTTGGCTAGGATTGTATCAGTTTATTTATTTTATCAAAGAATCAACTCTTTGATTCATTAATTCTATGCCTTTTTTTAATCTCCACTTCTTTTATTTCTGCCTGGATCTATATCTTTTCTTGCCTTCCTTAGGCTTGGGACTTGACTTATTCTTCTTTTTCTAGGAGCTTGAGATGTAGCTTAATATTGTTTTGGGGGGCTTGTTCCATTTTCCTAATGTGTTTTACCACTATAAATTCTGTTCTTAAGACAGAGGGGGTGATAGCACAGCAGCCAGAACAAGTTCCTAAATTCAATCCCTAGTGCCAAAATAATAATAGTAATAGTAATAATGATGATGATGATGATGATGATGATGATGATGATGATGATGATGATGATGATAATACAGTTTTCATTGTATCCCACAGGTTCTGATGAGTTGTATTTTGTAAAATTTTCATTTTAGTACAAATACTGTTTAATTTCTTCTTAATTTCATCTGTGATCCATTAATTATTCAGGAGGGTGTTATTTAATTTTCATGTGTTTATTGAGTTTTATGATTTATTTTGTCAATAACTTCCAGTTTTATTGCAGTTATATTGTGCATATAACATGCATGGAATAATTTCAGTTACTTTGTACTTATTCAAGAATGCTCTATGTGCTATTTGGGGAATGTCCTAGGTGCAGCTGAAAAGAATATACATTCTAATGTTGTTGGGTGAACCACTCTGTAAAGATGTAAAGATCTACTAAGTACATTCCTTCACAAGTTTGGTTTAATTCTGTTTTTTTTTTTTTTTTTTTTTTTTTTTTTTTTTTTTTTTTTTTTTTTTTTTTTTTTTTTTTTTTTTTTTTTTTTTTTTTTTTTTTTTTTTTTTTTTTGCTGCTATTTTTTGTCTAGTTGATCTATATGTTCGTGATAGTATGGTTTTAAAGTTCCCCATGACAATTGTCTTATTGCTCATTTGATTTTTCATGTCTGTTAAAATTTCTCTTATGTAGGTGTGGGCTCCTACATTGGGTATATTTATGTTTATGATTATTATCTCTTCCTCTTGCAGTTTTTGCCTAATAAGTATGTAGTAACCTTTATATCTTTTAATTATTCTTGGTTTGAAGTTAATACTGTCAGCAACAGAACAGCTGCCTTTAGGTTTTCTGGTTTCCTGTCCCATGGAGTATTGTTCTCCATCCTTTGACTTTCAGTCTATGAATTCTTTTCTCATTAATGTGTTTCTTGTTTTCAGTATATTGTTGGATTTTCTTTCTTGTTCCAATCTTCCAGTGTTTCTTTTGATTGGTGTAATGAGACCACTTATATTGATGTTTACAACTCATATGTTGGCTTTTCTTTGTCATGTTATTTTCCATACTTTTGTCTTCTGTTTAGTTGCTTTCTCTACTTGGTGATTCCATTCCATTGTTGTTCTTGAACTTGTAGTCATTTCTGTCTCTAGAATATTTGTCAGTACTCTTCGTAGGTTTGGTTTGGTGGTCATGAATTGCTTTAGTTGTTCTTTGTCACAGAAGAGTCTTAAATTACCATTAAATTTGATAAATTGTTTTGTAGTGTATATCAGTCTGGGTTGGAAGTTGTTTACTTTCAGATCCTGAAATACTTCACTCCAGGCTTTTCTTGATTTCCTGATATATGGTAAGAAATCTGTCGTGATTCTGACGGGCATTCCATTGTACATAATCTTTCCTTCTCTCTAATCACTTTTAACATCCTCTACTTTTGCTGAATTTCTGGGATCTTGAGTACTATGTGCCTGGGTGTAACTTTATTTTCATTATGGCTATCTGGAGCTCTGTATATTTCACTTATCTGTATGTCAGATTCTTTTCCCATGTTAGAAATTTTCTTCTACTATATCTGCAAATAGTCTTTTTATGTCATTTGTGCTGACTCCTGCTGTTTGGTTGATATTTATCAGTCTTTAATTGTTTTCCTTTGTATCACCTTGTAACTGCTGGATTGTTATTTTCTAGTTTCTTGCTAGTTTTAGGAAATCTTTCCTTTTGCATTCACGAGCTGAACTGCTCTCTTGAAGATCTGAAAGTCTATCTTTAGTGTCACTCAACTAATTTTTTAGGCTTTCAAGGAAATGTTTAATTTCTTGGATATCTGTTTGAATCAGTTTCATGCATTCTAATTCTTTCCCATATTGTTCACTTGGTGTTTGCATCATTTTGCTATTCTCTTGTATTTTTTAACCTATGTCTTCTTCAGATGTGTTGAGCAATTCTTTCATGATTGTTGCCATTTCTTTTTTGAAATGAGAGGTTATTGCTTATCTAATTTCATTTATAGCTTGATGGAGCTTTTCTTTACTTCAGATGTTACCATTTCAAAGATTTCAGCTGTGTGACTTTCAAATTCTATTATGCTCTTGTCTCCTGGACTTATTTTTAGTGGGAAAGAGGTCTGAGATTGCTTTTTTCTCCATTGTCTTAGCATTTTTGAAGCTCCCAGCAATCATCTAGACTCAGCAGTGGTGGAAGAGGCATGGGGCATGGGGCATGGGTGAGCAAGGTTCCCCCAACAGTGGGGATAGAGGAGAACTCACCAAGGCTGCTCTTCTGGGGATGGCAGAGCTAAGGCTCAGCAAAGTTTTAGCATAGGTGTTGAGTGTTGTCCAGATTCAACCGGTCCCCTTACCTGTCTGGGGTCCACCTGTGTTCTGACATGGTGTGATAGCACCTGGCAGCAGGTCCCTGGTAGTTCCTTCTTATTACTTTTGACTTTTAAAAATTGGTGTTGAGTTACAATATGAAGTAAAAATCTAAAATAGCTAAATGGAACCACAATGGTTATATGAAAATGTGATAGATACAACACAGTGGGGTAAGAGTGAAAATAAAACAATACATTTAAGGAAAAATTTCAGCTGCTGTGAAATAGTATCAAACACTTAAGACAATTTACTTAACATTTGGGCTTAATGTGGATATGGTGGAGCACCATAATTTCAGAACTCGGGAGTCTGAGGCAGGATTTCTTTGAGTTTGAGGCTGTTCTGGGTTACTTAGTGAGTTCAAGACAAGACTGCACTTCAACGTATGACACTGTCTCAAAAAAGCACCCAGAAGGAGAAGCAGGAGGAGCAGAAGGAGGAGAAAAGAATTCAAAAGAAAAAGAATTTGGTTATAGATGCTCCCATTATTTCTTTTATGATTTCTTACATAACTATTTCCATTATGAATGTCCTATCCTGCTAGCAATAGACACATACGAAGACTTATTTTGTCAGAAATGATTATAAAACTTAAAAGCAATAGAGAGATAACTACACTACTTCCAGGAGCTAAACATATTCATGGAAGTATGGACACAAAGTAGGAAACATGTAATCAATAATTCAAACTTTATAAATCTGTGTCTGATTGAAAGTGAAAGTGATAAAAAAAAAGCAAGGGATGTGAGTGGATTTTCTAGCCTTCTACGAAGCTATTCATTCACAAATTAAAATACTAAACACAAAAAAAGTTGCAGCAAACAATGAGATTTAGGTTATTATGTAATAAGTTAGATAAGCTTTTGAATTAAACACATGAGCTTGTCCTATATGAAGCGGCAGTTGGATATATAGTTTGGACTTCATTGAATAAGTCACTAACACAATGGGATAGCTTTTAATCATAGACATTTCTTACATGTCACAAAGAGTATGGGAGAAAAAATATTAAGTCAAGGACAAACACTGACAAGTAATCAATTATAAAGTGTAGGTGTTTGTCCACAAAATTCCTTTCAGGGTCTTCAAGGAAGAATTTTCTGAAGGAGTGATAACACGTCACTGTGAAGCTTTAGGGCAGAATTGTTTGAAACATATGGAGTGGAAAGTGCAAATGACAGGAATCAGCTTGGCATGCATGAGCGCCAGACAGAAGGCAGATTGGAGGTAACATAGAATAAACAGGAAAGTGATCAGGAGACGAGACCTAGAAAATAAAGTGTAAAATTAGGGCCAAAGTTTAAGATCAGAGAAATAAAAGATTTCAAGCTACCCTAAGTTGGAAACCTTTTGTCCTTGAATGCTGGAGGAATTTCAGTTCAGAATGGATACAGCTGATATTGAAGGAATATGGAAAAGAAATATAGGAAACACACTGGTAGCCTCAATTTATTTGTGTGAATCCTACTTATTATCTAATGATGAAAATGCAATTGTTTAAGGTGGTTTCAAGAAGAAAGGAGGTAATCAGTCATCTACAACAGGAAATGAAATAATTGGGTGAGAAAGATATAATAGGATTTCAAGCAAAACTGAATGGCCACCCCAAGTGTTTAAGCCAAATGTAATATGGAGCTAATACTGACATTTAGATAACTTTTTTCCAGTACTTAAAATATGTGACATTTTATTAGAAAATAAATGTAAATTAATCCATTCTAGAGATATGTCCAAGTTGACGAATAAGGGTAAGCTTTACAAATGATGATAAATAATAGCAAATTGTAGTTCATAGGTCAAATATAGACTGCATGTTTTTGTAAACAAAGATGTATTTGTTCAGGCATTATTTGTGCCTCCTTTTAGCACAAAAAAGCAGTCCAGGCTGCAATAAATACCCTCTAACACATTACAAAAAAATGGTCTTCCCAATCCTTTATTAATCATATTTCAGTGAGAAAATGTACTGCAATAGATCCTTATGATAATATAGTTTATATCCTGTAATTGCTCCATCCTGATGCATGTCAGATGAGATATGCTCTTTTTTTTTTTTTTTAGAATTTTTAATTTTATTTTCTTGTTTCAGAACCTTTGTTTGTTTATTCACTCATTTTTATGGCCGGCTCAGCCCTCCCCAAGGGCAGGGCTGGTGCAGCATGTGGTGCCTGGGATTGAACCGCACTCCCTGAAGCCGCCTAAGCTTTCCCAAGCAGGTGCTTTAGACCATTGAGCCATCCCGCCGGGCCCGAGATATGCTCTTTATGTAGCAGGGCAAACAAAAATGTCAAAACAACACCCATCATTTGTAGATTTATTTTATATTAATAGGCACCTATCCAGATAATCACTAAAATATCAGGAACTGAAATCCCAGGGAGGGAGGTTTTTATGCATTTGAAATGGAAATGCAAAAGCAGAGTTCTTGGCTGTTTTTGGTTGGTTTGTACAATATGCACAATACTAATCAGCTACATATCACAATGGCAAAAGTAGCAGGAACCTGTATCAAAAACTGTTACCTGGGCAAATAACAGACTGGCTGGACAAGGGGCATTTTCTGCTAAAATATCGTTAAGAATAAAGTGAGAGAGCTGGGCATGGTGGCTCATGCCTGTAATCCCAGCACTTGGGAGGCTGAGGCAGAAGGATTGGTGTGAGCTTGAGACCAGCCTGGGCTACAAAAGTGAGCTCAAGGTCAGCCTCAACTGCATAGCGAGACCCTGTCTCAAAAAAAGACAAAAAAAAAAAAAAAGAATAAAGTGAGAGAGATATCATCTCTCTTACCACAGTTTTGGGAAGGAAAACATAAAAATTCACACAATGTCTTAAAGCTTCTTTCTTGAGGTAAAACATTCTGCTTCCATTTCCATCACATTATCCTACACAAGTCATTTGACCACCTTTACTTCAAAGGATGAGGGAAGTGAAATGTTACCAACTGAATATGTTATAAAGACTCCTTAAGAAGACAGAAGTAGTAAAGGAAGTGGAAAGATGCAGAAAAAATAAAATTACATATGATAAAGTCATTGTCACATTTGGAGCAGCATGAAGTACATGATAGCTTTGATAGCAAGAGGGATTAGAATTCCAGAAGGCATAACTATGTCCAATCAAAAGATGTAGTGAAGGGAAATATGAATGACATAATAGACATGATATGAAGGTGTGCTCATTATAACGCCACTAAAAAGCACTCATATTTGTACTTTCTTATATTTAATTTTAATGGGTCTGATTCCTACATTAAAGACATATCCTTTATCTTTTTTTTCTTCAGAAAAAACGTGTAATCCTCCTTATATTCCAAATGGTGTCTACTCACCTCAGAGAATTAAACACAGAACTGGTGACAAAGTCACATATGAATGTAAAGAGGGCTTCTATCCTGCAACCAGGGGAACCACGGTACAATGTACAAGTAGTGGCTGGGTACCTGCTCCAAGATGTAGCTGTAAGTTTCATTTATGTTTTGACTTATTTCTTAATTCTTAAATTACTTTTTCTTAAATGCATAGAAAAAGGAAACACAGTAAAGCCAAGTATTTATCTTATTGCACATGAAGTCCCTTTTAGAAGTCTTCTTTCTTAATTTTAAAAACTTCTGGGGCTGGGGAGATAGCTCCGTAGCACAAGTGCCTGCCTGGCAAGTGCAAGGTCATAAGTTCGAGCTCCCTCCACCAAAAAAAAAAAAAAAGCATAAAAACTTTTAATAGTACACGTTCTTCTACATAGTGATTCCATTCATTGTATGGATCTGGCACATGAACAGAGCACATCTGAATTCTTTTTACTTCTTTACAAAGTAACCAATTCTAGGCAATATAAATAGCACAATTTTAGTGAACTATAATTTTATCTCAGTTATTATCTCATTACCGGGACCAAACATCCAGTAAATACAAGTTAAAGGAGAGGAAGTTTGTTTTGGTTTACAGTTTGTAGAGGTTTCAGTCTATTGTGAGGTGTTTTCCAAGGCAAGCAGCATGGCAGAGGGGAAAGTTCATGGTGGAACAGGTAGGGAGCAGTGGCCCTCAGGAAAGCAGGGATATACCCTTAGGCCACACCCACAGTGACTCACCTGTTTTCACCAGGCTTTATTTCAGAATATCACAACAAGCTAAGAAACCATCAGTGGACTAATACGGTGTCACATACGTATGGTTCTGTCCCATCTCAAACATGTGACTGTGTGAAACTTTTGGGGACAGCTAGTTATAAACTGTAATGAACTCCTTAATTTCTTGCTACTCAAAATTAAGCACATTTGTGTGCATAAATGTATTTCTCTAATTAATAAAATTCTTCCGCCATTTCCATAAAACATTGCATAAGAATAGTGCCACTTAACACAGAATATGTTAATTATTTATTGTATCACAACAAATTTCCTTTAGAATATGTTTGCTTAGTAATAAGTTATTGCTATCTCATAGTTTCTATGTGTCAGGAATTTGGGGATGACTTAGCAGAGTAATTCTGAGTCAAGTGTTTTTCTCCAGTATAGGTAGGAAACTGACATAGGCCATGGTTATGTGAAGGCTTGGCCGGGCTGCAAGATTGGCTTCCAACACAGCTTATTCCCATAGTTGCAGCAGGAAACCTCAGGTCCTCACATTGTGGTCCTGTCCATAAGTTACTAGAATGATACCTAACTTTCTCCAAAGTTAGTGATCTGAGAAAGCATGGGGGTAGGCCTGAATACTATTTATGATCTACTTACTCATTTCAATTAGAATAATACAAGTGCTAATGAATCTGCATTAGGACAGATCATAGAAACTCCTAAGCCAGTTGGAATGGCATTTAGCAAAAATAACAACAAGATTCTGGGTTTGACTTAAATAAATTAGCTATCTTAGGACAAGGTAGATTAGCAGCAGCTGTAAAAAATTAGTGAATATTTTTTAATAATTCTAAGATCAATTTGCATCCACATTATGAGGGAACCATCTTAACTGCTAAGGAGACCATGGAACGCACTGGAAGAAGCAAGCGACAAAGTTGGAGGTTGCCGTAAACTCTCTCCTCGCTAGTGATCAGTGTCCACATGAGACATTATATTTGCTTCAGGGAAGACACAGATTAAAATGTGGCCACATAGGAGAGAAGAACTGCAAAGGAATTCAGGGTGCTCATTATAACCACACCCAGTTTTAATTCAGTTTCTTTTTCACACCTTTGACTAGACATCTTAGTGGTCTGTTTCACTTTATTGATGTTCCATGAAACATCTCAAGGAGCTAAATGACTGCATTTGTTCTGCAGTGAAGCACTAGTTTTCAAATCTACTCTACAGGATGTTGGGCAACTTAACTGATAGTTTATTTGTTTATTTATTTATTTTTGATGGCCGGCTTAGCCTGCCCTGAGGGCAGAGCTGGTGCAGCATGTGGTGCCCGGGATTGAACTGCGGTCCCCGCAGCCGCCTAAGCTTTCCCAAGCAGGCGCTTTAGACCACTGAGCCATCCTGCCAGGCCCTTAACTGATAGTTTAAAAAATCCTTCTTCTTTAAACCTGAACACTGAAACTTGCTTAAAACATGGCTACTGAAAAAATGGTTATTGCTAAGTCACTTAGGTCTTGACAAATCAAATGTAATTTGTAAAATTCCAAGGGTAAAAAGAAAATACTCCCTATCTTTAAAAACGTTGTATGGAGAAGATGCAAATATTATATAAAGGAATAAGACTAAGAATGAAATAAGCATTTTTATTTTATCAATGAAATCTTCCTAGAAATGAAGAAATATATTTCAATAAGGAGGTGTGTACTACGTAAAAAGAAAGTATAATTAAACATCATTCTCCAGCTTTGATTAAAGAAAGATGTTTAAAATAAGCAAAAGTTCAAAGTTTATAAAATTCATAACAAATATGTAGAAATTTCTTGAAATATCTGTATCAAGCAAAATAATGCAAATAAAATAAGGAAAATTCAGACTTTGTTGTACATCTTTGCATGTATGTTGATATGGAATTACTTTTACCATGTTGCACTAAGGTTTCTTGAAATAGAATTATGTCATTTGGAAAAGATTCTGTGATGATATTAAAATACTAGATTATCTCTAAATAATCTTATGAAAAGGGCAAAGTTTCAGAAAAATATTATATATGAACCTTTTATATAGCAAACAGCATTGTACTGACCTATTGCTAAAATTATGTACTAGATAAGAAATACTCATTAAAATATAATAGTATACCCAATTTTAAATATTTTACAACATCAGAAAAATCTTATTTTCCCTTTAAAACTAGTAATCTATGTTTATTATAATCAAATATTTTTGAATAGTAACAAATATCATTGCCTATTTCTCTGGTGACCCACAGGATACAATTTCAACTTCATCATCAAAAATCTACTTACACACCTCTGTCACCTGAATCATATAACTTTTGTTGTGCTGGAAACCTTAAATCTCTGAATGTACTATGTTAATAATAGAATATAACTCATCAATAAAATGAGTCATTTCTGGTTCAATTGTTTACTAAAGTAATTTTTTTTAATTACAAGTGAAGCCTTGTGACTTTCCTGAAATAAAGCATGGAAGTCTATATGAAGAACGTAGATATAGACCATACTTCCCCGTGCCTATAGGAAAACAATATTATTATCATTGTGATAAGGATTTTGTAACTCCTTCCCGTTCATACTGGGATCACATGCGTTGCACAACAGAAGGGTGGATGCCCAAAGTGCCATGCCTCAGTAAGTAAATGTCTTTATAATTATATATGTACAAATATGTAATGGAGAATATATATATGTATATATGTGTGTGTGTGTGTGTGTGTGTATGTGTGTGTGTGTGTCTGTGTGTGTATAAATATACAGAGAGAAAAAAGAGTAAATACAACTGACTTTAGGCAAGACTTGAGTGACAACAATAGAGCAAAACAAAAATTTTTGTCTTTCATGAAAAACTCTTTATGGAAATCAGAGGAAAAAATAAAGATAGAAACTTTACAAGACTATTTGGTTTTAACTGTAAAAATTAAAGATGAAAAGCACTGACTATTGCTTTCATTTTTTGAAGAAGCATTTGGTCAGTATTTGCAGTTATTCTTCATTGTCTGTCATCTTAGGGTGTTTATGTATTCCTGTTTAAGTATTTTGCAAAGGTGTGTTTTAATTTAATATCTTCATCAAATTAATGCTTGTTCTATTTATTTTTGTGATCTTTAGGAACATGTTATAACAATTATGTTGAAAATGGACAGAATCCACATTTCGGAAAAACATATGTACAAAATCAGTCTGTAGAGATTCAGTGTCATCATGGCTATAGTCTTCCAAATGGGCAGAACAAAATTACATGCACAGAGGATGGCTGGTCCCCTCCTCCCAAATGCAACCGTATCAGTAAGTAAATGCAATCTTGCTGTGCTCATGATTTTCTAAGTCCATCTACATTAACTGTGATAAAAGCTTATATTAATTTGCCTTATGTTTTGGAGCATATATAAATGGATATAGAATTTCATGACAAAAATATAGCAAAATAAGTTCAACTCTCAGTAAACTAATCAAAAAAACAAAGAATTGACTAAACTGTCTGGTTTTTTAAAATAAAATCATATCGATGTGTATTTTGAAATCATTTAATCATTAAACCATTAAATGATGACAAAATGATAGCTTACTATAGGAAATGAAGAATGATAGCTAAAACTGTTTATATTAAATTGAAGACATCATGTGACATTTTTATAGTAGTGCTATTGGTGCTTGAATTTCTCTGGGATATGTAACTAAGAATGGAATTGCTGGGACATAAAATATTATAAAGTTTTCTATATTGATTGTACCAATACACAGTACATGAATGGCAATGGGCTTTTCTTTCTCTACACCTGATAATGATAAGGTAATATCACATTTTAACATTTACAAAATAAATGGCTACAATATAGTATCTCGGTATTGGTGTATGTTCATTTCCCTACACCACATGTGAATTTAACATATACTGTCATAGGTTAAATGACTGTTATCCTAATCTAAACTGATTGATATTCTTCTTAGTTTAATTTTTGGGAATTCTAATTTTCATTGTAATCTTAGTAATTTTAATAATAATTTTCTGTCAATTGCATGGATTGTAAATGTAAACTTCATTTCTGTGGCCTGTAACTTTTCTTTAATATTTACTGTAAACACAAATCATCCTACTTTCTGTAATGCTAGCAATAGATTAATCATTTTTTATCTTTTAAATGTTTGTCCTCTGCAAAAAATAGATGTTGTGTAACTTTATCCTAAAAGTTATAGCATACCTTGTCTTTCCTATCATATTTTAAGCCATTTTGTGTTGTATTTATGCACAGTTCCATTTCCTTAATAAAATATTTGGAACATGAACATTTCTCCAGTAATTTGATATTGTAGCTTTTTCATATATCATAAATATGTGTGTATGTGTATGTGTGTTATCTGAAATATACACGTTAAATTCTGTTATTCTGTGTATTCTCTTTTGTGACATTACTATCAACCTGTTTAAAATTTTTAATGAACCTTGTTATTCTTTGAATTTACTCAGTGCTATGCTTGTTTCTCTTTGTAATTTTCTATCTAGAGTTTCTTTTGTTTGCTTTGACTGCTTTGAAGCTTTTCTCCAACTGTTTTCTCTTTCACTTTTTATATTCTATGCAACCAGATTGATGTGACTTTTTTGGATAACTCAATAAAATTTACTACTCTTTTTTCTAGCTGTCTGTTTAATTTCCTAAAGATCATTTTTTCACACAATGACTTTTGAGTATGAGTTACATAAACTAAAATCCACATATGTTTAGTGTACAGATGAAGGACTTTACCAAGTAAGGGTGCTTATCTCACCCCAAACCCCATCAAGCAGGAGAAGCTTTGCGAAGTTTTCCTGTTCCCTTTCCACTCAGCCATCCTTCTGCTCCACCACCATGGGCAATTATTACTCTTCTCATCATTATCAATTAGATTTATATTTGCCTTCTTTTTTCAGCAAAATCTGTGACATTTTTCTATGTTCTTTGGTTCATGATTAATTCTCCTTGTGGAGTATGATTATATAGATATACAAAAGTCTGGCTATCTTTTCCACTACTGATGAACATTGGCATTACATTCATGTCTTTGAAGTTGTGATTCAGGCCGGGTGTGGTGGTGCATGCCTGTAATCCCAGTACTCGGGAGGCTGAGGCAGGAGGATTGGTGCGAGTTCGAGACCAGCATGGCCTACAAAAGTGAGCTCAAGGTCAGACTCAACTGCATAACGAGACCCTGTCTCAAAAAGACAAAAAAAAAATGAAGTTATGATTCAGCTATTTATGAACATTTAAACTCCAGTCTTTGAATGAAATACATTATTATTTCTTGGGAAAATATCTAAACATGAAATGGTGAGGTCTTATGATTCTGTGCATGATTAAACCCATTAAAGTATGTGAATATGGGCTCACATGCTCGCTAGCAAATGGGCTGGGCAGTTTTTACATTTTAATCACAATAGCATATGTAAACTGGTATGTTATGCTTAGTATTATGTTTCTGATGGTGAGCACACTTTCATTCACTTCTCAGTTTTACCCTGTGTGAAATTTTTATAATTTTCCAGACTTAATTATGTAGCTTCTCTTATACTATAATAGCCTTTAAATATATGAGATACAGTCATGTTCTCAGAAACATATCTTGTGCATATTTTCTTACATTATCCTGTTACCATCTGAGTTTTTAGTAGTTTATTTTCAAGAATGTATTTCTTTAATTTTTGATGAAATTCAAATTAATCAATTTTTCTTCCTTATGCTTTGCTAGTCCAATTTTTCATAAAGCTTTGTCTATAAAGTTTGTATATTTACTTATATATTTGTATCTGTGACTGATTTCTATTTATTTTATGTAGGGAATGAAATTTATTTGTGCATGGATTTCTAGTTGTAGTGTAATTTTCACAAATGGTATTTATTTACTCATCGAGAAACTTGGAACATTTATCTAAAACACTGTGGGTGATAGGTTTGTGTATATTTTAGAGTGTTTTTATTCATTTCCTTCCATGTAAATTTTTCATTGTTTTAAAAGAACTTGCTTTCTTTATTACAATTTTAGTAATCCAGCTTGGTTTTTAATCTCTGTAGATAGAACCATGGCTTCTGCAAAGATAGTTATTTGTTTTTTCTTCCTTGGAGTCTATGAGCTTGTTGCTTTGCACAACAAAGGGGATTTCTCATGACCTCGACATTTGCAATATAGTCCAATCATATGAGTGGGTTCAAAATAGTTCATGGAAAGATATCAGATGGGAGAAAGACAGGACTGGGATGAGAATGAAGGGTCAGACGGGAATTCAATGTTCAGTGTTGCTAGCTATGTTTTCAGCCCACTGTACCTACATTAAAGCAGGTAATCAATTCCTTGATTACATGATAAACAATCAAGAATCTAAGGCTGTGTCCTCAAGAAGTGCAGAAATTTGCTCCAGTTACAAGATATAATAATCCATATCTAGATTGATAATCCAATAAAGATTATTGAAAGCTGGTGAAACAGACTTTGTCATCACAGTTGGGAAGTGAGCCATAGCTACATTTAGCATGATATAATCCATTATCTATTCTTTTCCTTAAAGATATTATATAAATAGACTAACAAAAATCCTTGATTTGATATGAAATCCCTCCTGTCATCAACTAACAGTTTTTTGACCTTTGCTTTAGTTTTGAATTTGGCAAAATACCCAACCTTTATTTTTTTTATTCTTGTTTTGTTTTGTTTTATTTTGTTTTGTTTTTCCCCTGAGGAATGTTCTTTGTCAATCTGGTTCAATTTATTCAAAAGAATTTTATTAAGCATTTTAACTCTTGTAACTTGATCCAATTATTTAACTACTTAGTGATGATCATTTAACAAATAAGTCTTAGCTCATTCTTCAGACTAATTTATCATTACATCATCAATATATATTCAGTGGTTAGTCATAGTATTTTCAATTTAATTAAGCCTAATACTCATGCATACTTTAAGTTTAATTTATTCTACTTCACACTATGTCTTAAGGTAAAAGCTAAAATGAGTGATATGAAACACTATTCCTTTTTTGTTTTAATTTTGCTTATTTGTTTATTTATTTATTTACTTACTTATTTATTCATTCATTCATTCATTCATTTGGTACAGGGTCTTGCTACACAGCTCAGACTCCTCGTGATCCTCCTGTCTCAGTTTCTCCAGCACTGGGATGACAGGCGTGCTCCATTACACCATATTTCAGTGTCTTCCAAGTCTGGTGGGGCCTGCAGTACTGGAGATTGAACCCAGGTCCTCACACTTTCCAGGCAGGCAGTTAAACTGTTGAACTGTCTGCCCAGCCTCACTATTCTTTTACATATATATATATATATGTATGTATATATATATATATATATATATATATATATATATATATATATAGCAATCATTGCTTCCATTTTGCTTCCATGTTATTTTACCCATTTTGATTTGTAGTTTAGCCAGTGATGTTTTAGTAGGGCATTATTAAAACATTTTCTTCCTTAGATATTGTCAACTGATTTCCTTTCACCTTTTCCCTCCACTTTTAATAAAGAAAAAGACCTTTCTTGGAGCTCTTGGTGTTTGGGTTTATATATCTGAAGGATTACTACCTTCAAATTTTGTTTTGGAAGACTAAGTTGGATCATTTTGATTTAAAAAAAATAGGGGCTGCAGCTAACTCAGTGTATAAGTGCCTGAATAGGAAAGCACAAGGACCTGGGCTTGATCCCTGGCACCAGATGCTGTGCCTGCCCCCACCCCTGGTGCACCCACTTGGCCACTGAGATCCTCCATGATGGTACAGATCTGTAACCCCAGCTCTGGGAAGGCTGAAACAGGAGGATCACTATGAGCTCAAGCTCAAGCTATATAGTGAGACCAAGTACATATATATATATATGTATATATATATATATATATATATATATATATATAATTATTTATGTATATGGTTTGGTCCTGTTTATTCATATTAGTAAAGCCTCTTCTAGATACTTTACTACATGATCCTGGTGGTCAAGCATCCTCCCATCCTTACTGGCCAAGTCTTAATGATCCCCAGGGTCCTAGGTGGTCTGAGAATGTTGAAAATTATCATCTTCTGCTGGTTCTATTTTTTCTCATCGTCTTTGCCTGTTCTCAACATGTACATGCACACTCAGGCAAAGAACTGAGGGGCCCTTGGGGATGGCTGCAGCACTCTCATGCTGTTTCTTCCTCCCTGGCTTCCTATCCTGCACACTGGTAATCTCCATCTCTCTGAGCACACTCTTGCTTCTGCAAGTAAGTACTACTCCCATTTTCTGTTTGGATTTTGAACTCTGTCGTCTTCTGGACAATTCCTCCAAGCAACAGTCACTTTTATAAGATGGTTTACATCATTTGTCTCTTTTTCAATGAAACTATAGTCATATATGATTTTCTTCCAATTCTTCCTGATAGGTAAGTTTCAACTATTGAGTTCAGTTGCTTCATTGTTGGTGGCTGAAACACTGCTTTTCTTGATTGTCTTTACCTGGTATTTATCAGTATTCATACATTTCTTTACAAAATTCACCTTTAATTTTATCATTTTCTTGCTTAGGTAAGTGCAGGGGCCAGGGTTTGATCCCTGACACCGCATGCCACGTTGGCCCCGCCCTTGTGCGCACTGAGCTGGCAGTGGAATTGGGGTGTGGTGACACATGCCTGTGATCCCAGCATTAGGGAAGCAGAAATCGGGAGAATCACTACAAGTCTGAGCTGCGTAGTAAGATCCTGCAAAAACACAAAAACAAAAACCCTTAAATTTGTTATTTTCATTTTGGTGTTCATTTTGATCTCTACTCATATTTTTACTTTTTTCAAAATTTGCATTTACATTAAGCTTCGTTTTTCTACTTTCTTTAAGTGAAACAATTTTTTTATTTTTATTTTCTATTCATTTCATTTGTGGCCACTTAATAATTAGCCTTCTTAGAACTGCTTTAGCTTCTCTTTACAATTATTTAATGTGTTTTCTTTATCATACAATGAAAATATTTAATGTTATCTCTTCATATTTCCTTCTTACTCACATATAAATTAAACTTTTTGGAAGAGACTTAGTAGGTTCAGGTGAAGTTTTACATATTTCAAGGAAACATCATTTTGGCTTGGGAAAATAAATGAATGTATCCCTCTTTCCCATCTTCTTTGAAATTCATGCATACATTATATTTGAAGAACACAATTATAATTACATTTAAAATTCTCAAGCCAAAGTCCATAAGAACTCTGTTAACAAGGACTCAAGATAAATATATAATCAAAGGAGATCAATGGTGAAATGATCTCTGGATGTCTAAGAGATACAAACTATTCCCAGATTTAAAGCAACTCCCAAGAGAGAAAGTAAGAAAGAAAGGAAGAAAGAAAGAAAGAAAGAAAGAAAGAAAGAAAGAAAGAAAGAAAGAAAGAAAGAAGGAAAGAAAGGGAAAGGGAACCATCATTCCTGTGGAGTTCTATGTATGGTTCTGTAGGATTCATGAAAATTAGACAGTTTTCTACTAATTTCTTCCAAAGAATTATTAATGTTTTAAACCCTGTGTTTCCTACAAAACATCTCACAAAGGTCTTGATGTGATAACTTTCAAAACTGGTCATTTGTTTTCTTATGCCCAATAACCTCAATTATGATGATTCCAGGCTTTCACCTGCATCACTCATACAAATGATTGGGGGTTTTTACTGTCCTATTATTGGAGTTCTTGCAAAAGTGATACTGAACATATGTTTATCTTTTCTCTATTCTTTTCCATTTTAGAAACATGTTCAAAGTTAGATATAGAAATTGAAAATGGGTTTCTCTCTGAAACTGATTACATATATTTTTTAAATAAAAAAACACAATTTAAGTGTAAACCAGGATATTTAACACCAACTGGAGAAACATCAGGAGAAATCACATGCCTAGAAAGTGGATGGTCAGATCAACCCATCTGCATTAGTAAGTAATTTATTGTATTAGAATCAGCATCTTTTTTTTTTTTTTTCAGTACCAGGAATTGAACTTAGGACCCTTTCCTACTAAACTATCTTCCAGGCCCTAGAATCAGCATCTGGATAATGCAAAAACTTAATTTTATTCTTTCTTGAGATGGCTAGTATATATTCGTTAGGAAAGTAAGAAAAAAAAAACTTGAGAAAAAATACACATCACTATTTTCTCTTTGTAGAATTAACAGCTATAGTGCTATTTGTTTCCCTTCTGTTTACTTTAAAGCATTTACAATTTAGGAACTAGCTAGGGGGCTCTGTGCATATTCTAGGGTAAGCTTATTTTTTTTTCATTGAGACCTTTGTTACTTTATGTCTACTGTGTTTTGGATGGCTAGCCTTTTAAACATTAAAAATAATGTTTTTGGTAGAGATGTGGGTTTATTGTGTGTAATTTAAGAATAACTGATCCTTTTCATGATTTACATTCAGAACTTAGTCAGAAGTACACTTCTGAACACCCTACCTCTTAATCCTCATAAAAATAGAGACATTGAAAAGGAAGAGGTATTTCTAGATGTCATCCACTTTTTTTGTGTTGAAAATTTCCCCTGCCACAACATCTAAGCATTAATGAAGATTTTCTAAAACTGATTGGCTTAGTTATCACATTTATCATGAAAGCATTTAATGATACTATGAAGTGATATTTAAATTACTTTAAATGAGATAGCTATCCCTACTATCTTGATTTCTTTTCTTTTAAAAATTTTCCTGTTTCTCATACATTCTTGCTAAAGAAAGTGATAAAAGCCATGCCCATATAAAATTCATATATATTAAATTGTGATAATCTACTTATCATGTTTTACTATGAAACAGAAAATGTCTTATAAATGTACCAATATTTTATTCAATTAGTCTTTTCAAAATATTTTCTGATAACTATTGAGACTACCATTTTAATTCACAATATACTACTCTGGTTTCCTAAAAATTAAAAAAGAAAGAGTAAAATATATCTGTAATGGTCTGTGTTATTACCAGCATAGAATAAACTCAACAGTATAATTAAGCTCAGAAAATTGCTTTAAAATAAATTTTTCAGATAAATTCAATTCATGGAAAAAGTGTTATGCAAGAACATAATTCTCAGTTTTAGTAACTATGGTTTGCCATTAATCTTAGATTATTTTATATTGTATTTAATTTATTAACATACAAAAGGAAAAAAGCTTTTTTGTTTTTGTGGGAAGAATTAGATTGCCCATTAAATTACATTAGAAATGAAATCCTGAATTTTATTATGCATTAGAATCTTGTGAATTTCCCGTGTTTGAGAATGCTGGAACCAAAAATAATCATACTTGGTTTAAACTCGATGACAAATTGGACTACGAATGCCACGTTGGATATGAAAACAAACTCAGACGTGCCAAAGGTTCTATAACGTGCACCTACAGTGGATGGTCTGACACACCCACATGTTATGGTAGGTACTGATCTTGGGGGAGGATGGTTTCCTCAGGATAAAAATAAATCCACCTGAGTTCCAAATATTAGAAAACTGCATTTTCTACAGATGTTTTTTAAAAAATGACAATGAAAATCAAAATGTTCCTTTTGATTTCACATAGAAAGGAGATGACGGTACGTAAATCAGAGATCATAACCTGCTGATTAGAACATAATTGCTTTGTTACCTTGAATGCAGGCTGTTAAATTATTTCCAATGCAGTATGCATTACTCAAATTTTAGTATGTTAGAGCTTCCTAAACTATTTTGCTTCTAAGTCTCTGCTTTACATTTTTCACCTTGAATTAATTCATACAGTTCCTCAGAATAAATGTACTTTTTAACTTTAACAACTTATATAAACTATTACATAAATCTCTCATATTTGTCAATTAGTTGTCTGTTGCCTCGAATTAGATGAGAGCTTGAATATGCTGGAAGATGAACATATGGAGGGCCCATTAGTATGGGCAACCTTTGCAAACAATAATGGAGAAATGTAACACTAAGTAAATTCTAGATAAAATATGGAAGAATTTTTTGAACTGAGACTAGTTAAAAGTCAGTAACAGTCAGAGAGATTATTCAGGTTAGTTCAGAGCACCTTGACATCTGGATACAATTTAATGAAAAGCTTTAAAAGTTTTAAGGAAAGAAATTACTTAATTTGGTAGATTTCAGAGCTTTGGGGATTTTCTTTAAAATGCTGTGCATTGGTGTGCAAAAGACACACAAGTCTGTGTAGAGTAGAAAGGAATTAGGATTGAAGTGGAGACTGCGGACTGACCTGAAACACAGATTGGTGGTAGCTTGCATAGGCAGAGTGGCACAGTTAGGTGAAACAGTGAGTGAGAGAGCAGGAATGTCAGCCATTGCTTTTCATGAACTTCGGTGACTGCGCCATTTTGAAAGTTAGTGCTGACCGGCGTGGCAAACTTTGGGAAGACTATTACAGCTTGTGACTTGAGGAGCCAACTGAAAATCAAAAACAGACATGGAAAAGTAAAGATAAAGGGAGATGAATTATACAGAGTTGGATATAAATCTAGCCTGGAGATGTAAACTGATGATTATTGTTATCTGAATGAAGACATCAAATTGAAAAAGAAGAATGAAAAGAAAAGACCTGAAAGCTGACCCAAGAAACACTGCAACATTCAGATGTCAGAAAGTAAAGAAATTATTTACAAAGTAGATAGCAGTAAAGGAGGACCCACAGATACAGGAAGAAAAAAATATCTAGGAATGGATACAGTTAGAGATTGGGAAAAAATAAAATTCAAAAGAAGAACCATAAAAGATCAGTTAATAAAGAAGCCTGTAGAATCCTCCTATTTTTGTACTAATTCCAATGCCAAATACTTGTCAAGATAAGAAAGTCATGGAAATTGTAATCTAATTATATTATCTTGCTAGTTAAGGTGATGAATATATCTGATGGAGAAATATATGGGTATGTACATCTAGAAAACTGAAAACAAAATGTGATGATCTGGGAATACGGAGGCTGATCCTAGTTGTACCAAACATGACTTTTAAAGGGTACAACATAAATAGAATTTGCCAAAAAGGTAACAATAACTAGCAAGAAATGTAATACAGCATATGGACATATTTCTTCCAAGAAGATTGGCCAGGCAGCAAATAGGAAGTTAAAAATAATATAAGAGGAAATTCTACCCTGAAGGGAGGACTTCTTTTTTTTTTTTTTTTTTTTTTTTTTTTTTTTTTTTTTTTTTTTTTTTTTTTTTTTTTTTTTTTTTTTTTTTTTTTTGTCTTTTTTTGAGACAGAGTCTCACTATGCATTTCAGGCTGACCTTGAGCTCACTTTGTAGCCCAGGCTGGTCTCGAACTCACACCAATCCTTCTGGGGATACAAGTGAGCAGATGAGCCAATACTGAACACACAACTTGAAATCTGAGACGACAGGGAAAGGGAATCAGAACACTTCTTAGAAGTACTGGGTGTTATGGTTTGTGTATAGGTGTCCCCCCAAAGCCTCACGCAGTCATGGAGTAGCTTCTGGAATTCGTAAGTGATTATTGTGGAAATGGGTATTGCCCCTGCCCTGGGGCAGGTGATTTGCATTTCAGTGTATGGAAGGAAAAGAAGTTAGCTACTTGAGCAGCTAGCTCTCCCTGCTTTTGCTCTTGCCCACCACCATGGAAGGTTGCCCTCTCCCATGTACCACTCTGCCTTGGAGCCAGCTGAATATGGACTGAAACCTCCAGTAACCGTGAGCTAAATAAACCTTTCCTTCCCTCATTTTGAGTGTCGGGTGTTTGTCCTAGCAACGAGAGAAGAGTAACCATTGCAACAGGACTCCTTAAAACTCATAAAAGAAAGAAGGAAAGAAAGAAAGAAACATGGGTGTGTGTGTGTAATATTTAAAAAAAAAAAAAAATCCAAAACTCTGGTTTCTGTTGCATTTTGAAGTAGGAGACAAAGTCTTCTGAGAATAAATAGTGCCTGAGGGCAGAAGGAGGACAACCACAGAGAAGAGACCAAATGTTTTAGTTATTTATTTTTATTTTGTACATTAACTGTATTTTATATTTAAGCAACAAACAAGATGAAAAATTAAACGTCATGTAATGTAACTTGTAAAGATATTAATACTTGAAAAAATATCTAACAAAAAATGCATATAACCTTTACAGAAAAATCATATAGCACTGAGAAATGTTGAAGAGAACTAAAAGATTTATCACAAATTGTTAGACTTCATTTTGAAAATGATGTGACCGAAAGATTTTAAATGGAGGCAGCAAAGGAGAACTTGAGACTTGACGAGTGATATCCAGGGCCCACTAAGATTAACTCATGCAGGATGCAAATACTCTTGGTAGGACAGGAGAAAATGACAAAAATTCTTTGGTTTTTTATCAGTTCAAACAGGGTAGTTTCTTTTAAGACTCTGGAAGCCCAAAGAAGATCCTTTCAGCCACAGTCTTCAGCCAACCAGCTGCCGCTTGTCTGTCCAGTAGCTTGTTCTTAGTCTAAATTTATAATGAAGTACACAATAGTGGCTACGGGCCATAATAGCCCTTGGTAACTTATTTACACATAAATCTCCAGCTGCGTTTGCACCAGAGTCCTGCTGACTGGAGACTTCCGGTCTCAGGAAATCACATTACTCCCTGCCCCACCTCCACCCTGTCCCCTACAGTGCAGCCATCTTGGCTTCTTTTTTCCCTTTACATGAGTCTACCTTTCCAGAGCTTTCTTTCTAGCATAGCACAGAAGAAGGAAAATAAAGTTTTAAAATGATACATTAAGCCAAAATAATAAGCAAGTCATGTTGATAAACATGTTGTGTATATCTATGCTCAATAAAATAAAGATCTAAATGGGAAAGAACAGAGGCTCTTTTACATGCAAAGGCAAGTTATTTAGAAAATTCAGTGATCTTAAAACCAATAACTATACTGAAAGGAGGAGAAAGATAATTGATAACATTGGAAGAGTAAGTGAGCAGCGTTAGATCACAAGAAGTTTGAATTGTGTTCTAAGTGAGAAGGAAACTTTTAAGATTGCCATGACTTTTTCCAAGTATAACACAATTCAGGTTTTTATGAAGCCAGAAGCTCTTAAAATACTGAGTTTCCTTCTTCCAAGTAAGAATGAAAAGACTGTGAGTTTAGCTCAGGGATAGAATACTTGTCTGTCCCAGTTACTGGGTTCAAATCATATACTGCAAAACATAAAGGAAATGCAAAACTATGAATATATTATTCTCATGACATTTTCTATATCCAGGCATGACAAAGAAAATGTGAAGGGCAAAAAATAGGAGTGACTGTGTCAAAAACTGATGCAGAAGAAATAGTTTTTTTATTGCAGATTTTCCAAAGAATAGTGACCATGTGAATGCATTGCTAAGAATTTGACAGAAGAATATAAGGCTCCAGAAATTGAACAGGCAAATGACTGCTGGGTCCTTGCTTTAACCAGTCATCAGAAACTAAGCACAGGCTCTGGCCAAGTTTGTTTCAGGTGTCCAACAAGTTCTTTCCTTTGCAAAGATGTTTCCAAAGAGTTGCTGTTATCATAAACAACATGAACAATGCTTACAACAGTCTTAAACAAATATACATCTCAGAGAAAAATATTCATGCTAATATTTCTAAATGTCAGTGCTAAGATTTTGACTGTTTTATTTCTTATTTTGTTAGTAAATGGTTGTAGTATATAATGTTCGCCATCACCTTAGGAAATAGGTACTTCTACTTAACACACCTAAATTCTTTTTAGTCTCATTCCCTTCCTCTTCCTACCCCTACTCTCTAATATACATCTGATTATGTGCATTATGAGTAGTTGTTACATATACACAACATACCCAATTCTTCCTAGGTCTTCTTTACCACCCCTTCCCTCCCCTTCCACTATCCCCTGACTTTTATTACCTTCCTATTTCAGAAGATCTGCATTCCCATTTTTCCCAACTATCTGTCATTTTCCTCTACATTTCATTTATACTTTAGATTTCTCATAAGAGAGAAGCCATATGGTATTTAAACTTAGGTACATGATTTACTTTGTTTTACATTATGCTTTCAAGATGTATTCATTTACCTACAAGTAGCTCAAATTATCTTCCTTATGTATTGATAGACTGCTTTCAAGGTTTAGCTATTATGAATCATGCTGCTGAAATATATATATATATATATATATATATATATATATATATGTAGCACTATAATATGCTACCTAGCTCTTTGGGGGCCAAATTAGAATAGGAATGGCTGGGTCAAATAGCATTAGATTTTTAATTTTTTGAGAAATCTTCATACTTATTTCCATGATGGTTGTACCAGTTTACTTTCTCTTTTCACTGTAGCCTCACCAGTGCTCATTATTTGACTTTTTTTAGGATTGCCATTCTTGTCAGTGCATACTAAAATCTGTGTCATCTTAATTTGCATTTCTCAAATGGCCAGTGATGTTGAACATTTTTTCTTATATTTATCCATGTATTTTTTCTTGTAGGAAGTGGCAATTCGTTTCCACTGTCTATCTTTTGATTGTGTCCAATTTTTCTGAAATTTTCATATGTTTTGTATATTAATCCTCTGTCTGATGTGTAGCTGACATTTTGTGGGTTGTCTATGTTGTGTGTGCTGTTTCCTTTGCTGCACAGTAATCTCTTCCTTTGATACGGCCCCATTAGTTGATTCTTGTCATTATTTTCTTGTACAGTTGGAATTTTGTTGGGAAAGTCCTTTCTGATGCCAGTGACTTTAAGAGCTTTACCTATTTCATCTTCCACCAGATGGCTTCTGTTTTAACACATAGATCTTTGATCTATTTTGATTTCAGTGAATAGCGAGAGCTAGAAATCTATAGTGCATCTTTTGCATGAGTTTAGTTGGTTCTCATAATATCATTTAGAAAAGAGTGTATCTGCCCTATGGGATGTTTTTGGCCCCTTTCTCAAAGATCAAATAGTTGAATGTCCTTGAGTTTTTCTGATCCTCTATTCTGTTCCACTGATCCTCATGTCTGTTTCAGTGTGAATGTCATCTCTTTTCATCACCACTGCCTTGTAGTGTAACTTGGAATCCTGTATTATGATGCCTCTTGTTTTGCTCTTGTGCCTAGGATTGCTTTTACTATTCTGGATCTCTTTCAGATTTATATAAATTTTACAATTGCTTTTTCTAATTTTGTGAGGAACTTTACTTGGTATGTTAATTGAGATTGTAGTAAATCTGTGTAACAGTTTTTGAGAATGACCATTCTGATAGTATTGGTTCTGTCTATTCAGCAATAGGAGATACATTTCCATTGTTTAGTAGTCTCTTTGAACTTCTACTGTAAAGGTCTTTCATGCTCTTAGTAAGATTAATTCGTAAGTAATTAATCTTCCTTGATGTTATTGAGAATGGTATTTTCTTAATTTCTTTTCAATAAGTTTATTATTGCTGTGCAGAAATTAGGTTGATTTTCATTGATTTTTGGATCCTGCTACATTTTCTTGCTAATTTTAGAATCCTTTCATGGTGATTTTAGGTTCCTCTATGTAAGTGATCATGTAATCTACAAATAAAAATAATTTGATTTCATTCTTTCACATACATATTTCTTCATTTTCATTCTCTCACCTGATCACTTTTGCTGTTTCAACACCTAGCTTAGACTGAAGAGGTAGTAGTGCATATTTTTATCTTGTTCCTGATGTTAGAGGGAAAATTTTGGGCATTTTCCTATTAAATATGATGTTAGAAGTACATCGGCCCTAGTACTTTTCATCAGGTTGAGATAAGGTGATTCTATAGCTATTTTCTTCAGAGGTTTTTTGTTATTCTTGTTGTTACCAAGAATAGACATTGGATTTTGTCAAAGTCTTTTTCGGCATCATATCGTGTACTTGTCGTCCTTGCTTCTGTTTAGCTGAGGAGTTACATTTGTTGAATTGTGTACTTGAAACCATTTTTCCGTCCTTGGCATGAAGTCTTCTTAGTAACGGCTTGCTTGCCAGCATCCTGTCTATCAGCGTTATGGAGCTTGGCCTGTACAGTGGGCTCCCAACCTATGAATACGCAAGCTGTGAACTTTTATAGGTATGCGAGAAGCTCCCATTATGCACATCTGTAGACTTGAATAAGCTCTATTAGTAGCTCATGTCTGTCAGACCTTGTCACCGTTTTATTCACAGCGCAACAGGGCATGGTAATACAGCCAGAGACATTGCAGTTTTGGGCGGTTTTATCTTTTGTTTGTTTTACACTGCATATTTTTCTCAAAGGTGTGTAAGACTCACTTTGTCAGAATTGCTAATAAATTTTGAATATTTTCTCTGGGTGAAATTTATTCATTGTACATAAGGGACTTGCTATAGTCCTCTTTTGGGGTTGAATCCTTGTCTGATTCAAGGGGCAGAGTGACTCTGAATTCCAAGAATGATTTCAGTAGGAGCATGTTTTACCTCTCCACTTCTTCAAAGATTTATAGGCATATTGATGTTAGAACTTTCTTTTTTCCTCTCTCTCTCTCTGTCTCTCTCTCTCTGTCTCTCTCTCCCTGTCTCTCTGTCTCTCTCTCTCTCTCTCTCTCTCTCTCTCTCTCTCTCTCTCTCTCTCTCTCTTTGGCAGTACCGGGGTTCAAACTTAGCACCCTGAGCTTTCTAGGCAGGCACTCTAGCAACTGATCTGTTTCCCCAGCCCCAGATCTTCCTTAAAGTTCTTACAGAATTCAACAGTGAACCATCAGGTTGGGATTTTCTTAGTTGGTAGGGTTTTCTTATATATATATAGAGAGAGAGAGAGAAATTTCTCTTGATTCTAACAATATCAACAGGATACAACAGACATTAATCACATACATTAAAATATTTTAGGTAAACGTAACTTAACCCTTTTGTCAGTGCAGCTTATAAAGTATATTATGCTGAAATAAATGGAAGGTAGACATATAAAAAAAAGGGTAAAGGGAAAAGGACCTCTCACTGGGAAGATGAAGAGCTATGTCAGTGGGTAAAGAGACAAAAGAGAAGCTGAACTCTGTTGGAATGATTTTATAACTATGACAGCAAGGTTTCAAGAGTATATTTGCAGAGTCCAGGTTTGGGTTGATGTGGGACAGTTTTGTTAGAATACTTGTTTGGTCAAGAGGGTGTTTTCAGATCAGTGGGAATGAATTTAGATACTGGAGAGACTATGTCTATTAATGCATTGGTTGGTAATTTTGTTGGGTTCCTCTAAGGGTAAAGAGGCAGGGAGAATTGAAGGATATGAGAGAAGTGAGAGAGTAGATCAAATGTGAAACTTAAAGTACTAAGCATTATAATTATCTAATACCAATAAAGATAACCAAAAGAAAGAAGAGTAAAAAAAAATGAAATCAGAGGACAGAAAAAGGTAAAAAGCAACAACAATTTTTTCTCCTTTTTAAGTTTTTCACTTAAAACTCCTTTTTCTGGATCAATTTTGCAGGCTTATGTCCAGTAATCTGAACAACTAATTTAATGAAAATACGCAATATAACAGCTATTGTTGAATTCCTACTATACTGTTCAGTGAAATTTTGTATTGTTTCTAACTTTTCTAATATTTTTACTATTTTTATTCTCTTTTTAAAAATAAAAGTAAAAACATAAAATAACATTCCACAAAAAAAAAGGAACAGAAACAGTGACAAGAATCAAATATTCCAAATCCAACAAACTGGTGAGATTGTAATGACAATTACCAAAACGACTGTAACAGTAACAACCTTGACATAGTTGTGGTAGCAGAGGCAGGGTTCTTCCACACAGCTGTCTCCTCACTTAGGTCTCTATCTGGTTTTAATTAGCCTCACAGTTTCCTCCAGCCTAAGGCCTAATAGAGGCCACTATGACAGTTGCTTATGGCTGCTGTCAGTTTTGGTTCCACTCCTCCACACTACTAGAGGGCTCGCCTTTTTCAGGAATCCTAGGCATAGTACCGCCTCCCAAGCACTTCTGCCCTTCTTGGTGGCTATCTCCTCCCATGTGGGAACAACACAGTGGGTAGGGCACTGAATATTCCACATTCCACACTGCCTAGTAGTTGCTAGAAATAAGCAGCTTATTGTTGTTATTATTATTAATTATTATTATTTCATTAAAAATTGATTAGTTTGGAGGGAATAGTCTGTCTCCCAGTGTTTCCATCCAGCCCTAGGGTGACAAGTGCTGGTGCCTAAGTTTTACTCCACTCTGTTTTCAGTTTGATTCCTGTGTTGGAGTTTTCCAACTTTTCCATGCCTAATGGGAAGTTATTTGGAGTTTATTTAATAATCCAGACTGGCTAAGAGGCTCAATAGCCACCTCTCTTAGCTTGATCCTTTCCCAGGAAGGTATAGGTGGTTCAGGGTTTTCTGATTTTTAGACAAATATTTTTATTCAGTATATGTCTATTCATATTATATATATATATATAGTTATTATCTATATATAGAGTAGTTTCTTTATACTCAAAAGTCAAGACCCTTTAACTTATTAATGAAGTGCTTTTTACAAATACTAATGAAAGAGTGCTTACATAAAATAAATAGAAACACACACACACACACACACACACACACACACACAAAACCTACTATGCTAAGATTGGAATACAATTTTAAGAGAGCAATTCTTATGGTTGTCATTAAAGCATAATTTTCCTTATTTAATATTTTAAAAACTCAATATGAGCTGGGCATGGTGGTGCATGCATGTAATCCCAGCACTTGGGAGGCTGAGGCAAGAGGATCAGTGCCAGTTTGAGACTAGCCTGGGATACAAAAGTGAGCTCAAGTTCATCCTGAACTACATAGCAAGACCCTGTCCTCTCAAAAAGACAAAAAAAAAAAAAAAAAAAAAAAAAAAAAAAAAAAAAAAAAAAAAAAAAAAAAAAAAAAAAAAAAAAAAAAAAAAAAAAAAAAAAAAAAAAAAAAAAAAAAAAACCTCAATATGAAAACAACACCAAAGCAATTTTTGCAGAGTGATTAAATCCAGGCCTTCATATGTGCTAAATGTGCTGTACCCTGAGTTGCATCTTAAGTCACAATGCAAAATTTTGGTTTTAGAGGTATTGTATTTAAACCAGTACTGTATATAAAATTTTATAATTATTAATGTTTGATTTCAAGGGCATGAATTTTCCTTTTGGTATAATTCTAATTTTTGCATTTGCCCTAAGGAAGGGAGATTCCAGTAAGACATATGCTTTTGGATAAAATTTATCATCACAAATTTTTTAAAATGGGCAAATTTATATAATTCTAATTTGAATCATAATAATTATCTAGTAAAGCCATGCATGGTGGCACACACTGTAATCTCAGCACTCTGAAGGCTAAGATAGCAATTCAAGGGCAGCTGGAAAATGTGGTGAAAACCTGTCTCAAAAAGGCAAAAAAAGGCTGGTGAGAAGGTGCAGCAGTCTAAAGTGCCTGCTTAGGAAAGCTTATGCAACCACAGGGACCATGGTTGGATTCCGGGCACCACAAGCTGTGCTAGCCCCACCCCCAGGGTAGGCTGAGCTGGCCATTGAAAAAAAAAAGTAGGAGCAATAACTATTAATCATTAGGACAATTATAAATATAATGCACTGGGGCTGAGGATTTGCCTCAGCGGTAAAATGCTTGCCTAGCAAGTTGGAAGCCCTGGGTTCAGTCCTCAGCACCAAAAACAAAAACTAAACCTCCGCTAAAATCAATTCAACCAAAAAAGTAAATAAATAAAAATATAGTAAAATTAAAAAAAGCTGGGTGTGGTGGTGCACGCCTGTAATCCCAGCACTTGGGAGGCTGAGGCAGGAGGATCGATGCGAGGTCGAGACCAGCCTGGGCTACAAAAGTGAGCCCAAGGCCAGCCTGAACTGCATAGTGAGACCCTGCCTCAAAAAGACAAAAAAATAAATAAATAAATACATAAAAAATAAAAATAAAAAAGATAAAAAACAAACAAGACAACTATAATATGATATATAATATGATAACCAAACAGTAACAAAAAGATTCAGGGATCATAGAAAATGTTTATCAATGTTGCCTTGAACATGTCTCTTAGTTTGTGATCTTCATTAATAATATATTTTAAAAATTATATTAACCCTGTGACTTCTAACACTCTTCTAACTTCAAATGCATTGAAATATTTTATTTGCTTTATACCCTAAAGTATATTGAAGAAACACATAAATTTATCTTTTAAAGTGTAATCTGGAAGTTGGGCAGCATTGCTGTTTTAAAATGTGAGAAAGTTTTTTCATTTTGTTTTTTTTCTTTAGTTTCATTTCGTTCTGTTTTTTGCCGAACTGGGGATAGAATGCAGGACCTCGCACTTGCCATGCAGACACTTGTGCCCCTGAGCTATGTCCCTAGTCCCTGAAAAGATCACATTTTGTGAGTATAAAATTGTAAATATCAGAAGTAGTCCAAATCCAGCGCAAATAGACTGACTTCACAAATTAATTTTCAGGACAGATGTATTTTAGTTAAATACCCAAATATTTCCTAGATAATCCCCAATGAATTTACCAAGTATAAAACGTTTCCAAGGAAGAGCTTCTGAGGGGTAATACTCCCTCTCTGAGTATTACCAAACCCTGCATCAATTTTATGCGAAAAATATAAACTTCACTTCGGCGGTTATTAATGTTGAATTCTCATAAATTGTTTTGCTTTTTAAGAAAAAGAATGCACAGTTCCCCAGTTGGAAAAGCATGTGATTGTTACTCTCACGAAAGAAAAATACAAAGTTGGGGACTTGTTGAAATTCTCTTGCCGATCAGGATTAACAAGAGTTGGGCCCGATTCTGTGCAGTGTTACCATTTCGGATGGTCCCCCAGTGTCCCCACGTGCAAAGGTAAATATTGACCTTAGGACTGATGGAGTGAGTACTAAAATGAGAATGCACATGGTGTTTATGCTCCTAACTTCTGGGAGGTTTCCAGTATGCCTGTAGTTCAGACATGGATTCATTTATCTAAGAAACCGATCCCCTGTGGCTTCTTAAGATATGTGTTAGTAATATTCATGGGTAAAATCCTGGTGGCTGAGACTGGCAAGTCTTGCGTTGTTACTTTTTATTCTGCCTACACTAGTCCTTTAACATTGAACATTTTATACAGTTTGAACCTCACCTGAAATCTCACTGAGTATGTGTGAACAATATTTAAGCATGTGTCACTTAATGGAAGTTAAAATATGCCAAGCTGCTTGTCGTGGTGATATTTTTTTCAAATCATTATAATTTGCTAACAGGTTTTCATGCATCTTTAAAATACCTAAATTGTTGAGCATATGTAAAGCCTAAATATACTTCTGATGTTACTTCATGAAAGTGATGCAACCGTAAATGTGAATCCAACATAAATATTGTTTCTTAAGAGTTCTATGATGTTATGGGATATGCAATAAATTAAGAGAAATCTCTCCCTGTCATTGGATTTTCAAATCATAAGATAGACAGTTTGGTCACTATTTACACAATCTGAATTGTTCTGTAGCTCAAGTCCATTCATGTGCTCAACCTCCTGAACTCCTCAATGGGGAACTGACAGAGGCCAGGAAAGAACAGTATAAGCACGAGGACGTGGTGGAGTACAAATGCAACACCAGATATGTGTTGAAGGGGCCAAGTAAAATCCAGTGTGTTGATGGAGAGTGGACAACACTGCCAATATGTATTGGTAATATATTTAAAGTTAAATAATTTTGTATTCATGTAAACATGCACAATAGGTCTTCATTATGATCTTTTTATGAACTTTGCATAGAGGAGAAACAAACATGTGGAAACATACCTGAGCTTGCCCATGGCTACGCCTTGCCTTCTAACCCTCCTTATCATCACGGAGATTCAGTGGACTTCAACTGCACCGAAACCTTCACAATGATTGGACACAGATCAATTACATGTGTTAGCGGAATGTGGACCCAACTCCCTGAGTGTGTTGGTGAGAATATACCTCATAAATTGATGTTTGCTATTTTAATAGTTTTATAGCAGATACATTTTGTTTCTTTGTTTATTTACTGAATACAGGGTCTCACTATGAAGTTCAGACTCATAGTGTTCTTCCTGTCTCAGCCTTCCCAGCCCTGGGATTACAGGAACATGCCCCCGTGCCTGGTTTGGGGTCTGGCATGGCATGCTGTACCCAGAATCGGACTTCGGTCCTTGCACTTGTCAGGCAGGTACTTAGACTGCTGAGATATCTCCCCCACCCTATTACAAGAGTATTTTCATTCATGTTTTTTTTTTTTTTTAATTTAGGGGTATTCTTCAAAATAAATACTTTTAAATATAATAAAACAAAATGTTATGTTTAACTCAGTTTATATCTACAGAAGAAAAATAAAACCCGCAATAGAATTCTCAAATGTTTTGTGTTTGGCATTATCATTTATTTTATAAAAAGAAAGCTACACTTTACACATAAATTTCCTAGGCTCAAAACAAGAACATTTACTACCAAGAAAATGTTACATTGTTTTTACAGACATGGCATTGTTGTAATACAATAATCACTTGAGGCCCTAGAAGGCAAATAATGACTTTGCAATTTTCCATAGAAATACTTTCTGTCTTAAAACTCATTTGTAAGAAAGATGAACTCTCAACTCGGTAGTGTCATTCACTGGGGAGCACATTTAGAATCAGGATAGGAAATAAATTCCCTGATAGATTTCACGGCGGCAAAATCACCCTGCCATTTTTTGTGATCAGTTTTTTCTGACTAATTGTACAGGACTTCAGGGCCCTCATTCACTTTTCTCCTAGACTGAGTTCTTTTTGTAGTGTTCTTGGGTCCTTCAATCAAAGGGTGTCCTAGATGTCCCGCTTTTCTTACCCCCTGGATTTCCAGATTTTTGTAAGTGATTAATCTCAGCAATATGGAGAGCTCCTCAGGAATAAGGATTTGTGGCTGTCGCATTCCCTAGGGTATTCCCAGCAGCCGGAAGACAGGCTACCATACACGAGGCACTCGATAAGGGTCTATCAATGAGTCAATATGTTTTGCTGCTTTTAATCTCTCACCATTCTTGCTAAACACATCCCTAGCAAAAGCAATACCTTCAGTCCGTTCAAAACTAACCTCATCATCGTTCTTTTCCATTTCCATACATGATTACATCCCCTTCATGCTAAAGGAAAGCCTACTACAATATGAGGCATGAAAGCTCTCAACTCTTTCTGCTAACTCTCAGCTTCAGTGGTTATTCTTCTGGTCTCAGCATTTTGTTCCCTCTGGTTAATTTATCTTACGTCTGCTTCCTACAACACTCTTGTATCAATCATTGACTATAATGATTTAATACCACCCTCTCACTATTTCTGCTCATCTGGCTTTTTTGTTCTTCTCAAAGTATTTATTTTCTCCCAATAAATAAAAACATTTTTCCAGAAACTGGTCACAGGCCCCAGCTGCAAGCACGACTATGCTTTCTGATCTCTGCCCTTCCCTTAGCTACCACCTGGACAAGAATGTCTTATTCCCTCTATTGTAGCACTGGGAAGAATTATGGATGAGACTAATTCTCAGTGGTAGTGTGCTTTGAATTAGCCTACTTTATTGTGTGTGAAGGCTGACTTACAAAATCATTACTCTCTTTCAGCTGGTAACTTATTTTTCTTTGTTCTGTTCATCTTCACATGACTCTACTTTCCTAATTAACAAAAATTAACAGAGACAACCACTAACATCTTACTTAATTCGATGCAATTTTCATATTTAGTGCTACCTAATACATAAATACCAACAGTAGCCCACATTTACTTCATAACAGAAACAATTTAATTTTATTATGATATTGCAATATCATTAGATTAACTATTGGAAACATTGTAAAAATATGTAAAGAAATTATGACTTTAAGCATCCAGTTTCTTTTTTCAAGTACTTATCTCATCAGCGGTTCTCAACCTGTGGGTCGTGACCCCAGCGAGGGTTGAATGACCAAAACACAGGGGTCGCCTAAAGCCATTCTGAATCATAATTGTAGCAAAATTACAGTTTTGAAGTAGCCACCAAAATTATTTTTTGTTTTGGGGTCACCACAACATGAGGAACTGTATTGCGGGGTCATGGCATTAGAAAGGTTGAGAACCACTATCTTGAATATTTTATATTGCACACATATGAAATCTATTTTTCATATTGTATCTTAAACATATATATATATATATGTTATTAATTTATTTTCTATTTCTTCCATTTTTTGCAATATTTTACAATTGTGCCTTTAAAGATACAGAGTTGTTCACAATCAAGAAAGCAAGTGAAGGGCTGGGATATATTTCAGCAACACACTGCCAGCTTGGCAAGTGCAAAGTCCTGGGTTCAATTCCTGGTATCAAAAAAGGGGGTGGGGTGGCAGCCAGATGTCTCAGAGATTAAAGCATTTGCTTAGCCAGGCACAGGGACCAGGGTTCAATCCCTAGCATGCAGTGCTGGCCCAGCCCCCAGGGCATGCTGAGACAGTGATTGAGCCTGGATGTGGTGGTATGCCCCTGTAATCCCAGCCCTTAGGAGGCTGAAAACAGGAGAATCACTACAAGTCCATTCTGTGTAGTGAGACCCTGTAGACCTTGTACTAAATATATTTTAAAAAGTAAGAAGGGCCACAAGATGGCTCAGCAGTCTAACGTACCCGAGGTTCAATCCCCAGGCACCACATGCTACATCAGCCCCACCCCCAGGGCAGGCTGAGCTGGCCATAATATTTTTTAAAAAAATAAGTAAGAAAGAAAAGAAAACAAATTAATGGAACATATGCACGGATTTCAAATCTGAGTTGAAATTTAGTCCCCTGATGGCTGTTCACTATGTAGAACGTCTGAGAAATGGAACTACACATGCTCTTTCAGTACTTGAAGTACAAAATAATTTTATGACAGATATTGTCTCTGATATTTTAACTGGACATGAGACTTATGTTCATGACAATAGCTCATTTTACACATGTGATCAGAAACAAATAGTTGGTAGAATATGAAGGTATAAGTCCTAGTTTCTTCATAACTTGATACTATAGCTTTTTATGTAGTAGTAAATTTGTTTCTTACAGTTGGTCTTTTTTTTGAAATTTGAAGAATTTCTTGTAATTATTTGTTTTCATGAAAATATTTTCATGTTTGTAGCAACAGATCAACTTAAGAATTGTAAAGCACCACCTTTCATTGTAAGTCAAACACAATTACATACGAATGAAATTCAACATAACTTTACTGTAAGTTACAAATGTAGAGGAAAGCCAAAACTTCAGCACTCTACCTGCATAAATGGAAGATGGGATCCTAAACCCACCTGTACAAGTAAGCACATTTTTAAAGTTCTAAAATATTTATTCAATTTGTTCTTATTTGTAAAAATAGTACCTTTGTGAGTTTTAACATTTTGCTATTGCATCATACAAAATTTTTAGGTATGTCTGTTGTTTAGAAAGTAACCAAAGATGAACTTTATATTTTTCTTCTATCACATCCATTGGTTGTAGCATTTCTATAATGTTAAAACATATACATTGGATAACTTCATGTCAGTCTGTAAGAACTATGTGTGCTCATTACTATCGATGTGTTATTGGAATTTCATTTTCTTCTTGGTCTTTATATGCATACATTCTTTAATGATTCTCCTTCTCCAGTCTTGATGGACTACTTTCATACAGGTACAGACCATCAATCAGCCAGGCTGGATATTTGGAAGCTTCACAAGTGTCTTCCCTGGAAATACCTTCTCTTGATGTGTATGCCTAGGAATTTGAAGTTTCCTTTTTCAGAAGCTTATATTCATTGTTTCCTCTGGCTATGATATACAGTACCACAGGTGCTCTGGGGTTAAAAGAACAAAGACCTTAATAAAGATCATAAAGTGCACAGATCTTTGCTCTCGCTGGTCTAGGTCACCAGAATGGTATGAATTCACTTCTCTGCCTTAAGCTGGGCAAACCAGAAACCTTACATTTAGCAGCTATCTCAAAACCTGGAGCACTAGACACAGGTTCTTATTGGCTTTCCCTGAAGGAGAATCCTCTCTATTTTCTCTATCGTGCCACAGGTTTCCTGGAAATGGTAGCCCCCGTCTGGTTCTTTGTCTCTGTCTGCAGCCACCAGACAGCTAGAGTTTTCCAAACCCTGTCAATGCTCCAAGATAAGTGAGAGCAGCCCATTCTTCAGGCCACTTTCCACAAAGATGGAATGATAGAGTCAAGGTTCACTCTTTGGTCTCCTGAGGGACAAACTGCCAAGGCATATAGGCCTCTGTCTGCTTTGGTGCGTGTCTTTGGAACATCATTATACAATCTAGAATTTTTTCAGTCTCATTGGCCTCCAGGCATCTATCTCACTAGCACTTGCAGGCAGTAGGTACAGTAACCAGTGTGTGAGCTGGTTCCTCAAGGAAACTCAGACTATCAGACACAAGTCGTGTCTGAAAAGCTGACTGCTGTCCTTTCTTCTCAACTGGGTGGCTTTATGCTAGGGGAGGCAGGGAGAGGCCGTGAATTTCCTCACTGGCTTGAGTGCATCTGGCTTCATGCCCAATAAGTTGTATCGCCCTCACAATTGTTTTGTAGATTTCTTACAAAACTGTTGGTTTCTGATTTTTGAATCTGTGTCCGTGGAGTTTCCTAGAGTGCCATCTTGTGGATGTGATGTCACACTTCTTTTTTTTTCTTTTTTTTTTTCCCCCTCTGTATTTTAGGGGAGGGTCTACAGGGTGTTCAGGGTCTCACTACTAGATCAGACTCAGATTCCTGTTTACAGCTTCCCAAAAGCTGGGATTACAGGTACGTGCCACTAAGCCCAGTCTCAGTAGCTGTCTCAGGGCACCCCTAGGAACAGGGCCCACACATCAGGCCCAGGAATCAAATCCCTGGCCCCTGCTCCTGCTTGTAGGTTCTTTAATCTGCTGAGCTATTTGGCTGGCCCTTTTTTTTTTTATTCTTGATGCCATTTTTTTCATTTATTTATTTATTTATTTTTGTTTGTTTGTTTGTTTTTCTTGATCTGGGGAGATAGCTCAGTGGTCTAAACACTTACCTGGTTCATTCCCCTGTACTGAAAGCTGTACCAGCCAAGGAAACCAGGCATGATGGCCCACACCTGTAATCCCAGCACTGGGAAGGCTGGGACAGGAGGATCACCATGTGTCTACGTTGCATAGTGAGACCCTGTACCAAAAGAATAATTTTTTTAAAAAAATTATATTTTACTAATAACTTTGGAAAACTAATTCTAATACTACTTTTTCTGTTTAATTTACAGTTTCCCTATTTTTTCCCTATCTTTAGCTTTGTTAACTCTTATAATTTTATCTTTACATTGACTATTGCTTTCTTTCTTTTTAGCTTAATTTTCTCTCTGTCTCTGCCTCTGTCTGTCTGTCTGTCTGTCTGTCTGTCTCTCTCTCTCTCTCTCTCTCTGTCTCACTTTAAAGCACCATTTCTTAAATTATTGCTTTAGCCACATCCATAAAGCTAGAGACATATTTGATTTTTAATAAATATGTTTATATATGTATTCCATTTTTATCCCATTGAAATATTTGTCACTGCTCTTCCGATTTGACCTTCGGTGCCTAAAGTATTTAGAATTTCCTATTTAATTTCCAAATATATGCTTTTTTCTAGATAATTTATTCTACTTTATAATTTAATTTTGTCAGAGAAAGTATGCAGAATTTCAGTATTTTTAAATGTATCTGTATAATATATAGGCAACATTCAAAGGGAAGAAAATGCTGAGATAAGAAGGATGGGAGAGGCAGAGAGGGAGATGCATCTATGAACTGAAGCAGGATGCCTTCAATAATTATACTGCTGATTTCTGCTGGACTATGGAAAGGGACAGTTCATGCTTAATTTTTTTTCTCTTCTTAATTTCTTATAACCTTTTTTTCCAATTTTGCATGTATTTCTCTGGTAATCTAAACAGCTGCTTTTGTTTTTAATGTATTTAGTACAGTGTCTCACTGTGCAGCTTGGACTCATAGTGATCCTTCTTTTTTTAGCCTCCCCAGCACTGGGACTACAGGTGTATGCCACCATGCCCAGACTCACTGGCTGGCTCAGCATGCCCAAAGGAGGGAGGGGTCAGTGTAGCATACAATACGTGGGATCAGATCCCAGACCCTGTGCTGGCCCAAGCAGGTGCTTAGTCCACTGAGCTATCTCACTGGCCTTTAAACAACCAATTTGAAGACATTATGCAATACAACAAATATTTCAAACCCATATTATTTTGTTGAGTGAAATTCTGTATCATTTCTAATTTTAATTATTATTTTGTATTCTATTTATTTATTATATTATCTTTTTTTTGTATTCTAGGGAACGGTCTACAGGGTGTTTAGGGTCTCACTAGTAGATCGGACTCCTAGTGATCTGACTGTTTGCAGCCTCCCAAGAGCTGCCACCACACCTAGTCTCAATTGCACTCTCAGTGTGCCCCACGGACAAGGCCAACATGGCAGGCCCAAGGATCGAACTCTTGGCCCCTGCACCTGTGCATTCTCTTTAAAAATTGAAAAAAAAAATTTCAAAAACAGAATAGGTAACACTGAACTGCAATACAAGCTTTACAAAACATATAAACATGGGATTTTATATGATAAATTATTATTCATAGTTATTGACTTTTTCTTCATTGATGACTAGTCTTTTAATATTTTGTTAAAATGCTTTTATCAAAGAGTCTGGTTTTAATGTTTTCCAGAAGAAGAAAAAGATTCATGCCCACCTCCACCTCAGATTCCCAAAGCTCAAATTATGAGGACCACTGTGAAATATGAAGATGGAGAAAAAGTGTCTGTTCTGTGCAAAGAAAATTACATACCTCTGAAAACAGACGAACTTGTGTGCAAAGATGGAAAATGGCAGTCATTACCACGCTGTGTGGGTCAGTGGTAGTGGGGATTGCTTGCTTTGTAGAATCTTCACAGTTAATATTTCATGATGCTCTGTGTGATCTACACAAATGAAACAACTAAAAACCTTTCTCTATATCCATTACAATTCATCCAGAACTATAAGTTAACTGCAGCCATCAATTAATAATCAATCATTGTTTTTCATTTCTATGAAGATAATATACACAATTTGGAAAAATATGTAAAGGCCAGTTAAAATTCTCTTTTTAAATATTCTGTTCCACATAGTGAATAGGACGTCTGAACAAGAATATGAATGAATGGCACACCTGAAAAACAATACGACAGCATAACTGCTGTGAAGCCATAACTGAAATAATATTTGATTTTGGTTTTCAATTTAAATTTTTGATTTCTATTTTACCCTTTGATTTCTGCTCTTGATGTAGAGAAAATGCCTTGTTTCCAACCACCTCAAATAAACCATGGAACTATTGAATCACATGGATCCTCGGCAGAAATGAACCAAAATGCCGAGTCTAGACCATATGCGCATGGCACTAAGTTAAATTATACTTGTGAAGATGGCTTTGTATTATCTGCACAAGATGGAATAACATGTTACATGGGAAAATGGAGTTCACCCCCTGAGTGCATCGGTAAGGGCAGTCTGGAAAATAACAACTTTGGTTTTAGTACAAGTCATTAAAAATAATGACATGGGAGGATTGCAGGTCAGAGCCAGGCTAGGTGCTTTAACAAGATTCTGTCTGAAATTAATATTTTAAAAACTTTTCAGTAAAATCATTAAAAAAATTGTTATGAAAACAAGAGGACATAGTATACTGATTTTGATATATATCAATTATATATTATCACTCAAAAGCTTTTGACCAAATTCAGTCAATTTTATCATTTATTTTAAAAAAATAGTTTGCATCATAAATTTGAATGATCCATCCATGTAGATTAAAGAATTTCCTTTGCTGATAGGTTTTTAAATATTATTACAGGTCTTTGCTACAGCATCTTTTCTGAGTTTCTGTATGTCTGCTTTTTTCACTCATAATTAATTAGAAACGTTGGGCTACTTCTTAACTATATTGTCATTGCTGGTTGCAAATTCTTGCTCAACTTGTGGCAGTGTTTCATAGGTGTGATATGGATTAGTAGGCATTCATAAATCTTCTCTGGGATGTCAGAGGGGATGCTATACTACCATTGCATTGAAAAAAGAAACCTACTCAATGTGAAAGCTAGCACATAAAATTAAATTTCTGAATTAGCAAAACATCTATAAATTCTTTCACTTTTTATTTTTAGGGCTTCCATGTGAACCTCCACCTTCAATTGATAATGGTTTTGTGTCTCAAGAATTGGAAAATTACCAATATGAAGAAGAAGTTACATACAACTGTTTGGAAGGATTTGGAATCGATGGACCTGCTTTTATACGATGTTTAGGAAAAAAATGGTCCACTCCACCAGTCTGCATAAGTATAGTGTATTTAAGATTATTTTATGTGTAATGAATACCTCAAATCAGTGTGAAAATAGTACAAGTAAGAATGCAAGCTGTAATTTAGAATTTTATAAGGTATTACTTAAAGGTTCTGGAATAAGGCAGAGAATTATAGCCTTAATGATAAAAAAAAAAAATATGATGAGCTCTTATGGTTTGTGTGATTTGTTCCCCCAAATCTCAAGCAGTTATGGGGCAGGCTTCTAGAGTTCATGATTAATTCATGACGCAATGCTGGGATTGAGGGTGTAAGTGCTACACCCGCCCTGGGGTGAGTAATCTGCATACAACAGAAAGAAGGGAGGGAGGCTTCTTAGCTCTCACAGCTGCTGCTGCTCCCTTTGCTCTTTGCTGTTTTCTGCCACTGTGAGCCGCTGCCCTCTGCCTTGTGAGCCAGCCAAGTATGGACTGAAATTTTCAGTAACTGTGAGGTACTGGAACTCACTAACTAACTAAATAAACCTTTCGTTCCTTAATTTTGGGTGTCAGGTATTTTGTCCCAGCACTGAAGGAAAAGTAACTGAGCTCTCAGCAGGATTATTTCATTTTCACATCACTTTCTGTGGACTTTCAGAATCCTCTGATTCATACTCCCCAGGTGCTCCTCTCTGTGCCTGGAGCATAGTTTCCCCTACTTACCAGACTCATTTTTGTTCAACCTGCGTTCTGTGATCTCAGTACAGACGTGCATTTTGAAAAATTTTGAAATACTTACTATAAACAACTAACATCTGACTAACATCTGAATAGAAGCAAAAAGTAAAAATACATAATATCCATGAAAATAATGGGAGTTTAAAAAGTAATTTCAAGCATTACACCACTAATATTTTTCAGACATAAAATATTATCATTTTATACTGCACCTTTGATATATTTTGAGTCTGTAATTAAGTAAAAATTGTGACCATGTCTTTTTTAAGTGATAGGAAGCATACTATAAACTATTTATTGATCCTCTATGTACAAAAATTATTTAAAATATAATTGTTGTATAGTATGTGCTTATAATATTTGCCAAACTGAGTAAGTATTGTTTGTTCCAATTTTTTCAGGAACAGATTGTTTTAATGTGCCCACCTTTGAAGGTACTATACTTGAAACACCGAAGAAAGAATTTTACAGGTCGGGAGAACAAGTGACTTATGGATGCCCAACATTTTACTATATGGATGGTCCTAATACTGTGACATGTGTTAATGGCCAATGGCTAGGGGAGCCAAAATGCAAAGGTACTTGGACAAAATTTACAAGAAATTTATTAAATTGTCTTGGGAAATATAAATGATCTCTTCAACATTTAAAAAACAAGGTTACACTAACTTTTAGGCCCAAACAAAGTTTGTATATTGGAATAAAGAATGTAGTTGAACAACCAGTAGTTAATGTCATAGCTCAGTTGTCCTTAGAATGTAGTCCTGGGCCAATAGAGTCATTATCTTTCAAAATTGTTACAGATACAGAAAAAATGCATGTGCTTACGCATCTTAGACCTACTAAACCAAGTATCTGTGGTTCGGACCTTGAAAATTAGGAAAGTTTTTTTAGAACTCAAGTTTTTTAGGGAATTTTATGCATGCTTCAGTTTTGGGTTGATACAAACTCCTAGTACTCTCCGCTCACCTAAAACACAATAATGAATCTTACATTGTTCATCGTGTTATCCTTAAACATTTGTAAAAATATTAAACCACGGTTTTTATAAGTATACATTTTTGTTGTTTTCTCCTATCATGGTCTGGATTTTTATTCAGAACATTCTTCTTTTATGTATGGTATTCTTCAAACTGTGTTCCTAATGCTTCACTTATTCGCTAAGGACATTCTTTTTGCATTTGTTTTTAAGAAATACACATATACAGTTAAGACGAAGTATGATTACATGCCAAAAACTAGTGTCGGGCCAGCGCAATAGCTCAGCAGATTAAAGCACCTGCAAGTAGGTGCAGAGGGTGGGGATTCAATCCTCAGGCCTACCATGCCTGCCCTGTGCCACCCCTGCCCCCAAGCACAATGAGATGGCAATTGACACTGGGCATGGTGGTATGTGCCTGTAATCCCAGCTCTTTGAAGGCTGTAAACAGGCAGACCACTACAACTCCAATCTAGAAGTGAAACCCTGAGCACCCTGTAAATCCTTCCCTAAAACATACAAAAACAGAACAAAACTGTCATTCTAACTTCTTTAGAATTTTTTTTTTTTTTGCATTTTCAAATTCTTGTCGCATTTAAAGAATTTGTTATATTTTTCTACAAAACTCAAGTGGCATTATCAAGACATTTTTACACTGGCTTCTAAGGCATAAAATATACTGGGTACAGTTAACTTTTTTCTTTTTATCCAGATAATTTCTGTGAAGATCCACCAATAGTGAAAAATGCTACTATAATATCAAGTCAGATGGATAGGTATCCACCTGGTGAAAGAGTACAATATCAATGTAATAAGCCTTTTGAAATATTTGGAGAAGTAGAAGTAATGTGTCTAAATGGAACGTGGACAGAACCACCTCAATGTAAAGGTAAAGTAGCACATTTCTCAAAATTATTTTGAAGATACGGTATGGACAAAATATGTTTTAAGAATCATGGGCCCTGCATGATATCTCAGTGGTGTAAAGCGCCTGCTTAAGAAAGCTTAGGCGGCTGCAGGGACAATGGTTCGATCCCTGGCACCACATGCTGCGCCAGCCCTGCCCTCAGGGCAGGCTGAGCTGGCCATAAAAATAAATAAACAAACAAAAGTTCTGAAACAAGAAAAAAATAAATAAAATTAAAATTAAAAAAAGAATCAATTAAAGTAATCCTTAAAGAATATAGTTTAATGTGAATAAAACTGTATTGTTAATATTTTAATTCTTTGGTGGATTGAACAAAGAGTTATGATATCACTAGGATACAGTATTACCAATAAAGATCCAATCTGATGTAAGGAACAGTTGCAATATGAGACTTCCTTACCTAAAACATTAGCTTAGTTTCTTCCTAAGGAATAGATGTATAAAATACACACTTTGTGCATTTGACAGTCATGGAGATAATCGCTGTGAAATGCGGAACAGGCAATTGAAGATAAAACATGAAATAAGATATAAATTGAGTATTTTTGGTGTAGAGGTTATATTTCAATATATGTGGCTAATGGCAGGTATCCCAAGAGTTAGTGTATTCATAATAAATTTTAATGTTCAACCATGGAATAATCCAATATTTAGTTTTAAAAAATATGAAAATAATTTCCATTCTAAAAATTTGATTATGTTGAGTATAGTTTCAACACACAAGAAGTAGAATCTATTGTACATCTTTCTTTTGCCAATTACGTAGCTCTTTTCTTTTTCCTGAAGTCATGATCAACTTAGGTTTTTCACTTATATTTGAAGACTTTCCTTAGTTATACACTAAGGGTAATTCTGAGGGAAACACATTCTCTTGGCCTTCCTTTGTTTGATCATTTATTTATATCTTTAAGGTAGTGTCAACAGATATGTAATTTGAGGGTCTGTCGCTTCCTTACATGACCTGCATGGCCAAACTTAAGAAGTCCATTTGTTTCTATTTTCCATTCCTGTTATATTGATCAATTCTAAGTTCTCATCAGTTCTAAGTCTCAGTGCAGGCATCATATCTGTGTTCTCTTTTGTACTGTCTTTTCTGATCTTCAGTGTGAAGAATAAGTGTTAATTTTATATTCTAGATGGTTTGGGTATTATATAGAAAGACCACATTATATCGCAAGCTCCTGTTTAGCAGGTTGCCATGATTTTTATACTGTGAAGTCTAGGTTTTTAAGACTGCTTAAATCTTGCTGGTATTGCAAGGGAAAAGACAGGCATCTTACTGTCTCTGCATGTAGGTGGTCTGTACATAGAAGTTTTATTCAGTGCCTTACAATTATTTTTCTACAGTAGGTGAGACATTATGTAAAATAATGTTTTGGTCTTACTAAGTGCTGCCTTTCTTGATCCTCTAGTTAAAGAGAAGAGTCTCCTTTGGGAATTTTCTTCACATATCTGAATCTAGTATAGTTCCCAAATTGTAGTTTTCTCTAGTGTGATAGTCAACATATGTGAGACTCTAAAGGACAACTCAAGCCCCACATTGATCCTTCACCTATAAATTCCTGTGCTGATAGAGTTCCCTATATCTTCCTAAGTCTGTTTTAAAATATCTTTATTAAATTCCTTTTTGCTATAAGCACCTAATATAAGAAAAGCATAGAAATGTTTTGTGATCCTCAAACTTGTACCAGGAAGCCATTAATCCTCTATGTCATCTACAAATGGCATGCTTTGAAACCTTCAAGAGTTGATGTTTCTTTGGTAATAAAAATAAGCAACTGATTAGCTACCCAATGAACCCTGTAGTGTTTTGTATATAAGAACAAGATACTTTCACTGTTATCTTAGCTACCTACCTTTTTGGTCTTTAACACATTTTCAATACTTATAACTACAAAGCAGACCTATTTAGCAATGCTTTATATGCACCTTCAGGAAAGTGAAAGGTAGCGTTTAAAAATGTGACTCAGTTTATATGATTGCAATTTCTTCAAGCAATCTTTCTGTTAAAATAAATCACAAAAATCTTGATATGATGTGTAACATAGGATTTGTGTTGGCTTCTAGCCTGTATTTTGATTTGTATATCATTAAATCATTTTTTTCTTCTTTTCAGATTCTACAGGAAGATGTGGACCTCCCCCACCTATTGCCAATGGGGACACTACTTCATTCCCTCTACCATTATATCCCCCAAACTCACGTGTTGAATATCAGTGCCAGAACTTGCATGTACTTCAGGGCAACCAGCAAATAATATGTCAAAAGGGAGAGTGGTCCGAACCACCCATATGCTTACGTAAGTACTTCCATATTCTCAAGGATCCTGGGAAAATCAGTACAATGAATAAGACTTTTCCTCTTTGCAACAGAACAGTCATTGTAATAACTATTTTGATGAATGGTTGACAACCAAGTATAAATATGTAAGAAAATAAAAGCTAGAAAATCTTTTTTAAAATGTTTAAGTGATGGATACATTATGTATGTACTCAAGGTATAAGGTGTGAAGATTTTTTTAAAATATATTTTATTTTTAGTTTTATACTGAAATGTATTAATTATTCCCATCCGTTAGAGTCAGTCTGAGATTTTCAAAAATGTATACCCGATACCCTCATTAGATCTAGCCTCCTCTTCTATCTATCATCTGTGCCATATGTACTGCCCCAAACCTCTATCATTGTACCTTCAGGTTAACTTTGCTCACTTTTTGCGTATAAGAAAGAGCAAACATTATTTGTCTTTCTGTGTTTGCTTTATTTTACTTAACATTCCTCAGGTATATGTATTTTTTGTCTGCATGATAAGATTTCAAATTTTATGGATAAATAGAATTCCACTGTATAAATATACCATATTGTAGGGCTGGTGAGATAGCTCAGCAGACTACACACTTGCTTAGGCAGCGAAGGAACTAGGGCTTGATCCCCAGCACCATCTCACCCCTGGGCATGCTGAGCCATCCAGAAGACCCAGTGTGATGATGCATGCCTGTACTTCCAGAGCTGGGGAGGCTGAAAACAGGAGGATCTCTGTGAGTCCAAGCTGCACAGTAATACCCTGTAACAAATACAATTATTTTATGTAATATAATTATTATATATTATATGTTATAATTCTATTATATATTATATGTTGTAGTGTATGTAGTATATATATTATATAAATATATGTCATATCACTTTTATTTATTTACCCATTGGTGAGAGTCTAGGTTGATCCTGTGTCTTAGCTATTGTGGATGGCAAAGTGTTAGCAATAGTCATGAAGCCATCTTTTGGTGTACTGATTTCATTTTCTTTAGATATATTTCCAGCAGTAGGATAACTGGATCATATGAAAGATAATTTTTTAGATTTTTAAGGGGCTTTTATATTGTTATCTGCAATAACTATTTTAATTTATGTTCCCAACTTGGTTTGTAAGAATTTCTTTTTCCTCATATCTTCAATTTTCATTTGCTATTTTTCAGGACTTTTAGTAACAGAAATTTTAACTGGTATAACATGGTACCTCTATAGTTCCAATATACATTTTCCTTATGGCTAATAATAGTGAACTTTTTATAGATCTGTTTTCTGGATTTCTTCTATTGAACAATGTCTATTCAGGTTGTTTGTCCAATTCTTAGTAGAATCGCCTGTTTTCTTTCTTACTTACTCATATATTTTGTATGTTAACTTTCTGTCAGATGAACACCTGGAGGATTTTCTCCAACTAACAAGTTCTGTCTTCATTCAGTTGATTGTTTTGCTGTGCAGAAGCTTTTCCATTTGATGGAACTCCCTTTCTTAACATTTGCTTTTGTTTCTTGTGCCTTAATGGACCTATCCAGATAATCATTACCTACACCAATTTCTTGACATGTTTTGCCAATGTTTTCATCTCACAGCTTCAGATTTCTAAATGTTATATTTAGAACTTTGATCCACATTGAGTTTATTATTGTACTGGATGAAGGACAAGAGTTTAGTTCCAATCATCTAAATGAAACTTTCTTCAATGAAGTATCTTTCTTTCCTTCTTTCTTTCTTTCTTTCTTTCTTTCTTTCTTTCTTTCTTTCTTTCTTTCTCTCTCTCTCTTTCCTTCTTTCTTTATTTTTCTTTCTTTCTTTCCTTCTTTACTTCCTTCTTTCTTTTTTATCCTATATTAAGAATCATTTGGGTCTAAATGCATGAGTAAAAACCTAGAATCCCTATTCTTCCATTGGTTTTATGCCTGCTGAACACCCTACCATGCTCATTTATTTGTTATGCTTTTGTGTTACTATTTAAAATCAGATACTGTATGGCTCCAGCCTTGTTCTTTTTGGCCAAGGTTGCTTTTGGCATCCAGGATTACTCCTGCTCTATATGAACTTTAAAATTGTTTCCTCTTGTTCTGTGAAAAATGCCATTGTATTTTATTATGAGAGCATTAAATCTGCATAGTGTTTAGGATAGTATGACCATAGCAATATATATTAGTTTTTCTAACCCATGAGTATAGTACTATTTTTGTGCCTTCTTCAATTTCTTTCATGAATGAATTTTAACTATAGTGATATTTCATTTCTTTGGTTATATTTATTTCTAGTTTCCTTTAAAATTATTCAGAATAGGACTTTTCGTGACTTTTTAGTCTGAAAACTCATTATTTTGGATAGAAAACTACTTGTTTTGCATTTAATTATATATCTTGCTGTTTTATTAAATCTGTTTTTCTACTCCTCTTTTAGTGGAGTCTTTAAACTTTTCCATAAATAAAAACATCATTTGCAAACAGGGATAAATTGGCCTTTGCTCTTCCTATTTGTATGGCCTTTTAAAATTTCCTTTGCCTAAATCTTCTGGCTAAAATTTCTAGCACTAACCTGAAGAAATACTGAGAGAATAAACAGCCTCATCTTGTTCCTGATCTTAGAGGAAGTGTATTCCGTTTTCCCCCTTCAGTATGTTATTGACTGTATGCCCTTATACCCCTGAGATGTGATTCTTCTATACGAATTTGCTTGGCTCCTCCTCAGCATGTTATTGACTATATGCTTGTATAATCCTGAGCTATGATTCTCCTATACTGATTTGCTGGGCTCTATCATCATAAATGGATGTTAAATTTTATCAATGATTCTACACATCTACTGAAATGATCACATGACTTTTATCCTTGATTTTGCTGGTGTAATGTGTTTATGGGTTTGCATATATTGAACCATCCTTGCTTGCATCACTGGGATGAAACAAATTTGATCTTAGAAAATGATCTTTATGATCCTCTGTTGAATCAGATTTGCTGCATTTTATTGAGAAGTTTTACATATGTCTATCAGGGTTAACAGGCTATAGTTTTATTTTTCTTGCACCATTCCCTGGTTTTAATTAATAGATAATGGTGACCAGCATGAAATTAGAAGTGGCAATTCCCTTACACTTCTAAACATTTTAAATAGTGTCTTAGTTCTTTTAAAAAAAAAAAAAATCAACTGTAAGAGCGTTCTAACCTACAACTTCCTTCTTGGTACACTTTTTATTACTGATTCAGTCTCATTTGATATCCAGCTACTTGTATCTTTATTTCTTCAGGGTTAAATTTTGGTAGACACCGCTATCCAGGAATTTATTCATTTTTTCAAAGTTTACCATTTTATTAACATATAATTTCTTGTAATCCCTAATAATCCTTTGTGTTTCTGTGGTAACAGTTATAATACTGCCTTTTTCATGTATGATTTTATTTACTTATGCATTCCCTCTTCACTCCTTTTCAATAGTCTAACAAAAGATTTTCTAAAATTTAGTATATTCTTTCAAAACGTCAACTCTGTTTTATTGACCTTTGGTATTGCATTTTAAATGCTAGTTCTTGTGTGTTTGCTTTGAACATTATTTTTTTTTCCTACCAACTTTGATTTTTATCCATCTTATTTTTCTAAGTCCTTGAGACATTGTTAAATTTGTTACAATCTATTTTTATGTCTTATATTATTTATTATCTAATATTATACATGATATATTGTACTCGTAGTTTTCATCATGTTCTGCTTCAATTTTTGTTTATATTTTATTTTATTTTATTTTTATTTTTATTTTTATTTTGTCTTTTTGAGACAGGGTCTCGCTATGCAGTTCAGGCTGGCCTGGAGCTCACTTTTGTAGCCCAGGCTGGTCTCGAACTCACACCGATCCTCCTGCCTCAGCCTCCCAAGTGCTGGGATTACAGGCGTGCGCCACCACACCCGGCTTCTTATTTCTTTAACAAACAGTTTTTCATCCAAGACTTTATTATTGCCAGGCTTGGTGGCACATACTTGTAATCTCAGCACACTGGGAGGTTGACGGGAGAAGATCATAAATTCAAGTCCATGCTGGGCAACTGAGTGACTTGGCAAGACCCTACCTAGAAATAAAAAATAAACAAGGTTAGAGATGTAGCTCAATGTGAAAGTCTGGATTCAGTCTCTTATACCACTGAAGCAAATGTTCATCAACCACAACTACAACAAAACCAGTTGGTTATTCAGTGTATTACAGTTATATAACTTTAAAAATATTCCTTTTTACCTTAATTTTTAATTCATCCAGATGACAAAAGCCCAAAATATTCTGTATAAAACTTCAAACTCTGAAGAATGGAATATGTATTCTGAATCTACTGAGTGGAATATTTTTTAAGTAACTGTTACATCCACTTGATATAGTTTAAATTTTTGTTGGGGTGATTTTGTCTAATAATTTGGCTACATAATCTTTAGCTAATGAAAGTGTGCTGTTTAAATCCACTACATTATTTTACTGGATTATTACATTAGAGCCTTTCTCTCCTCCTGGTCTAACAGTTTTTTGCTTATTTTTGTTTTATAAAATCAATTGGTCTGACAGATACATATAGACTTATAATAAATTTATCTTTTAAGTTAATCATCTTTTTACCATTATATAATTATTTGTGTCTCTTCTTACATTTCTTTCTAGAAAGGTATTTTATTCTGATATAAGCAAAGCTAATCCTATTTGCTTTAAGTTTCCACTTGGTATATCATTGACCATCCTTTGACTTTCGGCTTTTGCATGCCTTTCCTAGTGAAGTGAGCTTCTCACAGGTAACATATGCAAGGTCTTATTTGTAACTCTGCTCATACAACTTGCATTTTATTTGTTTTGTTTTATTTGTTTGTTTTTGTACTTAGGAAAGGGTCTTCAGGGTCTATAGAGCCTCACTACATAAATCAAACTCAGTGATTCTCCCATTTTCAGCCTCCCAAAGTGCAGGTATTACAAGCGCACATGACCATGCCCTGTCTCAATCCATCTCAGCGTGCCCCACAGGGGGAGCTGGAACGGCACACCAGGGATCAACCCCTGGCTGCTGTGCTCTGCCTAAGTAGGTGCTTTTGTCTGCTAAACTGTCAGGCCAGCCCTCCAACTTGTGTGTCTTAATAGAAGAATTTGTTTTATTTACATTTAAGGTTGTTACTGAAAGTAAACATTTCATTTCCTAATTTTTAGTTTTCTCCTACTTGTTTTGAACATTTTGGGAATTTTTATTACTTTCTTATTCATCTTTTTAGCTTCATCCTTTATTGTATTGATTTATTTTATTCATTTCTATTTCTCTTTATCTCCTAGTGAAATTTATGTGTACTTTCACTGTGAAAGTTATCTTTCACTTCTCAATTTAACATTCTTTAGCATATTTTGCAAATTTAGTCTGTTAATAATAAAATCTTTTGCTACTCAATATCTTGGAAGTCAGTACTTCCCTTTCATTTCTGAAAGCTGAATAGGATTTTTGATTGGCAGTTATTTTGTCTCGGAACCTAAATATGTAATTATGTTCTGCCCTAGCTTATAAGATTGCTGCTTAGAAATCTACTGTTAGTCTAATAGAAAACACCTTAGAGATGATTTACTACTTTTCTCTTATGGATATTAGAATTCTTTTTGTACTTTTAAAAGTGTGATTAGCATGTCATGTTGAAGATGCATTTTGTTAAAGTATATTTTGGGTCCTGGTGGTTCTTATTCTTGGATGTCTATTTTCCAAATATAAGGAAATTCTCTTCCATTATTTCACAAAGCTGACTTTCTATGTCCTTAACTTTATTTTCTTCTCCTTTAGTATTCTGAAAATGCAGACTTTTTATTTACTATTGTTTCACAGGTCTTGAGTAGTGTCTTCATTATTGTCCTTCTACTGAGATATTTCTAAGGCCTGTGCTTCATGTCAGATATTCTTTCTTACATCTGATTTAACCTTATTGAACTATATGTTTTTGGTTGATGAAAAAAAAAAATTTAATTTCCTGGATGTCTGGTGTCTTCTCAAAATCTCTCTGCTTAAAGTTTCATTTGTCAGGCCGGGCGTGGTGGCTCACGCCTGTAATCCCAGCACTCGGGAGGCTGAGGCAGGAGGATTGGTGCGAGTTCGAGACCAGCCTGGGCTACAAAAGAGAGCTCAAGGCCAGCCTCAACTGCATAGTAAGACCCTGTCTCAAAAATACAAAAAAAAAATAAATAAATAAATAAATTAAAAAAATAATAAAGTTTCATTTGTAGGTGTGTTGTCTTCCTAACTTCATTCAACTGTTTCTGTGTATTCTGTTGGATATCTTTAAATATTTTGGGGAACTAGATTGGACTCGTAGTGATCCACCTGTTTACAGCCTCCCAAGAGCTGGGATAACTGAATCAAACATGAACAACCATGATATTATCTCAAAACCATATAATTGATCTTTTTTTTTTTTTTTTTTTTTTTTTTTTTTTTTTTTTTTTTTTGTCTTTTTGAGACAGGGTTTCGCTATGCAGTTGAGGCTGGTCCTGCGGTCACTTTTGTAGCCCAGGCTGGTCTCAAACTCGCACCAATCCTCCTGCCTCAGCCTCCCGAGTGCTGGGATTACAGGCGTGAGCCACCACGCCCGGCTAACTATAATTGATCTTATTATTAATATTTCATAGTAACATCCAATTATCACACATTAGACATTATATTTTTTCTTTCTTTGTCTTTTTGAGACAGGCTCTCACTGTGCAGTTCAGGCTGGCCTTCAGCTCTCTTTGTAGCCCAGGCTGGTCTCAAACTCACACTGATCCTCCTGTCTTAGCCTCCCAAGTGCTGGGATTACAGGCGTGCACCACCATGCCTGGTTCAACATAACATTTTCAAATCATTTACTCTCTTAACTTTATTTAAATTTATATGATATTTTTCCAGTTTCCTGGAAAAGCATTTTGAGGAGGAATTCCTAAAACATGAAACATTTTACTAGGAAATTAGTCTTTGTAGATAATGTGTATGCTGTTTAATAAATTATGGTCATTTTTTTCAGGACCATGTATAATATCAGAAGAAAATATGGAAAAACATAATTTAGTTCTTACATGGAGGAAAACACAGAAGCTTTATGCCCCATCAGGGGACACAGTTGAATTTCATTGCAAATATGGATATCGTCCAAAGCCCAGGGAATCATTTCGTGTACTTTGTCAGGATGGTTACTTGAAGTATCCCAGTTGTATCCCATATTAATTATGATTAATGCCAATGGTATGTTTGACTTTATCCAGGTTTTTTATTAGTAATCCAATTCTCAGTTTTATGTTTAAGTATTGTTGAATTCTTTTTTATCCATAAATGAGATTTTGGGTTCTTTTGCAGTGATGTGTTTAGAATTTGAGGGACCAGTGGCACATTTCTTAAAATATTGTATTCAGACTTGGCAAACCAAAATGATATGTATCAATCTTCTTCATAAAAATTATATCAAGAAATATAACTACTTCAGTGATTGTCTCTTCATACTATCTCAAATATCCCCAAGTTTTTTATACAACTCCTGAGTCTCTGAGAGTCTTTGTTTCCTAGTGCATGAAGAGAATACTGTCTCCATCTTTAAAATCCTATCACTCACAAATGTGGGAAAAACAAAATCACAAGTGAGTAGAAATATACACAATTACTACCTATTACTTAATTATTAATAAGTGAATGTAAAAGTGATGACCTGTATGAGCTTATAAAATGTATTGATGTAGTACTTTTCATGATAAGAACAAATCTCAAACAGAAATTAAAGCTGAATCATTCATATAATTGTATAAAAATTTCTAGCCAGACTGAAAAATAAAATTGAAGAGAAAATAATTCAGAGCTTTGTCCAACCTCATTTATTGAAGTCAGCATTATTGTGACATCAGAGCTACACTGGGGTAGTGCAAGAAATTACATGCCAAACACACCTGATGAAGCCAACATCAATTTCGACGCAAAAGCCCTCAGTTGAAAAATGTAATCCAACCATGGAATGCTAGGCTCACTTTTATTTTGTCTTACTCAGTTTCCTTGTTGCTGGGACAAAATATTTGACACCCACAACTATAGGAGAAGTTTATTGTGGCTCACCATTACTGTCCACGCTCAACTGGTTCTGAAGCAGGATGCCAGCCAGAGCTTGGGCAGCAGAAAGCTGCTCATACCGTGAAGCCAGAAAACAGCAAGCACAGAAGAGCTGGTGAAGAAGCTGTGCCCTGCCAGGTCACACTCTCAGTGACCCACATCCTCTGCAAGTCAGCCTAGCACCTTCGTAAACCAGGCAGCCTATGGCCACATAGGCCCATGGGGCCATTGTGGACCTAACCACAACACAGTTTAATAGCCTCCAATCCTCCATGCCTGGGGCTCTGGGGCCACCAGGATATGCCAAAATAGAAAGTTATCTTGCTCACGGATAGGAAGCAGCAACACTGTCAAAATGAGCATACTCCCAAAATTGAATTTCTCACAATATATACTTGTAATTAAATGATGTATTACTGTATATGCATAGTTTTTAAATATTACTTTTAGGGCTGGTAACAGTAGTGTCTGCTGTACCTTTTAGATTTTCATTACTTTTTCAGGTTCCCACAGTAGTGAGGTAAAACTATGTTTGTACATGTGGATCTGATTTATTTCACTTACCAGTATAGTCTCTAGCTACATCCATTATCTACAAAAGAATCAAATTTATCTTTTGAAATAGCTGAATAATGCTTCATTGTGTAAAAATACCATATTTTTTTCTCTATTCCTCAGTTGGGCAGTTGGGTTGTTTCCAAGACTTAGCTATGACAAATTGCACTGCTATAAACATGAGTGCACATATCACTGTTAAAAAAATAAATAAGCCTTATATAACCTTCTGCTTGAGAAGAGAAGGCAGTTAGAGGAGCTATTCACTATATCTTACTTAGGTGTACCCTTGGCAAACTGATTCCGTCCTTCTAGTTTCATATTCTGAATTTCTGCTTGAGCTGTGGACTGCCCAGACATTTGATTCTGGTAAGACTTTTAGTGAACCTCATCTAAGAGAAACGTGCGCTCCACTCAGCCTCACTTGGCTCCTGTTGCTGGAAGCACAGCTCATTCATGATGAGGCAGCTTGGTCACTTGTAGTAAGCTAAACTTGCATTGGATATTCAGGGTCATTTCAACAACTGCTGGAGGTTTTTTTTCTTTTTTTCTTTCTTTCTTTTTTTTAATTTAGTACATGATCTACAGGGTCTCACTGCACAGATCAGACTTGTACTGATCCTCTTGTTTTCAGCATCCCAAGAGCTAGGATTACAGGTGTGTACCACTATACCTGGTCTTGTTTAGTTTTCGTATCAGGGATTTTTCATTCTTTCCTCCTGAAGACATCAGCTACCTATAAATAAATGGAACAAGAATGGAAAGAAATGGCATTTGGCACTTGAGAGTAGTATGGGTGAGCTCCCAGCTGAATACAGCCCACTGGGCTGCACACTGGAGATTTCCTGTCCCCATCAATTGGGATGTGAATAGTGGTTTGTACCTTCATAGGGTCATTTTTGATTACTAGCACCTACTTACAGGATAGTATTCAGAGGGCTAAAATTCCAAGGAAATTTATCTCTATGGAGAGTACTCACTTTTTTCTTTTTTTCACCTTTCTTTTTTCTTTTTCTTTTTAATACAAATACCTGTATGTCAGTTTTGACACCAGCAAACAGTCATCTGAGAAGCGCACTCTGAGAAGACAATGTTCAGCTGTGCCTTTTGCAGCTAGGAAGGAGTTGGTAAACTGTTGGAAGCTGTATGTTCTCTGTGTGTGTTAGGTTCTGCTAGAGTATGCCAATTAATGGATCCTTAAATTATCATAGTATTTTATTGCAATTGTTTCATTAAAGTCCAGATAAATAGGATGAAATCCCTTACATACAATCTTCTGAGTTCCTGTTTCTGAGGACAAGAAACATAAAATTAGTTTGATGGCGCAGAGAGGGGGAAAAAACTCCTATTTCACCCACAGACAGTAAAGCTCAAGAGGGAAGAGAAAATGAAGAAGCTGGTTTTTAAAATGCTTTTATTAATGTCTGGTTATATAGAGACCACAACACCACACCAAACTGTATCCTGCACTGTGTGGAAATGAGCCAGAATCTCACTCCTGACTTGACAAGGTAACACACTCAAAGTGTCCACAAATTATCCCATTTGAGGGCAGGGAAATATTCTGGAATACAACATCTAGGTAGAGGTTTGAAGTGCTATGGCTAGAAGTGTCCACTCACAGAATCATATTTGTTACATTTGAAAGGATCTAATGTTATATTCTGTAGTCCCATGTGCAGATTACAAAGTAATATGGTTGAAGATATGAATTCCATAGAGCTTGGGTGGCTCAGCTCTTATAGCAGTTCTGGGGGTTGTAGTTCCAATGGCTTCAATCTTTAGCCAGCTTTTCTCCCTCTTTACAGTTTTCCTCAGATGATCCACATTCCTGGTTTTTCCAGACTTCTGGGATTTCCTGCAACTGCACCATTGGCTTCATTCATACAGCTTCACATACTGCCCTCTCAGGGGTGTTGAAATCTGAATGGAACCCTCTCTGACCCCACCACTCTTCCACTGTGCATGTACCTCAAACCAGCCTCATACAGATGATGCTAAGCTCTGCTGGCAGCCAGAGCAGTGCCCAGGCTTCCCTTTATTTCTTGGCTGAAGGGCTTAAGTGCCTGGATAACTGCTCACTCTGAATTCAATTCTGAGGAACAAAATTTTCTAGACCACTGCCACTGCCAAAGCCTCTGGACATGAACAAAATGCAGACAAATTTTCTTCCAAGCTATGACATAAATCATCTCAAGTCCAGCAGCCAATGCAATCCTTCTTCCCAGCAGAGACGTCCAGTTCCTGGTATTTACAGGCTTGAATTTTAGCAGCCTTTTGGTCTGAGCTCTGAGCAGAATCTTCCAGAGGACAACCTCAACTTTTTTAGTCAGCCTCCCTGAAACTGTCCAAACTCTCCCTACGAGCCATTTCCAAAGACTCCTGAATCACATGTGCAGGTACAGTCACATAAAGAACACCTATTCTCTGTTACCAAATCTGTCTTAATTATTTTTCTCTTGTTTCTGAGAGATAATACCCAAGAACCAAAGTTATATCTAGCTCATAGTTTGTAGCGGTCTCAGTCCTCAATCTACTGACTCCAAGGCGGGGTGGCACATGCTAAAGGAGCAACAGTTCATGGAAGCAGAAACCTCTTTCAGTCCCTTATGTTATCATATGTAGGCTATCCTTATCCATCCCAGTGTGGGTACAGTACTAAGACCCCTCAATCCTAGATTGGACCACTAAGCAAGTTCTGAAAAATGTCATCACCTATGACCACATGATGTTTGGGAGTTACATCAAGACCATAACAGATAGCATCACACTGTGAATCAGTCACATGCTCCAGGTTCTGCCATCTTTGAAAACCCTATGACTGCATGAGGCTTTGGGGGAGGAGGTAGATCTAGACACAAACCATAACAGTATCCTTTACTTTTGCAGAAAACTTGAACTGTACAAGTGGCTATCAGAATAAATTCACCCAACTAGTGAATGTTTCCTTTAAATTTTGTAATTCCAGAAAACAAAAAGTAAATGGATTAGATAAGCATGAGAAAAGAGAATCTCTAGGGAGGAACCAATGCAAATGTTGCAAGAAAGAGACACTGGTAATACAATTGTTGAATAGTAAGCATAAGGGGTGAGACTAGGGCAAAAGCATAGATTGTGACGAAAGAGCTGTGGTTCCCATGATGGACAAAGAGGCCATGGCCTCCTTGATCTTTTAGAGAAAGAGAACCAAATGATAGACTTCCAGAGTCGACAGGAGGTTCATATTCTGTTCACAGAATTATAATGACTCACAGTAGCCAAAATGTAGTGTCCATTTATTGTCCATTACAGGAGTAACAGTAAAAACAAAAACAGAAAAATCCCTTCTTCCACCTTAAAGAATTCTAATTAGGTCATTTAAAATTAAAGCAGAGAGCCAAGCAGAGAGCTCCACAGATTAAAGAACTTGCTTAGGCAGACAGAGGGACCGAGGTTTGATCCCTAGTGTGCTGTGCCAGCCCTACTCCTGGGGCACGCTGAGGTAGCAATTGAAACTGGGTGTGGTGGCACATGCTTATAATCCCAGAGGTTAGGAGGCTGAAACAGGAGGATCACTACACATCTGAGCTGTGAAGTAAGATCTTGTAGATATAGACCATGTACTAAATACATACATACATACATACATACAAAAGCAGCATTTCCTCTACAGGCCAGAATGTCTTAATTCCATTACTCAAGTGAGACTTATTTTGTAAACTAAATCCTTTTGCGTCTAAAAGACATGTACATCAGCAGGTCCTGTGAGAACAACTTAAGGTTATAAATCCTTATTGTCCACACTCCTTATTGAGGAGGCAACAGAGGAGCCCTTTCCTTCTCAGAAAGAGACAGACAGACAGGAGAGGGGAGGGGAGGGGAGGGGAGGAGAGAGGAAGGGAAAGAGAGAGAGGAAGAAAGAAAAAGAAAGAAAGGAAGGAAGAAAGGAAGGAAGGAAGGAAGAAAGAAAGAAAGAAAGAAAGAAAGAAAGAAAGAAAGAAAAAAAGAAAGAAAGAAAGAAAGAAAGAAAGAAAGAAAGAAAGAAAGAAAGAAAGAAAGAAAGAAAGAAAGAAAGAAAGAAAGAAAGAAAGAGAATCCAATAGCAAGCTAACAAGCTCAGCCTGGGTAAGACCTTCTTTCTTGTCCTCCTTTAGATAGTGCCTGGAGGTGTGTACTGATTTATTCAAAAGGATACTCATCATAGTGTATTTCATTACATAAACATAGTTCATTCCAAAAATAATTACTCTTCTCCCCTTACCAACCAAAAACAACTAGAATGGATTTTGTGTGCACTTTCCATAACAATGAAATTAAAGACAATGGTGCTTTGTAGAACTGTTGTCAGTGTCAGCCATCTGGATGAGTTACAGCCATTGCTTGACCAATTTGCTCTCTGTGAAAGCCTGAGAGAATGTTTTCTCTCTAAGTGACTCTTCTTAGGCTAGTGGTTCTCAACCTTTCTAAGGCCGTGACCCTGCAATACAGTTCCTCATGTTGCGGTGACTCCAAACCAAAAAATAATTTTGGTGGCTACTTCAAAACTGTGATTTTGCTACAGTTATGATTTGGAATGTAAGTACCTGATAAGCACTATGTATTCTCATTGCTACAAATCGAACATAATTTAAACATAGTGATTAATCACAAAAGCAATATTTAATTATATGTTGAGAAATATTTGCTACTAATTCCAATAAATAACATTTCACCATGGCATAGCATGGTTTTAAATATGTATTTTCTGATGGCTTTAGGCAACCCCTGTGTTTTGGTCATTCGACCCCCACCGGGGTCGCGACCCACAGGTTGAGAACCACTGCCTTAGGCACACTATGTATCTTCAGTCCCTTTCCTCTGTAGCCCCATAATCTCCTTAAACAGAAAATTTGGGAAACCACTGAGTTATAGGATGTTATAGCTCAGGTTCTCTTATGTCCTGAGTCCTCACTGACCTTGAAGGGCTAGGGCCAAAATATTAGCTATCCTTGTAGCCCTTCTTTTTCTCTAAGTTTTGGTCTCAAACTTATATTCTTAACCTGCCAGAAGAAAAGGTTAGTGACACTATTATTCTATAACATAGGTACTTGAACATGACATCACTGTCTTTCTGAGTATCAAACATCTTAAACTTAATTTGGAATTGATATTTTCTATCAATCACTGATATTCAAATAAATCTCTATAGAATGTGATACAAGCAATTATACATTTTTACACATTTAGAAATCTAAGTATATACAAAATTGCAGCCAGTCAATTCTATGACATTTTCTAGTCTCTTACTCTCATTTAATACCCTTTTTTGTTTTCTTGTAAACCAACCATTTACTTGAGAGTATGGCAGTAACTGAAATTACATTAGAAGCAGCACACATCTGAAAGACCAGAATGACAGACATTCCAAGCATATTTTTACTGTTACACATTGCTATTCTCAGTGTCAAAAACATTTTGGAGGTTCCTAGGACTATTATCTAACTCATCCTGTGTGTATAAGTGCATGGCTTTGCCCCTGCCATGCTTCCTATCTTTTCTGCTTGCAGTCACTACATTGTTTAACCCTTAAGTCCTTGATTTCCATTCAGCTATTTTATGCCTCTCCATTTTTATTTCTTCTTTTGAGATCTTACACTAGGGAGACTATATAATATTTACACATGTAGGTCTAGTTTATTTCACTTATGAGTATATGTTCAAGATACATCCAACTATATATGAAGTCTTCTAATTTATCATTCTTTATAGCTGAGTAATATTCCATTGTATAAATGTACCACATCTTTTTCAACCATTCTTCAGATAATGGGCATTTTGGTTGTTTCCAAGGTTTGGCTGATACAAATTGTGTTGCTATAAACACAGGTGCACAGATATCACTATGGTATGAGTGCTTCTGGGAAAATTCCCAGTAGGGGGACAGCTGGATTGAATGAGATTTTAAATTCTAGTGTTTTAAGGAGTCTCCACATTGCTCTCCATAATGGTTGCACCAGTCTGCATTCCCTCCCTCCATGGGAAGTTTTAACAAGGCAGCTCCTTCTGGAAGTTATCCTTAGAAAGATTATCTTCACTTTCCCTTACTGACTGCTAGGCTTAAACACACATGACCCATTTCTTCACCTTCTCCCCGAAGTTTCTGGTTGACTGATGAGCAGTCCAGGCACTTGAATGAACGAGATTCCGGTGGAGCAGCTGAGTGCTGCTGCTCCCTAAGGAAAGCAGCAGAGACTGGAGGCATCCTGAGCAGCCAGCCCTTGGGAAGTACCTGGGCCTGCTCACTAAAACTATTTCACTTTCCTAGCTCACCCTTTGTGATGGAAGGGAAGTTCTCTGGATTTCCCTTAGTGTTTCACTCTCATTGTCTTAATGATCCCTCCAATTCATAATTAATCTTTCTAGAAAACAATCAACCTGCCACACCCTTGATTTCCCTGTCTAGAAAAGAACTTTCACTTCCTACCACAAGACTGGGTTGTCTAGATCGACTACCTAGACTTCCAACTGGCTGGGTGCTGCTTGTGCTTAAATCATATATCCTGTCTTTAAATCATGCCGGCTGTTATTCCACTGTAAGTAGACAAAAGTAGCCAGATAGGCAGCCTTACTGATTCACTGTTTGTAAATTTTTTTGTCAGAAAACTTTATTTCTCTTAATGTCTTCATTCTACAAAGTCCTAGGACTTGGATATAGTGCATCCAACTTTATCGAGAAAAAAGAAAAAGTCTTGATGATTACCAAGAGATATTTTTCATTTCATTTCACTTATTTATTTATGTAGCTGCCCCAAATACATATGCTGTCAGATGTTTTTGTTTTGAATGTGGACCTATCCAATATGACTCTCCCTTGCATTCTTTAGGGTCACATCTCCTTTCTGCAATCATCTTCAGCTGGGTCTGTGGGGTGCCCCTCCTCTCCCATAGCCAAGATACACTGGCTGTCCCTGTATATCCCATGAGCCTGCCTTTGTTCTTTATATGCCACCACCACTTATCTTTAATAAGTTTAGTCCATGTGTTGTTCCTTCTTATTCTGCAGCATGAATCTTAATAACCTTTCTGGATGAAATATTTTTGCTTGTTTGTTATTTCACTCTTAAGTACAGCACACTAACCTGCTACCCCAGTGGCTTGTATCGGGGTGGTGAAACGATAGGTCCCAAGCAGAATAAGCTGCCAGGCACTGGAGTCATGCACACAGAAGACCACTGACATGAAGGCAGCAGGAATCATGGGTAGTGATGTGGAATTACAAGGAGCTAGAGGTGAAAACAGCTCCCAAGGCCTGCTGAGAGCTGCTTGCTCTGAGTATTAAGAGTGGGTATCAGTACTGAAGACCTGATATCTGCTGGTATGCAAAGCCCAGAGCTCTTGACATTGAGACCTTCCCAATTTGTGTTTTTAACATGAATTGAATAAGGATCCTCAACTGGCTGGTAATACCTAGGAAGTCCACAGGAGGAGTTTCTCATTATTTAGAGGGCTCTGAAGGAGATAACAGTAATAGTCATCAGCAGGCTCAAGAGTCAGCCCATATCTGACATTCATTTCTTTTTTTTTTTTTTGTCTTTTTTTGAGACAGGGTCTCATTATGCAGCTAAGGCTGGCCTTGAGCTCAGTTTCATAGCCCAGGCTGGTCTCGAACTTGCACCAATCCTCCTGCCTCAGCCTCCCAAGTGCTGGGATTACAGGCGTGAGCCACCACGCCCGGCGTGACATTCATTTCAACTGCGGCTAGGAACATATGATGGTGACAATTCCATGGAACTTTATAACAAGGGTGACATTGGGTTTTGATTAAAAATTTTATTCCAAATGTTGCTGGCATGATAATCGATCACCAATACCATCTGAGCCAAATGTATAATCTTTTTCCTGTTGGCTGGGGGGTGGGGGAATCTCCAATACATTAATGATTTCCATGTCAGATACTCCCAACTTCTCCCTAATCACATCACAAATGTTATTAAGGAGGAGCTCTATGATAGACTCCCTGGGGGGGGGGGGGGATGATGTGAGCAGGACTTTAAAAGCTACTGATGTTTTTTGTCTCGAGAAGTTTTGTTTTAAACTTTAATAGTCTTTCAACAGGTAAGATGCCAAGTAAGACTATTCTGCCTAGTTATCTACATTTACCAAAGATTTTGGCCTTTTTTTTTTTTTTTTTTTTTTTTGAGATAGGGATTCACTATGCAGTTCAGGCTGGCCTTAAACTCACTTGGTAGTCCAGACCTGGCCTGAAATTCACAGTGATTCTTCTGCCTCAGCCTCTTGAATGCTGGGATTATAGGCATATGCCAGACAGCAGACTCTTAAAGACACATCAGTACACCTAAAGATAGATTGGAAATGAATGAATTACCTTATAGAAAGCGTTTATTTGTGGTACTGAAAGTTAATGAAAGAATCATTAAATCACATTCACCAATTTGAAATTTGTAATATATGCTATAACATAATGTGGGTGAGGTATATATTTAATAAACCTCATTGATAATACACATGGGTTTTCTTATTTGAAGAAATTTAATCTTCAAAATATTGCTTAATGGTTTCCATATTATATTTATTGGCCATTTCAATCTTTTTTTTCTTTAAATCTTTTATGTATTTGTTTGGTACAGGATCTCACTACAAACCTCAGACTCATAGTGATCCTCCTGTCTCAGCCTCCCAGCACTGGGATTACATACATATGCCTTCATGCCTGATTTCCACGCCTAGCATGGCACAGGGCCAACACCACATGTGGTACCTGAGGTTGAACTCGGGTCCTTGCACTGGCCAAGCAGGTGTTTAGACCGCTCAACTATCTCCCCAGCCCAACCTAAGTTTTTTTCTTTCTTTTTTTTTTTTTTTTTTTTTTTTTATTATGGCTGGCTCAGCCTAACCTGAGGGTGGGGCTGGCTCAGCATGTGGTGCTGAAGATCAAACCGCGGTCCCTGCAGTTGCCTAAGCTTTCCTAAGCAGGTGTTTTAGATCACTGAACCATCTCACCAGCCCCTATAAGTTTTAAGATCAATCCTGTTACAGATTTCCTATGTAAATCTGGGCAAGTACTTTCTATTTTGTGGGCCTAGTGTACCTTCTGAAAAGTGGAAGTGCTGTGCAGCTCCATGAGTATGCATGTGTACCTCCTCAGAGACACTTCTGTTCCTGCACAGTTCCGGGCAGTGAACAGCAGATTCCTCTTGGTATTTTTGCTTCTTTCAGTTTCTTGAATGTCTCTCAAAAGAAAAAGCAAACACTCTCTCCATTGTTTATTAACATCTCAGGGACACTAAGCTGGAAATAAAGAATGCAAGAACTATGGCTCTGGAGCCCAGAACAACTTCAGCTCTTCCTCTCCACTTGGAAGAGGGTGGGCCCAAACCCCGTGAACAGGACATCCTCCAACTCCCAGAGAAATAAACATGCCTCAGAGTGAGCAGGGGCCAATGGAAGTCATAAGCTGGGAAGGATTGGAGAAGTTTTTGGCTCTTTACAAAGAAACATTCATTCATTTGGGGAGGTATGGGTTGGCAGGTCCCAAAGGTGAACTGGATAAATAAAATCTGCTAACAAAATGGCTCAAATTTTGAAATGGCAAAGCTACAGTTATTCTCTTCATCTTCCTTCCTTCTGAAGAGCTGGGACTACCATATATAGTTTCTTTTCACTCCACTATCCACCCTGCACCCCAGAGCTGAACACCCAGAGGGTGCTCAATGGAAGTCCTACCCATGACCCTCAGGGCTCACTAATGATGCTGTGAAGATGTGACAAGCAGCAGCCAGAGCTCTTGGAGTTGATGGCGGGGGTCCACTTCAGCTGAACTCAGATCCGTGGCAGCCCTAGTGCATGCATGATCTTCTCCACCCTTCTCTACTCTCTTGTTTTCAGAGGCTGGCCTCCTTGCATTGCACTAATCATTCTTATTGATTTGCACTGCTGAGTCTGCGTTGAGTTTGCCACCAAGTGTCACTCATTGTCCTTTCTTGCCACTTTCTGAAGCAGTCCTGATGTTCTCTTTCATGAGTGTCTTTGCTTATAATGACATGGCTGCCTTGATGTGCAGAATCAGTCCCAAATATTTGCCTTTCATGTCATTATGACTTTGGGCAGGAATCCTAGGTCACATGGTGCCAGATCCTGGCAAGCACAAGGACCTGGGTTCAATCCTCGGGTCTCCCGACTGTTTCTCCTTTCACCAAGGGGACTTGCAGCTTGGCTTTTGGAGCCTTAGGGATGGGGGCTGGGTGATGGTTTTCAGAGACTTCTTTTGTCACAGCGCAGCCCTTAGAACTCTGCTTCCCTGGATGCTGCATTCCCAGACTATCTTCCAGCGCTTGTTCAACTCCTACACCTTTGGTTGTTCACTCCAGCCAAGATCATAGATGGGCAAAGCTGATCCACATCCTCAAATCTGTTGCTGTTAGCCAGCTCTCACCTCGGAGCCAGCAAGGGTCCCCGGGTGGGTCCTTGGCCTGGGCACTCCCTGGTGGCAGCGCTCGGAAGCTCTTAAGATATCCGTGCTGCGCTAGCAACACCACGTGTCCCAGGGCCCCAGCGCAGCTCTGGGACGCCTGTGTGCCTGGGACCTCTGCCTGCCATTTCAATCTTATAATTACTGTTATGGTTTATGTCTAGTTGTCCCCCCAAAGCCTCATGTAGTCATTGGGCAGAGACTTCTAGAGTTTCAGACTTGATCCATGATCCCTGGGATTATGGGTGTAGCCTAAGGTGGGGGCTAAGGTGGAGAGCCTGAATGTAATATAAAGAGAGACAGAGAGACAGACTCGGGCTGTTGCTGTTTCTCTGCTGCCGTGTTTGGTTGGCTACCTCTGCCGCCATTTTGTTGCTGTTCTGCCGCCATGAACTGGATGCTCTCTGCTCTATTCCACTCAGCCTTGGGCCAGCCGAATATGGACTGAAACCTCCACAAACTGTGAGCTAAATAAACCTTTCCTTCCTTCATTTTGAGTGTCGGGGATTTGTCCCAGCAACGAGCAAAAAGTAACTAATACAATTACCAAGTACTCTTATATACTACTTAGAGTAATCACTGGAAGCTCTTGCTTTTGTATTGCTAGATTTGTTACATTATATTAAAATTTTATTAGCTCAAATGAACAGAAAATGAATTTGTTTTATTCCATATTATTACATTAATCTCAATTTCAGAAAAATGGTATTTTCTTTCCTTCACTTAAATACCTTTTACTGGGCCCGTTAGGATGGCTCAGTGGTCTAAAAGCACCTGCTTGGGAAAGCTTGGGCAGCTTCAGGGACCGCGGTTCGATCCCCGGCACCACATGCTGCGCCAGTCCTGCCCTCGGGGCGGGCTGAGCCGGCCATAAAAATAAGTGAATAAACAAACAAAGGTTCTGAAACAAGAAAAAAATAAATAAATAAAATTTAAAATTCTTTAAAAAAATAAATAAAAAAAATAAATACCTTTTACTGTTTTTGTCAAATAATATTATTTTGAGTTTCGTCAAATTGTTCTTATTAGTAAGGTCTTGTGATTAGCCCAGTTTAATAGCATATTATATTTATAATTTTATTTCAGTTAATTCCAAAATATTGCATCCTTATGAGTTACCATATTGCATTTCAATACACATGCACATGGTGTAATGTTTTAACACAGTTGTGCTGGCCTCAACCACCAGTGGACCCTCCCATCAGGAGGTTTGTACCACTGGTGATGCAGGGGTACAGTCATGCATGGGGCATTGGTAGATCAAGTCACCCAGCAGCAAGACGTAGGAATCTGGCCCAGTTGGGTATGTGTCCAAGCAATGTCAACAGTCCTGTTTCCTCATGTATTTATTACTTTCATGGTGAAAACACAAAATCCTTTTTTCTTATTTTCTTTAAATATATTTATAAGAAAGTTTTCATTAAATATACTTAAATAATATTTAAATATTATATTTTCTTATTAATAATGTAATTATGTCTAGCTAAATAATCTTACTCTGCAATAGTAAACCGGAACTTGTCCTTCCTACATGTAACTTCGCATCCAACCTTTCGTACTTACCTATCTTCTGGTACTCCCTACCCTCTGGTATCCATCAGTCTATTCTCAATTTTCTAGAGTCCAAATATAAGTGAGATCCTGCTGTACTGCACTTTGATGCCCAAATTATTTTGTTTTCCACAATAATCTGTATTTTCATCTGTACTTGTATAAGAACTTGAAATTCTTAAATGCTTCAATAATATATTGGCAGATCCAGCAGATTTTACAAATATTGTAGTGTCAAATTATTTGTAATTGCCATGAGCAAAGTCACCTAATCAAAAACTACCTCTATTATTATTATGAAAGTACTCCCAATGTTATGATGTTAAAGCACACACTGCAGAAACATCGACTATAACATGGTACATTGTCACGGTGCGAACAATCTCACTCTGTGAAATTATAGACGAATTTGTATAGCTAGCTAGCTTAAAAGATTGATAAAACAATAAGGCAAAGTGCTGGTAACTGATGAATTCAGGGATTTCAACCATTGCTGAATTGTGACAGTGATTTGCATCGCCTGTGTACATACTTGTGCTTAATAACACAGGTACGAAAATTATGCTAGGAATTTCATCCAAATAGGACCTACAGTGTCACTATCATTGAAATCTCAGTGTGAGTGAAATTACATGAATATATTATAGAACCTGGACATTTATTTATCTTATTCAAATGTAGTACCATGGGTTCTTTTAATACAAGTGAAAAAATAAGACTGGAGAGTTCACAGTTGTATCATCCTTATTTAAGTTCAGTTTTAGTTTCAGAAATATTTTGATAACAAATCTGTGGTAGGATACAATATAAAATGTGTGACATCACCTATTCAGCTTTGTTGATGAGTCACCATCAAGGAATATCTTCCCATAAAAAACAAAAATAAAAAATTATAATATATAACAATATAAAGGATTTGAAAAAGTCTATTTTGATTTCTTAAACAGTAACTTTCAATTACTTTAAATTGTATTTGTCAGCTGGGCGTGGTGGCGCACACCTGTAATCCCAGCACTTGGGAGGCTGAGGCAGGAGGATCGGTGCGAGTTCAAGACCAGCCTGGGCTACAAAAGTGAGCTCAAGGTCAGCCTGACCTGCATAGTAAGACCTTGTCTCAAAAAGACAAATAAATAAATGAATAAATAAATAAATAAATTGTATTTGTCATTGCTTCTTTTACCTTTTTTCTATAATTATATTTATAGATAATTCTGTATATGTAAATTTGTAACTTAATAATTTCACTTCTTGACCTTGCTAGAAGCTCTCCACTACAGTTTGTTAATGTTTCAGTCTTCTGGTGTTTTATAAAAGACAGTGAATGTAATCCTTTAAGGAGTATTTAATATTTGATAAATATTTTCATGAACATAAGAAATGGCTTTCAAATACTTATTTTTTTCTTGTAACAAGTATCATAGATGACAATTTTGCTTTTTGTTATTATTATTATTATTATTATTAGTAGTAGTAGTAGTAGTAGTAGTAGTAGTAGTAGTAGTAGTAGCAATAGTACCAGGGATTGAACTCAGGACCTTGTGCTTGCTGGCCAAACGCTTATTCTACGAGCTATCTCCCCAGCTCTATTTTGCATGTTTAAGAGTAAGAACAACACCAAGATAGCTTAGCATTTTAATAGTCTCTGAAATGGTTAGCTCACAAAGTTTGAAAATGATCTTATAAATTTTAAACAAATTAGCATAGCTTAGATCAAATAACAACTGCAGGAAGGAAATAGACTTTTTCTGTAGAAATGTTTGTGTATGTATTATGATTTACCTAGGTATAAAAGGTATAGCAGATTGCCCTGCTAACATATATGTCATTGTTCTCTCAGCTTATAAATTTCTGAACTTCTGAAAATCAGAGTTTTGAGTAAGACTACAATAAAAATAATGATAGAAGTGACTAGATAACAAGAAGTTTTTGTACTCACATATGATTACCTTTATGAATATACTCAAGATTATTTTTACTTCAAACACATATGAATATTAAATTTTCCTTTCTTTACAGATGACTTGAAGTTATTGTAACAGTGTCTTTATTATATATGTCAATTTACAATGAAATTCAACATCGCCTGTTTTTACATAGTTCTTCATTTTTCTGTCTTAACTGTATGCCCTTGTCTTCATATTTTCTTCTGATATTAAACATACATATGGCCGGGCATGGTGGCGCACGCCTGTAATCCCAGCTCTCGGGAGGCTGAGGCAGGAGGATCGGTGTGAGTTCAAGACCAGCCTGGGCTACAAAAGTGAGCTCAAGGCCAGCCTGAACTGCATAGTGAGACCCTGTCTCAAAAAGACAAAAAAAAAAAAAACCATACATATGAAATAGAAAAATTAATATAAAAAGAATACCTAGCAATACAACTTTCTGTTCCATAGAAAAGTATGTTTATGATTGAATTTAAAAATAATTTAGAATTATATAAAATGATAAAACATTATTTATATCTTGTATTTCCTGAGTTATGTAACATGCTATTTTGGGCACTTGGCATGTATAATCTGTAAGTTCTACACATTCTTCCTCTGGTCCATGCACAAAAAAAATGGAGGTTCGGTTTTCCCAAGGTTACACAGTTTAGAAAATAACTGAGTTACAAATGTACCCTAAGAGTGACCTCAGGTATTGTGCTCTTAATTATTCTGCTTTATTTTCCTAAAAGCTGCCCATCAGATAAATTTTAATAAAACAAACATGATGACATATCAAAACATTTTAATAAAACAAATTAAAATATTTTATTAGAGTTGGTGATACTAACTCTGCCTATCCTAACACAGGATTTTCTTTTACAGTAATAGTTGCCACAATGTGCAGTTTAGACATGTCAACCTTATCACTGTCTTATTAATTATTACAGCTACCAATGCAGCTTATTTCTTATTATCAGATATTGCTACAGATAACAATATAAAATATAAAAATTAATCCTCTCTGTATGTGTTCATTTAACATATTGGTGATCCATTTATGTCTGTCTGTACAAACCAAACATTAAAATAAAATATTCTTGTGTCAATTTTTTGCCCAATCATCCAAATTCATTTACCCCAGTATGTAAAGAGATAAGCCAAGAAATGCTAACATGTGCTCTGCCAGCCTAAAGATGATAAGTATAAGAAGACAAAGGGATGAGTTTTGAGGGATTAGCAGTGGAAGTTCCTTTAGAAAGACTTTTCTATATGTTATATCCATTAAGAAGAAAGGTAAATTTAATTGAAGTGAGAGGAAAAAGATGTTTTTCCATTCTTTTCCTCTTGTTCTCCTACCATTATGAACAGAACACAAGGTCTCAGGCATGGTAGGTAAGTAATCTGCCATTACTATGTCTCTGTCTCTCTCTATATATATTTTAAGAAGAGTCAACTGGGTGTTCAAGGTCGCACTACTAGACTGGACTCAAAGTGATCCTCCTATTTACAGCCTCCCAAGAGCTGGGATTACAGGTGTGCGCCACCACACCCAGTCTCAATTGCCTTCTCAGAGCACACTGTGGGTTGGGCCAGCATAGCTGGCCTGAGGATGGAACACTCAGCCCCTGAGAGCCATGTTTTTCATGGGCTTAATGGTACAGGGACTACTAGACTTTGTCTTGTGATTAAAGTTTAAGATTAACCAAAGGGCCTTGCTTCCTAAAACAGCTAAAGACATTGGCCTTACTATTACATCCTCCACTCCATGTCTTAGAGGATAGAGTTGCACATCTTGAAAAGAGTTAGCCATGGGGCAACTTACAAAGGTCCACTTAGGTGGTGGTGTAACTCCAGGGCAGAAACAGACTCTAAGTTCAAGACCAATAGTTTGCTCAGGGTAACTCTGCTGGGTCGAAAGAGATCTCAAGAAATGGGGTTTTCAATAATCTATAAATATCCCACCATATTTTTTCTTTCCTTTATGCTTCTAATTCATTTATTTTAAAAACTGAATTCTCAGGGCCAGGTGTGGTGGCACATGCTTGTAATCCCAGCACTCGGGAGGCTGAGGCAGGAAGATCGGTGTGAGTTCAAGACCAGCCTGGGCTACAAAAGTGAGCTCAAGGCCAGCCTCAACTGCATAGCGAGACCTTGTCTCAAAAAGACAAAAAAAAAAAAAAAAAAAACTGAACTCTCATATTTTCCCTGTATTTTCATTTTAACCTACTTGTGGAATTTAAATATTTGTGTCTACTCACTGTTCTTGATTTAACTTGCTTGGGCAAGTCTGCTATTAATCTTTTCTAAAACTTTTTTTTTCTGGCTTTTTCTTCTTCTTTTTAAAGTCTTTTATTTATTTATCCATTTGGTACAAGGTTTCATTTCACAGCTCTGACTCATAGTGATCTTCCTGTCTCAGCAACCCGAGCCTTGGGATTACAGAGGTGTGCAGCCACACCCAGCTTTTGTGGGGCATACCCTCCCTTGCCCACCCCCCCCCCCCGGGGGGGGGGGGGGGGGGGAGGGGAGGGTGCTGGTTCCTGGGCCTGAATGGTATGTGGTACACATGATCAAACTTGGGTCCTTGGACTTGCCAGGTAGGGACCTAGACCCTACCAGTTTTTAGTGGTACTGCAGATGGAGTCCAGGCACATTCTACCACTAAGCTACACCTGCAGTCCTTTATACTATATTTTGAGACAGGATCTTGCTAAATTGCCTAGGCTAGTCTTGAACTTGCAATGTTCCTGCCTTGGTCTTCCAAGTTAGAAGTGTAAAAATAAATTAGTTTATTTGCATGGTTCAGTTGTGAGTCATATTTTTTCACTTCTGCTTTTCCTTTATTTCATTTTTCTCCTAGTATCTGAACTTAATTTTTACCTAGCTTTAAGGATTCATACTCTCAATTTATATTTCCCAAAATATACATAGATTTCAGACTATAGCTATTACTCTAAATTTTTGTTAGATTACAAAAATTGTTATATTTACTCCAATGGAAATATATATATATATATACATGTATATGCACACATACATATATTTATATATATATATGGTTATTTTAACAAATTACAATTACCTCATATTCTTGAAATCATTATGTATTTTAATGTCATAGCACAGTCCAGTGTTTTCTATTTTAATGACTTCCTAATCTTTTGTTTTGAATCACTATTTCATTTAGTTGATCAAAATTTTGGGTTGTTCTTTTAGACTATGACTTTGAATAATAACTTCATGCAGTCTTTCCTATGTATGTTGGCTATTCATTTTGTAATCATGAATGAATGGTACTGGCAGATAGAGTAACTGGTTGCCAAACACTTTCTCTGAGCTCTTTAAGGTATAGTTCCACTCTTTTCTTATTTCCAGCACTGATGAAAGTCTGTGGTCTGTCTTTTCTCTTTCCATCATGTCTTTGTAATCTGGTTCATTGTAATCAAGGATGGTCACACATTTCATAATGATTAGTAATTTGTAATCCTGTTGCACAAGTTAGATTTGAAAATAAGCTTTTGAGGAAAGTGAGACTTCTTAGGAAAACAATTTTTTTATTCAGGTACATTTTCTTTCTCAGCACACTTTCTACTAAGCCTACAATCTGGTCCAAAATTGTAAAAACATCTGTGATTCATGTTTCACGGTGTGTAGTTTGAGTTTATTTCCTAATGTCACTGAAGACTCAGTCTTGTTCTATATTTATAGAGTATTTTTTTTCTTTTACAGTTTTGAAAGACTTTCATAAAGTAAAAATGGTTTTATTGCATCATTTTTGTCAAAAAGCCAAGGTTTATAGAAGTTATTTGTCTGGAAAGACTGTTATATGGGGCCTCTTTAATTCAGCTTAAAAAATAGTATACCACAACAAATAATTAATCTAAAACTTTTCCAGCATAAGAGAATCATTTCTGTTCAAGAAACTCAATGATCAACCAAGTGCTTTAAACAAATCTTACCGTTATATTCCAGTTCAAGCATTTATGCATACTGTTTATCTTCCTCTGAGTAACCCATGGCATCTACAATTTATTCTGGCACTACTATTAAAATTTTTCAATTATGAAATGATAACTACTATTGCATTAATCTCTATCTCTGGCATTTCTTAGTTGCTTCATTATCATAAAATGAAGATTTGCACACATGAATGGACTATTAAACATAAACTCAGCATTTATCTCAATAAACATGTGAAATATTAATAGTGCCCACCCCAAAATGGTGTGGTGGCCCAATACTGTAATCCTTGCACTGGGGAGGCTGAGTCAGGAGGATCTCTGTGAGTCTGAAATGCATAGCAAGGCCATGTATTGGATTTTAAAAAGTATATCAAAAATTTACTGGGAAACCGGGCGTGGTGGTGCACGCCTGTAATCCCAGCACTCAGGAGGCTGAGGCAGGAGGATCCGTGCAAGTTCGAGACCAGCCTGGACTACAAAAGTGAGCTCAAGGCCACCCTGAACTGCGCAGCAAGATCCTGTCTCAAAAAGACAAAAAAAAAAAAAAAAAAATTGCTGGGAAACTAAAGTACAAGATGGGTTTCCCTGGTCAAAACTCAAAACTCAAAACTTCCTTGGTTGGAAGTTTTGATTGGAGAACAGTCCTTACACATATATGATCGTTTTCCACTAGCCCAATTAAATATCTGTATAGCATTGAAATCCTAAGAAAGCCAATGCCTGAATACATTTGTGGAAAATATAGTAAGCCTGTGAGAGCTGTGGATCTAGATGTCCCTCGGTCATCAGTTACTCTTACTCTTATAGAAGTTTTGCCAAACATCCGACCTGGCAAGTCAGAATATGCTCAAGGAAAGAACTCTCTGAACTGCCTTCTGACATCCACTTGCTTGTGTAGACAGTTTTTATTCTTACATTTATCTCCTTTTCCATAAATATATGGAATATTATGAGCCTTTTCCTATATGTGTCGAAGGATGCAATAATGAAAAATAGAGCGTGCATGATTAATTTTATGCGTGTGTTTTCCTGCAAATAGTCCCGTGTTAAATTTATCCAACATAATGCTGCAGTTGGACCTTTGTATCCCTTTTCCATAAAAATTGGTATCTATGAAGATAAATGGTGTATGTTTTCTTACAGCAGAGGTCAGTTTCCTAGAGGTAGAAGATATCCCTTCACTGAGGGTCATTAAAGATGACAGTGACAGATGTTGGCCAGGGACGGGGTGGAAAAAGCCACAGTATCCTTTCCCAGATGTGAGTTGGTCAGTTGATAATCTGTCCAGCAGGTAAGAAGGAGAGATATTATAGGCTATTTCTTAGATTTTGAAAGAACAGAAGCACAGTCCATTTGTCTTTAAAGCTTAAGACGGGAGGCTTTAATATATGGGAGTTGGTATAAATAACAAAGAGATCAAGACCTGAGGAGGTCAGGAACAAAACATAACAAAACAAACATATCATGCGGACAGGAAAGCATTACACACAGAAGTCCTGATACAATTTGAACAGAAAGTTAAGAACAGAGTCCCAGGCTCATGGAATGAGAAAAAAAAAAAAAAAAAAAAAAAAGTTAGATGAATTTTATTTCTTTTCTGAAGGAAATACAAATAAGAAAATCAGAAATTTTGGATGGAATTAAGAAATTTGTAATTATAATTCCGACTCAGGGATTGTAATGCTTGCTGCCTTGCCTTTGTTGCCCAAGATTGCTTTTGACATTCTAGGTCTATTCTGGTTCCAGAGGAATTTTAGGAATGTGGTCTCAAGATCTTTGAGATACACTAATGGTATTTTAATTGGGATTGCATTGAATCTCTCTAACAATAGGATCTCAACTATATAATGGATACTGTGAAAGAGAAAGAATCGGCTCAAAGGGAAGAAATAACTGGGATGAGGAAAAGGACAAAAGAAAGAACGAGAAGAAATATCTTTATGTATATAAACAAGATAGCTTGGATAATTGTACTGCTAATTTGTGCTGGTCTATTGAAAGGAGCAGTTAATGCTTAAATTTTTTTCTTCTCCTTTTAAATTTCCTGTAACTATTTTAAAACTAGTTTTGAATGCTAAAAAGTGATAATCTAAACAACTAGTTTGAAGATAACATTATGCAATAACAACTGTTATTGGATTCCTATTATTTTGTTTAATGAAATTTTGTATCATTTCTCATGTTTTGTTTTGTTTTTTTTGTACTACTTTTTGTCCTCTTTACAAAATAAAAAATGTTAGAGACCTATGTAGGCATTAAGAGTAGGGATCAAGCCTGGTTCCTAGGCCCTGGTCCCCTATTCTTTCCCTTGGATTTAATAAAACTTGGGCTACATGATTGTTAACTTGGCTGTTGCTTAAAGAAAGTACTGAGGCAAAAGCGGAGCAAAAATAATAAAAAAAAAAATGATCTAAAAAGACCAAGTTGTATTACTCCCATAAATACAGCATGCAATTTCAACATTGGAAGTTCTAAAGAAGTTCTGAAGAAAATCAGCAATTATTAAAAACAAAATTACTATAGATAATTAAGATGTATCTTTGTGTACAGAAACATGATTATTCAAACATGTAAATTAATAAAAGATTCCAATCATTATACAAGTAAAAACCCAAAGAATCTCGCATAAATGGATCCATATCTCAAATTAATGGGAAGAACATTTCATATCAATATAAATATAATCCTAGTGACAGTTACAAATTTTATATAATCCCAAGCAAAACTGTAAACAACAAAATATAATTTTTAGAACTGTATTCTTACCTACATACAGGAAGATTTGTCCATGTTACACTAAGATTCTGTTATTCCCAATCATGGCATTTCTGTAATACACTTGCACTGGAGCTGCATGCTGATAGGAAGGGACAGAGAACTGGATGAAGCTGTTCTCCATTGTGGGTAGATAGCCACATGTTTGTATTTGCTCTAGGAAAACATAGTGAAATATATTTTTACCTTCAAAATATTTAAAGAAATTTATGCATTTCTCTTTGAGTGCAAGATAAGTAAGCCTTTTGCTTCAAAGTTAGTATGTAGCTCCCAACACATGTGGATAAAGTTGTCCATTCTCCAACCATATACTACATTTTCTTATACCTTTCCATCATAAAATAAAAATGGCAATCATATTCCACTACTTTATTATATCTCTAGTCCTCCTTCCATATCTCTTCAGTTTCACCACTGAGGAGTAAAGGAGGCCCACATGATTTATAATAAAAAATTTAAATGGTGTTTCAATTAACTTGTAATCAGGAATATAGCAAAGTAGGGAGTACTATTCTGGTTAATATAAAGATTAATTACATTTATATCGTATTAGGATATTTGGATCTGTTTTTCCTGTGAAGATAATGTATTGACTATGATCATTTTCTTTAATATTGACTTGTTAAATGAACAATTCTCAGAAGGTAATAGAAGAAAGAATACATAACAGACATATGGACATAAAAATTTTACACTTTGGAGGGGGGAAACCCACTCGGACATCCCCTCCTGTCCCTCTCTGGAACAGGAGCTTTCTTTCCCTTAGTAAATATGTTCTGCTCATTAAAAAAAAATTTATACTTTGTCATATTTGCTTCATTTATTTTATTTTATTTTATTTATTTATTTATTTTTGTCTTTTTGAGACAGGGTCTCACTATGCAGTTCAGTCTGGTCTTGAGTTCACTTTTGTAGCTCAGGCTGGTCTCGAACTTGCATTGATCCTCCTGCCTCAGCCTCTTGAGTGCTGGGATTACAGGCATGTGCCACCATGCCCGGCTTCATTTATTTTTTATAAAGTAATTTAAGGTCATATATAGTTGAATTTTACTCCTAAATTCTTCAGAATATATTTCTAATAACTGTAGGTATTTGGTTACTTATGTAAAACATCTTATGATGTTTCACCAAATTAATAATTTATTTAGTTCAGTCTTATATCCCCTCTATATTCAAATATGTTCATTATCCATCTCAATATTTTATAAGTTGTTTATTGTAATGTGGACATTAAGGTTATATTTACTTATTTACCTATTTAGTCAGGGTCTCACTATGCAGCTTAAGCTCTGGCGTTCCAGAGCCAGCATGGCATGTAGCACTGGGAGTTGAACCTAGGCCCTTGTGCTTGCCAGGCAGGCATTTAGATTGCTGAGCTATCTCCCCAGGCCCTGACATTAAGGTTTTAAAGCAGGTAAAAAGTAAATAGTTATGAAATAGGATATGATATATATATGAAATATAATTCCAGTTTTTATTAATAACCCTCCTAAAATAATTTTAAAGCTACTATATTAAAATGTCATCAGATGTGGCAGAAAAATAATCCTTACGTTCTACTGAATTCTCCAGCCATACACTGTATTTGCTTATACCCTTTCATTGTTGTTAATTAATATTTAATGATCTTTTTATTTCCTTAATTATTTAACATAATGAAAAACAATCAAAAAGCCTGGTGTGGTGGCACACACCTATAACCCAGAACTCGGGAGGCTAAGGCAGGAGGATCAGTGTGAGTTCGAGACCAGCCTGGGCTACAAAAGTGAGCTCAAGGCCAGCCTGAACTGCATAGCGAGACTCTGTCTCAAAAAGACAAAAAATAAAAATAAAAATAAAAATAAAAATAAAAATAAAATAAAATAAAATACAATCAGCTCTAAAGACTTACAATTTGGTCTTCAGAGAAAGAAAGTTAAGACAACCCTGACTTTTCTCAATACCAGCTACAGTTGGAGTTATAAAATCCCATTGTATTTTTCATAACACAGAAGCAAAGTTATTCTTTCATTAAGCCAATTTAAGTAACTTACACAACTCAATGCTATAGATCAGCAATCATCCTCCCTCTTAATTAAAATACTACTTTTTCCATTTTTTCTACCTTGTCAGATTATAGATACACTATAAGCTTCAATAAAATACATAAGCATTAATATAATATCAAATCATGATTTCATCATGTTTCTAGAATAAATACCTTTGCATGCTGGGACATTAGGTGACCACCCATACTGGAAGTACTGAACTGAGTCTGGTCTAACTTTTCTAAGTCTTCATTTGCAGAAAAATCTCAAACTTGGTATTTTTCTTGTTTTGGATAAGTACCCACATTTGCTTCTAAAGCTGGTAGAGCACATTGTCTTTCTGAAAATAAAGTGAGACCAAATAAATACATAACATTTTTATTGCAAAAAAATAAATGTAATAATTTATGCTTTTACCATAGTGATTTACACCCAAAAAATATGTCCAAGACCCTTTGGGCAAATTAGGAAAATTGATATGCAAAGAAAACTTTTGGAGAGAGCCTCGGCTAGGTAGGGGAGCGGTAAAAAAAAAAAAAAAAAAGAAAACTTTTGCATAAGAATCTCTTCAGGTTTACAATAGTAAAGTTCTGAGAACTTACTTAAGAAGTAAATTACTTAGTTTACTAAAATTAATTATACTATAATATATTATTGTCATATATTATTATATGTAGATATGGTTGTTTATTGAATAAAAGTTTAATCATTTATTTTTGTACATAATATAAAATGTGAATAATTTTCACATTGAAAACATAAGAAAATAATTCTTTAAGTTATAAAAAATTAAGATACAGTATAATTATTTCATAAAAAGATAGTTATATTTGAAAGTAGATATTGAGACCAAGCAAATACTGTATTATAGCAGTAGAAATTTGGAAGGCCGAGGCAAGAGAAACACACCTTTAAAACCAGCTACAAGATGGTATTTCATTGTAATGTTGATGTGCATTTTCAGGATAGGTGAAGATTTTGAGCCTTTTTTCCTATATTGGTAGGCATTTATTTTTCTTCTTTTATGTCTATCCTGATTAGTTGACTGTTTCAAAATTACATTAATTGTTTTTGTTATTACATTTTGAGCTTTCTTATATGTTGTAGACAGTAATCCTTTGTCTGGTGAGTAGCTGGCCAATAGCCTTCTTGCCCAGGATGTGCATCGTGTCTTTGCTCGTCTGATCATTTCTTTTGCTGTGCATAAGCTCTTTAGTGGAATATGATAGCATCTGTACCTTTCTGCTTTTGAGTCGTATGCTTTTGGAGTGATACAAAAATCATTGCCTGGACCAGTGTCCTGAAGAGCTTTTCATTTTCTTCCAGGCAGGAATTTCATAGTTTCAAATTATTCAGTTTATTTTAGGTAGTTTTTGTGCAGGGTGAGAAATCAGAGTCCAGTCACAATTTTCTACATTAAATATTCAGTCTTCCAAGAGCTGTTATTTACCCTTTATCTAGGTTAAATTTCTGGTACAGTTCCTGGAAATCAGTGGTCTATAGAACTATAGGAGCATTGGTTTCCTCCTGAGCTCTCTGTTCTGTTCCATTTGTCTATATATCTGTTTTTATTCTAGTAACACATATTTTTTTAGGGTCTTTTGTACTTTTCTATGAATTTTTAAATTGGGTGCCTACTTCTGTGAAGAATTTCATTGGTGATTACATGGGGCTTTTTACGATTCTGAAAATAATTTATCTTCGCTAATGGAGGTGGCTGCCATTTCTTTAACCACTGCCAGTCCTTAGATGGTACTGTAATAGAATAGTTCCCTGAAATGTTTCTGTCTTCATCCCTGAAAGTTGTGATACATTGCTTTATGTAGAAAAGAGCTTGTGCAAGCCTAAGTAAGTTAAGCACCTTGACATTGAGAGATTATCCTGGATTTTCTGGGTGATATGCTAAATGCAATCAAAGGATTATTTAAAAAGAGAGGAAGGAATGTCAAAAGTTGTGACAGAGCCAATTGGAGTGATTTGAGAGTCTTCAGCCAAGAAATGCATGACTTTTGAAAGTTTTGAAATACAAGGATACAGAATCTGTCTTTAAGCTTCCAGCTGACGGTATTTGTCACATCAGTTTAACTACTGACCTCCAGAACTACAAAAAAAACAAGTTTTCAGTATTTTGAAAAACATTAGTCTGTGGCTAAAGTTCAACAGCAGCAGTTGAAAATTAATACATGAATATTATTTAAGGAAGGGTAAGACTTGGCATAACTTGAATGTATTCTGTTTAAAACTGTTGAACGCAATTTATAGAAGCTAATAGAGAGGATAGGAAGAAGGTCACGGTGCAAAATATCTAAAGTTGCTAAAAGAGAAGTAATAAAGTTACACTGGCAATGTGTATCCAAGTTTGAAATAACTGGCAGCTGGAATTCAAGACACCTTGAAAGTAATTTCTATTTTGAGTCACTAAAATGTTGATGTGTATGACATACAAACAACCGTATTTTGAATGGGCTGAGTGTTTTTCATAGCTATGTTATTATACTACTGTATAATTTGACTTCTTGATGATCTATAGAGATGCCTTGAATTTTTATTAATGCTTGAATTTTTATTAATGTTTATAAAATAGCTCCGAGAACGCCCATGAAAAAGATGTTCAGCATTGCTTTTATTTTCCAGAAAGATGTGTACTTAGTATAGCACATGGGCCAATGGGACCAGCTGCCCTCAGTGCGGGCTATGGGGCCTGTGGAGCTCAGGTTTCTGCTTCAATAGCCATCACCACACTCAGGAGCAACCCCTTCCTCTTCTAGTGTTCATCAACATTGGCATTTCACGAGACTTTAGAGTGCATTAAAGTCAGAATTTGATTTATAAGACATGCATTTATAGATAGCTGTGACCTGACAGAAGCCATTAGTTCTGTAGATCAGAAATAAGATAGCCCATTCCTCGCAGCAGCCTTTGTGCCAGTTCCCTGACCCTGAGTCCTGACTCCGTCAGGTTGGGACTCACTGAGCGCAACATAGCGTGTGACTCCGCTGTGCACTGGCTTTGTACCAGAAGAAAGGATGCCCAAGTTTATGAGACCTGGGGCCATTGGCATGTTGGTGCATCATCGTTTCAGAGAAAAGGAGCAGAAACACTTTGTTCTGGGGCATGGAAAAATCTTTTCTGGAGAAGGGAAAGCATGTTGCCTAGGTTTTCAGTAGAGTATACACAAATGACTTTTAGAAAGACATCTCTAAATGCTTCTGGAACTACATATTTTTTGTAATCCTCCAAGATGTCCTGTGTTGTGGATCTGAAATGTTTCCCAGTGCTCATATACTAAAAGCTTGGCCACCATCCTCTGGCACTTGGAGAGGTGGTGGTACCTTTAGTGGGTGTGGCCTAAGGGAAGGAAGGTAGTCTTTGAAGGTGATAGTGCATTCCAGGATGCTTCTTCACTCTGCTTCTGGGAAGGTGAGCAGGTTGCTGGATCCCATATTCCCCACCTTGCTGCTCTGCCTCACCGCAAATCCAAGGAAACAGAGCCAAGTAAGCATGTACTAAAACCTCTACAACTATCACCCAAAATCAACCTTTCCTACTCTTAAGTTGCTTATCTCAGGTCTTTCTTTCTTTCTTTCTTCCTTCCTTTCTTTCTTTCTTTTTTCTTTTTTCTTTTTTTTAATATATTTAGTACAGGGTCTACAAGGTCTCACTACACAGAATGGACTTGTAGTGATTCTCCTATTTTCAGCCTCCCAAGCACTGAGATTACAGGCATGCACTACCACACCCATTCTCAATTGCTGTCTTAGCACTCCCTGGGGGCACAGCCAGAATGGCACAGGGTAAAAATTGAACCCCGGTCTCTGTGCCTGCCTAACTAAGGAGACACTTTAGTCTGCTGAGTTATCTGGCAGGCCCTTATCTCAGGTATTTTTGTAACACCTGCCTAATCAGCATGTTTCTATTTAATCATTTTTTAGCCTAGAGTACACAGTGCTCTGTATTCAAGAAGCTTCAACTGAGTAGAAATGTAAAACTATTAATGGAGAACTTTCTTTTAATGTTATATATAATAAACTTATTCACGTGTTAAATGCATGTAAAAGAATGTAAAATCATAAAATTACTATTTAATAAATGTGCTCTAAATGCACTTTGGATAAGCATATTTTCCTTGGTTCGAGCCTGCCTGCTCTCCATTCCCTGATATCTTCAGATAGGCAAATTCTGGGACTCTGTAAGACCCCACATGATCTACAGCTGTCTGACTCAATGAGCCCTGTGGGTGATGCTGAGCAACATCACCAATAATGGTAAATCTCTGCTCTGACTCCCCTCCCACCCAAGATTACTTTGACCCCCTCTACTTCGAGGGGTGACTTTGGACTGGTCCTCCTGAAAGCTCCTCACTGTGAGAGATCTCCCCTCACTACAGTCTGTCCAAAGGCTACCAAATAAGGCTTGCCTACTACTGACACTTCAGCCCAAATCCTTCAGTTCCACACAATTATATAACCAATGATTTAAAATTGATATTTTTATCTCTGAACAAGTCAATAGATGGAAAGACAACAAAAGAAAAAAATTCTTTTTTCTAGGCTTCAGAATAAAATTTTAAGTTGTTAATATACATTCTCAGTTCTAGTTACTAACAGTGGCTCAAGAACCCTGAAAAGAATGTTCAGTTCCATAAATGAACATGAAGAATTTCTCTTTTATAGTAGGTTAGCTTGTGATGGACTACTTACTATAATTTTAGTAAAAGCAGAGAATTCATTCTTGGTTTTTCAAACTCCACAAACTATTCTGGAAAAAAAAATCTATAGTTCTTATTTACAAAAAGCCCATAAGAAGAACAAAAGCTGAAAGCAAAGATAGAAATCAGAGTAGACATTTTGCTTTCTGGAAACATGACTTAGTTAACAAGCATGACATTAAATTTTAGGGTGACTTTGCCAAAAAAGGAGAACATAAATCCTCGTATACAGCTCCACATCCTAGCCGAGGTAGGTTGGTTTGGTGTTGGTGATGTTGTTTCAAAAGGCTTTTAGCTTCATTTCTTCACATCAAAAAAGTAGACTTGGTAGTAGTTTTTTTAATTGTAAGTGCCATAAATCAATTGTTAGTGTACCATTCCCTAGAACCATAGCCTGCTGATTTGCACAACTCTCAAACATTCAAAAATCACATGAATTTTCAGAGATGTTTCTTCTGCACAACATGTAATGATACATTAATGAAATTTATTAATTCAGCCCTATAGATGTGATTTATCCACAAAGATGACTTTTACTAAAAGGAAGAAGAAATTAAATGCAAGACACTGAAAACTTTAAAATGGTGAAAGAAAGGTGTAAAAATTCTCATTAATGAAGTTGTTTGAGGACCTCTAGGATTCTCTATTTAGATTACTTCCTCATTTCCACCTTACTTTTCCTTCTTTCTTTTTCTTTGTTTTAAATATGGGGACATTTTGTTTCAGAAAAAAAAATTTAAGAAACTCTTTTCTGGGACTGGTGATATAGCTCAGTAGCATGAACTCTTGTCTGAAAAGTACCAGGTCCTTAGTTTGATTCCTCATACAAAACAAAATTTAAAAAAGAGAAATTATTTTCTTTCTGGTGGGAAGAGAGCAAAAAGTTTGAACATTTCAACACAGGAACATTTAGTTTATCTATTTTTTGAAAATGTGCTTTATTTCTTTTGCATAGTACCGTACAAACCCAGGAAAAAGAAAAATAATAGTCAAATTTACATGTTACTATGTTCAGAGAAATACACTAAAACTATAAAATTAATCTTGCATAGATTTAGTACATTGCAGTTCAGATGCATCGAGGTCCTGCTGTCTCAGCTTCCACAGCACTGGGATTACAGGCATGTACCATCATGCTTGGCTTCACTGGCCAGCTTATCAAGGGGCCGGCACAGCATGCGGTGCTCGAGATCAAACCTGAATCCTTGCATTTAATGGGCAGGCACTGACTGCTGAGCTATCTCCTCAGCCCCATTTTTTTATTATTTAAAAGATACTTATGTCTGCTTCAGATAATATACATTCTAAGTCACAATGTTTGATTTTATGCATTTTTTGGAAGAAACACAATGAAAATATAAATATTTTATATTTTAAAAAATCATGAGGACTGGGAAGATAGCTTAGCAATCTAAGGACCTACCTGGCAAGCACAGGGACCGGGCTTAACTCCTGGTACCACATGCTGTGCAGAGCCACAGTGTGGTGGCTCACCCCTGGAAACCCACTGCTGCAGAGGCTGAGACTGGAGGATCACCATGAGCCTGAGCTGTGTAGTGAGAGAGATTCTGTGCCAAATAAAGAAAGACAGAAATATTTTCAAAAATCTTGAAAAATAAAATTCTTAAATATGACAAATAGAAATACTGAAGCTTCTGTCCGAGAAGTATATCTTTGGAGTAAAAATTTTAAAGTATTAAGAGTGAACTACTGGTATGTTTTTCAAGGAAAATATTCTAGAAATCTATTTAAAATATGTAAAAATCCATATGGAATAAGGAAAGTAATAAATACTTCATAAACAAAAACAATTCTTGTCAACAGAGTTCTGACATCCCTAAGAGAGGCTCGATTTAGTAACTTACTAGAGTCCTATAGATTATTACACATATGAGTAACTTTCAACAGAGTCAACACTTTTTAAACTTTTCACACTGAGTTTCCAGGTAAATGAAGAGCTCACCTAACTTCAAGGTTTCAGACCATGTCCTTTATCAGAAAAGAGTGAGACCCTGTCTAAAAAAAAAAAAAAAAAAAAAAAAAAAAAAAAAAAAAAAAAAAAAAAAAAAAAAAAAAAAAAAAAAAAAAAAAAAAAAAAAAAAAAAAAAAAAAAAAAAAAAAAAAAAAAAAAAACAGGAAAGAAATAGCACTGAAATTCCTAAGTAGGAAAACAAATAAAATAGTAAAGCAGTTGACTCTTGAGGTTTGGAACATGTTATACAGAGACAGTACAATGAGGATGGAGAAAATAAGTGCATATTTAGTTAAGTTGAAGTAAAGCGTTTTCTTTTAAACATAGTATATTCTTTAATTGTTAAGAAGAGTAGTAAGAATATACAAATTAAACTTGTTTTAACTGTCAATGACTTGGTAGGCTGAATAATGGCTTTCCAAGTATTAACATTTTAAATAGATAACTCAGTGATGCATCTCAAGACCTGAGAAAAGCAAGAGCAAACCAAAACACAAATTAGTAGAAGAAAATAATAATAAAAAAAAAAAGATTAGAGGATAAATAAACAAATAGGGATATTCTAATTCTCAGTACCAGTGAATATTAACTGGTGTGGCGAAGAACTTTACAGCTGTGATTTAGCTAAGATCCTTGAAATAATAGACTACACTGGACCATCTCAGTGGACCTCATTTTAATCACAATGATCCCGATAAGAGGAATGTAGATGACATCAGTCAGATAGACTGTACTGTGATAAGGGAAGTAGAATCACTAAGAAAAACTATTTAAATATGCCACAGTACTGACTTGCAAGGTAGAGGAAGTGCTTCAAGTCTGAGGATATACCCAGCCTCTTGAAATTGGAGAAGAAAGACAAATTGGTTTTCTTAGTGTATTGGTTGATACTGATACAGGAAGAAAAAAGTGATCTGGGGTGGATGACCTCCAATAGGGAACCTCCAAATGATGTAGGAAAAACTGATCCCCAACCTGAAAAGTGCCTGGGATGAGTTCGTGTTTCCTAAAGCTGAAGAATGAATTTTAAAAACAAATGGAAGTAATGAGCAGAACATATTTATTGAGAGAAAGAAAGCTCCTGTCAGAGAGAGACGGAAGGGGGGTCCTGAGTGGGTGTTCCCAGGAAGCTATCTCTTCCAGAGACTTTTATAGAGGAAAACCATGTGGTGAGGCGTGTCTGAGGTTGTGGAGAAGACGTGGAAACTCGCTTAGGTGGGCATGAGGTGAGACAAAACTGTAGTCAACCAATGAGATTATAAGCACCATTGCTCAGGTAAAATTGATTAAAATTGGGATCCAGTGAGAAAGCAAGTCACATAGCAAGCAGACAAGAATACACAGTAAGGTCTCTTCCTGTTGGGTATGGGCTTGTGACTCTTTCTAGGCTCTTTCAAGGTGATTGATACCTACTTAGAATGTTACTCCCGGATGCCCATCTCTAGGGAAGTATGTAGTTGGTTTTGGTTTACTCTTGTCTTGAGCACTGGCCCATGGCAGAGGAGTGTCTATCTCTAGTTGCAAAGTTACTTTGTCTTCCATGTCGTTCTCAAGGGTCTGGCCCTGTCTCACTGCCTATAATATTTTTATCTAATTCAGCTGCCTACAACAGTATGTTATGTCAACTTGAAAAGTTTGGCAATTTAATTCAGTGACTCAGCAGGGAGCCAGGGTTCTTAGGTTGCAAACTTCCTCATCCTGTACAGGAGGAGGGAATGGACATTGTGAGAGCTCTGCACCCTCACCCCATTGTAGCCTGCTTATAATATAAGGAAAACAGAGAGGCAGCAGCTGTGCTACTCCCTTTGCCTTTGTTGCTTTCTGCCTCCAAGAATGGCTAGTCTCTTCCATGTGCCACTCTGCCTTGGAGCCAACCGAGTACTTACTGAAACCTCCACTGCAAGCTAAATAAACCTTTTATTCCTTAATGTTGAGTGTTGAGTATTTTGCCGAAGCAATGTACCAAAAACGATACTACAGAAATAAAAAGTCCACATAGACTACTACAAAAGCTATATGTGAACAAGTTGGAAAGCCTAGAAGAAATGGATAAACTTTCTAGATACATATGTCCTTGAACAACAAGAACATAAGAAAAAACTGAGTTGAAAAATAAGAAATAGTAAGTTTATGTCAGTAACAAAAGTCTCTCAAAAGTGAAAAGCCCAGTACCACATGGTATCACTCCTAAAATTTTCCAAGTTTTGAAAGAACTAATGCCAATTCTTTTCAAACTATTTCAAAGAATCAAAGGTATAGTTTATGATTTGTTTCCAGCTTTCCCCACAAGATTCATGCAATCACCTTGGAGGCTTCTGAGGTTTTTGATTGGCACTGGGCCCACTGGAAACTCATTTGACCCAGCAACTGAGCCCATCCTGTGTGTGAAACTTCATCCATCAGACAGGCCCAGTGTGGAAAACCGTGGCAGAACTCCCTGCAGAGAGGCTGGAGATAAGATTCACTCAGCTGATCTAGGAGCAGAACATCTTGCCAGAGTGGCACAGAAGGTTCACCTCCAAGCGCTGCCTGAAGAAAAGTGTCACACAGCAGGCAGACCCAACCCATACCTACATGGATGAGTTTGAACTTGGTAGATCTAGATCTGGTGCTAGGGTAAGAACTCTACCAAAGCTCTAAAAAAAAAAAAAAAAAAAAAAAAGGCCAGAAGGCAGGGTTCTGCAGAACGACAAGAAGAATGAGCAAAATGTGCTCTCAGGCTTGCAGCCCGCCCAGAGCAAAAGCAGGACGCAATAGCATAGAAGAAATTGGAAATTGCACACCTGAAATCTCTGAAATAATAGCATCTGCAGAAAAGAAATAACTGCAGAAAGGTATCGAGGAAATCAGATCAGAAATAATTTCTGGAGTATAAAAAGAAATGATAACTAAAATGAAAGAAGTACTAAGTGCTTCAGAAGAAGACACTGATTAAAAAAAAATTAAAAAATGATGAAACCCTTGAATGAACAATGTAGGAAAGTAATATAATCCATGAAGAAGATACAAAGTGCTATACAGGAATTTAAAACCTCAATCACAAGCTGGCAAAACCATTTGAGTGAAAGTGAACATAGACTTCCAGACCTTAAAGACACCATTGCAGCTTGTGAAAAGTTAAAAAAAGACCTCTTAGAAAGAACTAGGACTTAAGAAAAAATGATTCAACATCTGAAAGAAAATGCAAATATGAACAACATAAGACTAATAGGTATCAATGAGAAAGGAATCAGTGCAAATGATATAAAAAGAATATGCGCAGAACTATTAGCAGAAAACTTCCCAAATATGGGAAAACAATCTGACATTCAGTAACTGAAGCATATAGAACTCCAAATAACATTAACCCAATTAAAGCCACACACAGATATATAATAATCAAGATCTCAAAAATTTAGCACAGGGAAAGTATACGAAAAGCCACTAGAGAAAAAGAACCAGATCACATTTAAAGGAAAACCCATCAGAATAATGTCAGATTTCTCTTTACAAATCATCAAGTCAAGAACAGCATGGAGCAAAGTGCTATAAGTCTTGTAAGAAAACAAATTCCATCCTAGACTGATATATCCTAAAAAACTCTCTTTCAAGTATAATGGAGAAGTAAAATACTTCCAGAACAAAGAACAACTAAAGAATTTCATGATGACAAAGCCAACCCTGCACAGTTTACTAAAAGATATCCTAGAGAGGGATCAAAATGACCACAACTTCATGAGGGAAATGGAAAAAACCCTCCAAATAGAGCAAAAAATTAAACATAGGAGAACAAGAAGTATACAACAGCAGTCTTTCAACTATTCTTTTGTATACAGCAGCAAAATATTTCCACCAGCATATTCTACAAATGGACTTCTCCTGCACCCTGTGGGTCATGATTCTTTCTGGTTGTGCAGGGTGGATATCAAGGAAACAGCAGTAGCTTAGTCCCATAAGTGACACATGGCCAACAGTAAGCGTCATGGACACTGTCCATGTACATGACATACTAGAACTTTCTGTGATATCCTATCCCCAAACTGTTAGAGGTTCTGATCATATATTTACCATTCTAGTATTTATGTTATATTTTATTCTTAGTAATTCTTTACCGTGGAAATTTTTTCTTAGTTGATATTTTTGTATAAATTAACTTATTCAAATAGTATGTGAAAAAAAAAAAAAAAAAAGGAGCCAGGGAGATAGCTCAGGGGCACAAGTGCCTGCCTGGCAAGTGCATGGTCCTGAGTTTGATCTCTGGCTGCCAAAACAAAAAGTAAAACAGAACAAAAACAAATATATTATGTGAGTACTCTGAATTGATTACAGATTTGTACCTATGATAAACAGCATTCTAACCTCTAAGTTAGAAACATGATTTTGATTCCAATTTTGGAATTTTATTTTTGAAATATTTAATTTAATTTTCAATTAGTTAATATTTAGTTAATTTTCTTAATATTGTTCAATTATAATTTTTGTTTTATGATGCATACTGTATCTTCGACTTACAATCTACTTATAAGACATGGTATGATATTTTCTCCTAGTATTAGAAAAATAAAAAAGAAATATATATATATATATATATATATATATATATATATATGAGAGAGAGAAAGAGAGAGAGACATAAGAGAGTTAGGATAGATATACAGCCACTTTCATTTAGTTCATTGTGAATAAAAGTTTGTACTAATAGTGGTTTAGACAAGATATCAGGTCGGCACCTTGTCCTCTGAATATGAAGGCAATATGCATTGTAGTAATATTGTAACCATCCTACTAACTTCTTTTGAAACTGTTTCATTGCAATTTTATCTTTTTTTCTCATTAAAATAAATTTTAAAAAAAAGAAATCTCAATCACCAATTTAAGAACAGAGACAGGCTATGAGATAGGCAAACCTTACTGATCTATGTAGCATGGGTGAAATAGTGGAATGCTTAGATAGATATAGATAGATGTAAATATAGATACAGATAAACTTTAATTTTCTTCTCTTTGTCAATGACAAATATCTCCACTAGAAGTTGACAGACTATTTTTTCTAGTACCATAACGATACTGGGTATTTATTATTCCTTAATACTGCTATTTACATTTTTTTGTTACAAGGTTAATATTATTTCAGTAGAAATAATTTAGCTTACAGTGTATCATTAAGAACAATTGAACTAAGACAAAATTACAATGAAGCTTTTCATTAATTTTTTTTGAAAGATTCACTACATAGTTCAGATTGGCCTTGAACTCACTGTGTAGCCCAAGCTGACCTCAAATTAGTGATAATCCTTCTATATTGGTCAGGGTTTTACTTAGAAGAACAGAACAGATTTAATAAATATAAGGAATAGATATTAACACAAAATATACAATCTGTAAGGAATTATAAGATTGGCTTACAACAGTCAGCCACAGAGTCAGATGACAAAGCATACAGAGCGCGTCTGCATGCTCCAGACTGAAGAATTCAATCTCGAGGTCTGGACTTCACTGCAGCACTCCTTGTAAGTCTCTATCCGTTGGCTGATGAGTCTGCGCTGGAAGACTGAAGTGTCTGTAATGGACGCTGAAGAGTCTGCGAGGGATGGTGAAAGATCCAAGCTGGAGGCTAAAGAGTCTGTGCTGCAGCCAGATGATGAAGTCCAGGCTGAATGCGAAGACTGAAGCTTCTCCAACGAAGTGAAGTCTTGACTCTTTTCTCAGTCCTTTAAAAAGTATCTCTGTGCTCAGTCATTCTGACGCGGGCCCATTGTGCCCTAGGGTGGAACCAATCATACCTCAGGATGGGTCCTTGATCCCGCTCTAGGGGGGAGCCAATCATATCCTAGGCAAGCCCTGGTTCTGCTCCAGGGAGGAACCAATTGTACTCCAGGGCAGGGCTCCCATCAACAGGGACCCGGGCCGCTGAGTCATCCAGCCAAGTTGACACAATGAATCAACCACTACACCTTCCGCCTCAGCTTCTTCACTGCTGGTGTGTTCCACCATGTCTTATTAAATTCTGATGAATGTGGTATGTATGAACACATCTATTGCATATATGATATGTATGTGTGCATGTGTGTATGTGTGCAATATAAGCACATACATAGCATATACAACCATATACTAAGGAGAGAGGTATATTAAAACAATTTAGAAAAGGTGTGAAATCACTACGATTTTTTGCATATATATGTATATATATAATCTTTAAGAAAATCATAGTAAAATTAAATAGAATGTTCATGTATTTCCTGTGTTGCCCATCACACACACCTACACAGGCACATAACTTTCCCAATCATTAATGTCAACCAGAGTACATAATTTAAAATAGATATTACATGGTCTATGGCTTTGGTGTAATGTGTTTTTATTTTTATTTTTATTTTTATTTTTTTTTTTTGAGACAGGGTCTCACTATGCAGTTCAGGCTGGCGTTGAGCTCACTTTGGTAGCCCAGGCTGGTCTCGAACTCACACTGATCCTCCTGCCTCAGCCTCCCGAGTGCTGGGATTACAGGCGTGCGCCACCACGCCCGGCTGTAATGTGTTTTTAAGACAATCAAGATGTGTCCCCAATATAGCATTACTGTTTAAGAAGTACTGTTCCTTATTTGCAAAAAGACTTCCAGCAATGCAATCACAGGTCATTTGTTTTTCATTTTTCTGGAGGAATAGTTCAATTTTGCACAATATTTGAAACCATTCATTTCTGTTGTCTTTACTTTTGTAAATTTTGACGTTGGTTGCCTTATTTATATATAACACAAGATAATTTTGGAAAAGATGTTGGAAAAGAGATTTTCCTGGTACATTAACAATATTACCTACCATAATTCTTTTACATATACGCTTTGTCCCCCTCCCAAATTATGGCATTTCAATTTTTATGTATTTATAACTACATCTTCTTTACAATCAAGAATAATGTGTTTCTGACCTCTAATTGTACTCATCCAATACTTCAAAATTTACTCTACAATATGTTTCTAACTAAATACGTGCTGTGCTCTTCAGAGATGGTGTTTCCTGCGAAGGCCAACTTGTCTTGGCAGGCCTCCTGTACCCAGCACCTGCTCCCAAAGAACATGATTCTCTCTTCTAATAAAACCTTATGAATTTCATTTCTTATGGAAATAATACACACACACACAACTACACAACTCCCACCATCACCACTAGACATACTGCTTTGAAATCTATTTGCCTATTTTCATTTTAGGACACTGTAAGTTGCAGTGAGGTATGCTTGGGGTTTTTATTTTTCTTCTAGATTCTTTCCTGCAGAATGAGGCATAACACATATATTTCATACTGAAAGAATGTAGAATTTTGTATCTTATTTGTATTAAAAATATCTTTTTAATGTGATGCATTTTGCAAATCTTCCAATATTCACTGAAACAAAATTTGGTATATATTACCAAGACATTTTTCACTTAGGTAACGAGAGAGGATTATGAAGTTTCTTTCAAGACCCTGGATTAAAGCTGGAATGTTTTCTGTGACCTCGGGGTTGTCAAAATTCAAATATCATGTTCATATTTTTCACTTATCTTCTAATTTTTTGCATTTAGAAATACTTTCTTGGTTCCACTTCTTATTGATTTTTGAAACACTTAATATACCCCAGTAAAGCAAACTGTAAAGCTCACACTCATTCATATAATTGCTTAGTGTGGGTCTGTGAAGATCTGGCCCCTCGCACAGAATTACCAGGCTATTCAGAAGAGAGCTCCACAGGTGAATGTCCCCTTGACTATGGCACAATTGCTTAAGGGAGTAACATAACAAGCTAGATTTAAGTCCCTAGACATAGGGATTAAATATGTTATAAAGAGCTGACATATGATGTCTTCATTTTCAACATTGGTGAGCTCCAACAAAAACAATTAAGTAGAATTTTACTAGCTTACATGTAAAATGAAGTCTATTGTCTGAAAGATACTTCTTTTTGTTAGACGATATCCTGAGGAGTACAGTGACTGTTTGGAAAAGTCCATGGTGAAGGACACCATTGGGAAGGAAGAGAATACAACGGAATGCATTCAGGCAAGACTAATAGCTCTACATGAGAAGTCAGAAGGGCAAGAGAATGGTAAACAAGCCAGAGAATAAATGGAAATCCAGAGAAAGAGACAGAAAAGGCCCACAAAGAAGGCATTTCTCTGCACTATCCAGAAGTCAATGAATATGTATTCAGCTTTGTCTAATCAAGTAACACTGAAAACCCTTATTTTCAAAAGGGCTGTGAAAAGAAGATACCATAAGCTATGTGATTTCAAAAATGTTTTGTTTCCAAATGCTCCTGGATTCACAGTAAAGTTGCAGATTTAGGTCTGAGGATACAATGTAATGGGACAGTGCTTCTAGTATTCCCAAGGTCCTGCAAACAAAAATAAAAACAAACAAAAATGACAGTTGCAAAAATAGTACATCTAATGACTACTATAGCTGGTGTCTGGATGTCACCCTACAATCTCATGTATTCACAGGTAGGGCTTTTCAGGGATGGCTACATCTACAGTGTGCGATTGATTCATGGTGTAGTGTTGGGATTAAAGGTGATAAAAATGAAGGGTGAGTGATTATTAAATCAATCTACTGAATGTTTTGGCACCACCCTGATCCCAGTTGCCTGAGTAATATAAAAGGGTGGGAAGATGCTGTTAAGGACTGAAACCTCTATTTTATTTATTCATTTTTAATACATTTAGGATAGAGGATAAAGAATCTATAAGGTTTCACTATGTAGATCCGACTCATAGTGATTCTCCTGTTTTCAGCTTCTCAAAGTGCTGGAATTACAGGCCAGAGCCACCATGCCCAATCTCAATCACAATCTCAGCATGCCCTGAGGGCAGGACTGGCACTGTAGCCAGGACTGAACCCCAGCCACCGAGCTCTGACAAAGAAGGTGCTTTAGTCCACTGAGCTATCAGGATGGCCCTGAAACCTGTATTTTATCTCAGCAAGGAGAGCAGTGTGACTGAGACAATGACCATGTGCTTTTACCCAGAGTCCTCCTAAAATAGTATCACTCATAATAACACCATAATAACTGAGATAAGAATAGTAACATACTCTTCTACTAACTTAACTACCAATCTTTGTGAGTCTCATTATTTTTCTCATGAACTTCATTTGTATGTGCATGTGGCAGCAATCTCATCAAAATGTATGCATTCATCTAAATAACACCACAATCCCGTACAACACCCTACAAAACTCTGCTGTGTCCTAGCTTTACCTTTGCCATATTCCTCAGTGCTAGCAGCCACTGATTAGGGATTATACAAGAGGCATGTTTTAGTTTTTCTTTTTCAATCACATGGAACTGTTTTGTAAGTGCTGGCAAGAATTTGGAGGGCTAGGTTAAGTTTCCTCAAAGAAACTGAAATTGCTAAGGATCGGATCTGATGCAGTATGTAGAAATTTACACAATTAGCCAACAATGGCTGCCCGGAGTCAAATTCAAAAGAGTGCAAAAGATCTGTCCTCATTCTAGAGATCTGAAGGATTCAAAGGCCTTGGAGCCCAAGGTGATGTCCTATAGGACTCTGCATCAGGCCAAAGGATTCATGACAGAAGACCAAGGGCTCTGAGTTGAGAGGTTGATGGATTAGTACCAGAAGATTCTCTGGCCACAGGCTGAAAGGCTGATGCTGCAAGCTGAAGATTCTATGCTGAAAGCCAGGAGACAACACTCAAGGCAGAGACAAGGACTGGAGCTCCGGGAAAGAGAAGGGCTAAAGCTCCTTTGAGGAAAATCAAATGAAAGCTTTCGTGTAGTTCTCCTTTTATATTATTCTGACAATCATTTTCTTTAAAGTAGGACTTTCAGGGCCTGTGAGATAGCTCAACCAGCAAAGAGCCTGCATAAGCAACACAGGGACCAAAGACTCCATCCCTGGACTACATACCATAAGGGCCCTTCCCCGGGGTGCAATAAGCCCACCACCAAGCCCAGGTGTGGTGGTGCATGTTTGTAATTTCAGCACTGGGGAGGCTGAAAACAGGAGGATAACTATGAGTTCAAGTTGTGTAGTGTGAAAAGAAATGAGTCTCTCACACCCACAAACATGCTGACTCAACTTAGTTGGGTGTTCTCACTCAAGTTGTCAATTAATCCACTAATCACCATAGCAATAGCATGATACTTTAAAATATACAGGCACTAGTACTCAGATAAAATGAGTAATTTGAATTTCCAGAACCTTACCATTTTTTGTTTGGAGACTGAGCTCTTCTGGTTTTTCATAAAAAATAATGAACATGATTATTGTGAACTATCATCACCCTCCAACACTGGAAATTATTCATCCTATCTTACAGTGTTTGAGCCTATTCTCACAGTTAGTATAAGCATCTTTTCTACTCTTAACCCACTCTAGGGCTCTTGCAAATATGATTCTACTTACAGAATAACTTATCTTTCATGTATAAGAAAAGGACATGTGATATTTGTCCTCTTATGTTTTGGTTATTTCTCTTTTATGTTTTCAGCTACCATGTATTTTGCTGCAAATGACAAGATTTCCCTCATCCTTTATATTTGACTAATGTTTCGTTGAGTTTCCACCACATTTTCTTTATCCATTCATCCTCTGGTGGACAGTGATTCCATACCATAGTTATTACAAATAGTACAGATATCTCTTTGGTATGCTCTTTTGATGTCTTTAGGTAAACATGCAGAAGTAGCATAACTGAATCAGGCCATACATCTAGGTCAGGCCTGTCCTGAAAAAGATGTCTCAATAAACATACAACAATAGGCATCCATGCTGCCCTCATCAAGCAGAGCTGATGGCTTCAGAAATTTAGGACTGCACCTGCAGTCTCGCTCACACTGCAAGACTCAGCATTATATGAACGCTAACGTTGATGATCATCCTTTTTTTTTTTTGGCTTTTTGAAACAGGGTCTTGCTATGCAGTTCAGGCTGGCCTAGAGCTCACTTTTGTAGCTCAGGCTGGTCTCAAACTTGCACCAATCCTCCTGCCTCAGCCTCCCAAGTGCTGGGATTACAGGCGTTTGATGATTATTCTTACAGACTTGACTTTAAACATTCCATTCAGATTCTTTGGAACCATCAGCCCCAACCCCAAGCCCTGTGTACACTTAGCCTTCCCTCCAGGTATTTGCTGATGTCACTCCAATTTCAGCCTCTTTGTACCTGAACAAAATTAAATCTAGCCTTTACCACAGTCTCAGTCCCTGCATGTTTCCCTTGTCTATGTCAATTTTTGTGTTAGCATGCAGTATACTATCCACCCACATTAAATCCTGAGATCAGGTACTGAAATTCATTCAGCTTTGGTCGTTTTGCTCAAGATATTTGCTAATCAAGATGTTTAAATTTTTAGATTTTTTTTCAGTTTTGCGAAGAATTTTATTAATACTTTGGCAAAAGTTGCTCTGAATCTATAAGCTGCTTTGGGTAGCATGGGACATTTTTAAACTATAAATTTGTTTCTAATCCATGAGCATGGGAGCTGTTTCTCTTTTGTATGTCTCTGTGAAGTTTTTTGCATTACTATTCTGTATTTTCTGTATATTAGAAAAGTCTTTCATGTACTTAGATAGATTTATTACTACTTGTTTTATTTGTAGGGAGTGCAGACTGGTAAAACCACTGTGAAAACCAGTGTGGACATTCCTTAAAAGCTGGGATTGGAGATCCCATTAAACGTAGCTGTTCTCTGGGTATTTTTCCAGAAGAAAACCTCATACTACAGCAATATGTTTACACCCATATTTATAGCAGTGCAATTTGTTATAGCTAAATCCTGGAAACAAGCAAGATGCCCATCAGCTGAGGAATTGATATAAAAGATGTGGTATTTTTACACAATTGAGTATTATTCAGCTACAAAACAGGATATATTTGATTCTTTTGTTGGTAAATGGATGCAACTAGAGAACGTACTCCTAAGTGAAATAAATAAGATCTTCATGTGCAGACATCGTATTGTCTCCTTGATGTGAGAACCTGAAAGAGAAAAATGGAATCTGAAGGGTACAATAAGCTCAAGCTCAAGTAAAAGGGTGTGAGCTTATTCAAAAGGAGTTACTGGGTTGAGGAGGACAGGAGAGGGAGTGGGTGAAAGAGATTTATCTATGTATGTAAGCAGGATGGTTTGCATAACTGTACTGTGTGTTTCTGCTGGTTTATGGAAAGAAGCAGTTAATGCTTTAATTCATTTCATTTCCTTTGTTCACTTGTTTCACTTTTTTGTCTTCTTAATTTCATACACATTTCTTTCTTTTTTCTTTCCTCTTCTAATTTCACATGAATATGTCTGATTATGAATAACTGACTGGAAGACAACACTATGTATTACAACAAATACTGTGAAATTCATATTACTTTGTCAGGTGAAAATCTGTGTCACTTGTAATTTTTTGTTTTAATTCAAATTTGTACTATTTTTTAAAAATAAAAAACAACCAATTATCAATAGCAATCATCAAAAGAAATCAATCATCAAAATATTAACCAATAACAAATGCTGGCAGTGCTGTTGGGAAAAAAAGAATCTTTCTCCATTGTTGGTGGGAGTGTAAACTGGTGCAACCACTTTGGAAATCAGTGCAGAAAATCCTCAAAATCTAAGATTAGAGGTCTTGAACCCATCTATTCCTCTTCTGGGGATTTTTCTATAAGAATTAAAAACATTATACCACAGCAATGTATGTGCACCCATGTTTATGGCAGCAAAATTTGTAACAACTGAATCTTGGTAAGAACCCAAATGCCTAATCACCCAAGGAATGGATGAAAAGATGTGATATACTTGTACAGTGGAGTGCTACTTAGCTATAAAGATAAGCTGAAGGCTTTTATAGGTAAATGAATGCAACTAGAGTCCATATTTGTAAGCGAATAAATCCTACACACATGTTTAAATACTATATTTTCTCCCTAGTGTAAGAAACTAAAGTGGCAAATAAGGTTCAAAAGGTACAACAGGTATTGTGAATGAAAAAGTAAGTGCTCCACATGAAAGAACAACTGGGATGGAGGAAAAGGAGACAAGCTGAGATAATTGTACTACTAATTTCTATTAGTACATTGAAAGGAAGTTAGTGCTTACATTGTTTGATTGATTTTGCAGGCCTAAATCTGGTAATCTAAGCAGCTACTTTGAAAATAGCAATATGCATTATAATAACCATTGTTAATTAACTATTATCACTTTTTAAATTTTGTATCATTTTTATTGTTTTCCCTTTAAAATAAAATTTAAAAATAAATTAATAAAAACTAAAATGTAGCCGGGCGTTTTGGCTCACGCCTGTAATCCCAGCACTCGGGAGGCTGAGGCAGAAGGATTGGTGCGAGTTCGAGACCAGCCTGGGCTACAAAAGTGAGCTCAGGACCAGCCTCAACTGCATAGTGAGACCCTGTCTCAAAAAAAAAAAAGACAAAAAAAAAAAAAAAACTAACTGAAATGTGATTTAAAAATGTGTAGTCATAGAATCCCGTATTTGAAAAAAAATAACGTATTTGATTATAAGTAAATGTATTAACTGAATTTTATATTTCTATTGAGACTGTATAAAAACATCCTGCTTGTGAAACTGAACCTTGGATATTTTATAATAATTAGTTATTCATTTTTATTTGAGAGGAAACACATTAGGCAAACTACTCGGTCTTGGTTATATTTTTTTAAACTTCTGTTTTCTCCACTTTTTTTCAAAAGAGGCATGTTGGGCTCCCCTGAATTCAGTTTTAATGTATAATATTTTCTAGAGTTCTGATCTTTCTTTTTCATAAAGAAAAAGACAGCTACCCATGAATTATTAACTTCCCTTTGAAAAATTGAAGTTTCTCCGTGCAGATCTGGGCAGCACCCTTCTAAGCTTTGGCATACCTTAGGGTGATCATTATGTTAGGATACTTTGATCTCTGACTTAGTGTCCCTGTACTACAAGGATGGCAAATTAACAAAGCAAAGTTTATTTGCATGTTCCCCATGATGAAAAATACCTTACAGCATACAATACTTTCAAAAATTACTTAACATTTTCTTCAAAACCTTACACATCTAACTGAAGCAATAATTCAAAGAAACTATTATTACAGTTTTAGTACACCAACTACTAGATTCAGGTTCATTTTTCAACTTCTCTCCCCAACCATTTACGTGTTCTATGTTCTCAGCGACTTTCTACCATTTATAGAGGAGACAAAAACCACAGGACCACGCTGCATATATTAATGCAGTTTATTCTTTCACCAAAGTTCATCTACTTCCCCACACCTTGCTCTCATCTCTGCTCACTTTTCAGGACTCCTCCTCAATCTGCTGTATCATGCCATCTTTGCCCAGAATCTTCCTCTTTCTTTACTAATTCCATTGAATTTGGAATGCTCAAATGCCTTTCATTTTATTTAAAAAACATTTCTTCTTCCCTATCTCTTTATTCACTGTCCACTACTGACAGGATTAGTGCATTTATATCTTATGTTTTTGGTACTTTTTATTTATTCTTTCACTACTGCAGTCTTGATTTTTATCCTGTTCTTTTCCAGTTAAGTAATAATATATACAAGTGAGATATTTAACCTCATGTCTTCTGGTTTTCATATTGGTACAATCATCTTATTCTTCTCAGTTTTCTTGGTTGCACCTGGTCCTAACCCCAGTCACCAAACTTTGGATGGCCTCTGTAGTGCCACTGCTTTACCTTGTACTATACCCTTCCATTGTTCCACTTTTCATACTTCTCTCTCTATGCATTTGGTATGAGGTATGGTCACAAATACAGAAAATGTTCAAATTTGTACAATGGAACTCCAGTAAAAGATGCACTTTAATCAATCTTCTTCCAAATTTTCTCATTTCAAATACACTTACCCATAATTCTTGTAATTTCTTTTTCATCATGCATAAAGCTGGAAGAGTTTTAATTTTTAAGCAGCTCTAGGAGTCTTCTTTTGTTTCTTTGTTTGTGTTCTTATGGTTCCTGCATGTCCTGAATTGGTTTAAAATCTTTAACTTTCATAGTTAGTTTGACTTTGGGAAAGAACCAAAACTCACAGAGTCGGATTTGGTGAGTAAGGACACACCATAATACTTTTAGGAGCTTGCATTTCTGTAGGTGCTACTTAGCAGAAACATTTATGGTGCTTTTGTTTATCACACCTTCTAAACCCCCTCATGAAAGAGGACACCAGGAAGTACTTCAGAAGTTGGCAAATACGATGGGATAAGTATTTTTGGAGCAATGGAAATATCTTGAGGCGATTAATAGCACTGTCTTTAACAAGAGTGATAGTTTCACAATGTAAATATTCACTGTGTATTTTGATCACCTATAGGGAACTTTGACTATTTTGTTCCCTGGGTATGTTTTATCTCCTCCCAATATTTAAAAATCAGTAGCTCTCAGTACTGGGTACATACTCCCTCTGATAATGCTCTACCTAGACGGGAAAGAAAACAGTAGCGCACATTAAATGGGCACGCCACCACCTGTTCACTAGAAAAGCCACCAGATGGGCCACACTTTGTATCCATGTTTGGTGCCTGAAAACTTGTACATCTGTCTGACTGCAGCCACTAGTTTGTCTCTTTCACTAAGTGAGTAATTCACTGTTTTGAGATTTCCTTGAAATAATAAAGTGCACTTTATTTATCTCTGAATACTACGCTCCCTAGCATAACTGGGATGTAGGAGTTGCTCAGTCATGCATATTAATGGAGAGATGAACTTTAGTAAAATATTTCACTAGAATTTAAATTTTGCTAGAATTTACATTTTGCTGTAGATATTTAATTTGAATAGGTTTCCAATTTAATGAAATGCCTGTGGAAACCTGCTTGTTATGGTTTGTCTCAGTTGTCCCCCAAGAGCCTCATGCAGTCATGGGGTTGCTTCTGGAGTCTGTGAGTGATCATTGTGGGTGTAGATGCTGCAGCTGTCCTGGGGAAGGTAATTTGCGTTACAACATGAGGAGGGAAGAGAGGCTAGGAGCTACCTGATCTGCTGCTGCTCCTTTTGCCCTTTTGCTCTTTTGCTCTTTGCCTGCGACATGTAAGGCTGCTCTCTGCCATGGGCCACTCTGACTTGGAGCCAGCTGAATATGGACTGAAACCTCCAGTAACTGGGAGCTAGATAAACCTTTTCTTCCTTAATTTTGAGTGTTGGGTACTTGTCCCAGCAATGAGAGAAGAGTAACTAAGACACTGCTGTAGAAGGTTAAATAAAATAATGATTATTAATTAACTCAAGGATAGATCTAAAACATACATGATTAACATCAAATGAATGAACAGGTGAGCCATAAGGTCCAGTTGCTCTGACTTTTCAGAAGCTATTTCGTAGCTGTAAGTTATGAGTTAGGGCTTTGAGGTATGTCATTACAATCTTGAGCTAAAGGAATAGGACAGCTTCTACAGTGAAAAGGTGTGTTTTTTTAATGTCAGCAGCCAGTTCTAATAGTGATCTTAGTAATAAGAAGCACTACTATTTATGTTTTTTAATGAACTGCAGTGAGACACAAAGCACAATTATTCCTTCAAATAATATAGATAATAACATATAGTTAGTAAACTTGAAAATTTTAAATATTAACTGCTACTTTCAAAAAATTGATAGAAATGAGTACTGCAGTCATCTCAGCTCTCCTGAATATACACTTGCATGATTTCTTCCCCTTATTTTTTCCCATCTTTCTTCCTTTCTCTCATCTTTACTGTTTATTCCTTAAGTTCCGTTTCTTTCCATTGACTGTGTCAATTATTCCTTTCAGATTTTATTTATTCTTTGAGGTTCTTTTCCCTAGGAAGACAATAGAATATCTACACATGTTGGTCACATTTATTTTATTTAGCTTCTAAGTATAGCCTTTCACTGCTTCCATTTACCTATAAAGGCCTCAAGTTTGTCTTTCTTTATAGCTGAGTTATACTCCATTGTATAAAAATACCACATCGTTTTTATCTGTTCCTCAGGTGATGGGCATTTTGGTTGTTTCCAAGATTTAGCTATGAGAAATTATGCTGCCGTAGACATGGATGCACATGTATCACTGTGGTGTGGTGTTCTTAGTTCATTTGGAAAAATACTCAGAGGGGGAAAAGCTCAGCTGAATGAGACTTTCAATTTTAGCTACGTGAGGCATTTCTATATTGATTTCCGTAGTGCTTGTACCAGTCTACACTTCCACCAACAGTGGAGAAGCGTTCCTTTTTTCCCCAGAGCCCCTCCAGTATTTGTTAAACAAGGTGACAGTGGTCTCTCTATGTTCTCAACAGATCTCAGTGACACTGACACTCTCATCTTTCTTGAAGGGTCTCTTGGCTTAAGATTTTGAAAATTGGAGAAGGAGGGGGAAGGGAAAGCGAATGAAAAAGGAAGTCAGAGGTGCTCTGGACCTGCACCGCTCCACAAGAGGAATGCAGGCAATGTCACCTGCAGACACTGCTAATAAAGAATGAAAAGAAAGATGCTGCAAGATGCATGATTTCAATAATCAGCAGGTCTAAGATATCACCTGTAAAGTATAGAATCTAAAAATAACATAGGCCATTTTTTAAGTATGCTCTTTCAATAATATTTGAATGTGGGTAGTTCATTAAATCCCCCAAATGCATTATTAAGTTTGTAGCAGATATTATGGGTACTTTTTAAGGTTTTCTATATTTAGAAAAATAATTAGTCTCTTGTATTTAATAAAGTAAATTTTCTATGTATCTTATCATTTACTATTTCTACTATTTGGTTCTTTACTATTGACATAATTACTGTATTAAAAGTAACAGAACCCTGATATTAATAAAGAAGATAATGACAAGTGTAACTGTCAGTTCTCCTCATATATTCAAGACAGTTGTATAGTCAATAAACGCCTATGATGAAACAGAAATAGAGGTGATCAGTTTTTTTTTTTTTTTTTTTTGGTCTTTTTGAGACAGGGTCTCACTATGCAGTTGAGGCTGGTCTTGAGCTCACTTTTGTAGCCCACGCTGGTCTCGAATTCACACCAATCCTCTTGCCTCAGCCTCCTGAATGCTGGGATTACAGGCATGCGCCACCACGCCCGGCTGGTGATCAGTTTTTAAGAAATGAAAGATATACAACATTGGTTAGATTAACTATCCATTCATCCAAACTAGAAATGAAATATTTTTTGCTTTTATTTATAAATAAACAAAATGTCCAACAGAAGCAATTCAGATTCAAATCTTTAAGCAAGTAAATACTTAGAGGTTTATAATTCAATATGTTCCATCTAAATTTATGTTTCTTCGGGGATGTTATAATATGTAGAAATACTGAGCTTCTTTTTGACATCCATTTTTATGTCCTTAGAGGTTCTTGATAAGATGGGATTCTTAAAGAAAAGAAAAGGAGAGACAGATAATTTTTTTTCAAACAAACATCCATTTATTCATTGCAACCTCTTAGTCATTCAGTATTTCACATAATGACTCATTTTAAATGAGATAATGTTAAGATCAAGTAATGATACTTGGGCAATAATGCCACTGGTTTCCTTTTGGTAACTCAGTATCAATTACTAAACTAATTCACCATTTTTTCTAAAAATGTTCCTGTTTTTACTCTTTTTTTTTTCTTTGAACTGAGGAATGCAAAATACTCCAAAAATTTAAACAGTATATAAATTTTTTACACATAATAAAAAAAGTAGAAATGATATAGAACTTCACCAAACAAAACAACATGAATTCAACAGTTTGCTGTAATACATATTGTTGTCTTCAGATCAATCACTCAGATTACCACATATATGCATGCAAAATTGGAAAAAGAAGAAATAAAGAAAATTAAATAAAGAAATTAAAAGAAATAAAGAAGGGGCTGGGGAAATAGCTCAGTGGTCTAAGCACCTGTCTGGCAAGTGCAAAGACTTGGGTTTGATCCCTGGCACTGCATGCCGCACAGCCACAGAACCCCAGGAGCACTGTGCCAGCCAGCAAAACCAAGTGTGGTGGTGTATGCCTGTAATTCCAGTACTAGAGAGGCTAGAAAACCAGCTAAACAAACAAACAAACAATAAATAAATAAATAAATTTAAGAAAATAAAAATCAAGAAGGGAGAAATAAGGGGAAAATGAAGAATGAAGACAAGAAAACAAACAAAAATACATATTACATGTTCCTTCCAAAGGCCAGAAGAAATCCACTTATAATTATCCAAATCATCCTGCTTACATACATAGACATATCTCTTTCCCCTAATCCCTATCATTTCCTTCTCATTGCAGTAATTCCTTCCTTTTGAACAGATTCATTCCTTTTCCCAGTATCTCTTTTACCTTTCAGGTTTTATTTATGTTTCAGGTTCTTATACTAGTCAGAAAATAAATTGTTTTTTCAAGCAAGGTTCGATTTATTTCACTTAAGAGTATGGTCTCTGGTTGCATCCATTTACCAATAAAAGCCTCAAATCTATCTTTTCTTACACCCAAATAGTACTCTGTTGTGTAGAAATAAGACACCTTATTTATCCATTCTTCATTTGATGGGCATTTGTGTTGATTCCAAGATTTAACTATGACAAATTACAGTGGGTACACATATATCACTGTGGTATACAGATTTAAGTTCCTTTGGAAAATACCTAGGAGGGGAATAGCTGGATTGAATGGGACCCTCAATCCTAATTTTTTGAGGAATCTCTGTACTGATTTCCATAATGATTGTACCAGCCTCACTTCTACTAACAATAGAGAAGGTTTTCTTTTTCTCCACAGCCTCTATGGAATCTTAGTGTTTTAATTAGTACTTATCAAATGAGTAATGATGGTGAACAGTTTCTCATATACTTATTTGCCATTTGATTTCTTCATCTGAGAAGTGCACATTCATCTCAGATGCCCATTTTGTACTGGGTCTTCAAATTTCAGGGACTTGATTTTAAAAAAAGACTATTTATTTTTATTACAATTTTCTTTTATTTAGGGACCTGATTTTTCAAAAAAAATTTTCAGCCTCCCCAAAGCTGGGATTATAGGTGCGCACCACCACACCCAGTCTCAATTGCTGTGTCAGAACAACTCAGGGGTAGGGCCAGCACAGCATGTCGGGTATTGATCCCTGCCAGTACGCTCTGCCTAAGCAGGTGCTTTAATTCGCTGAGCTATCTGGCCGGCCCTTAAATTCATTATATATTCTAGATAGAAGGCCTTTGTCTGAGATGCAGTAGGCTATAATTTACAAATTTTATTTTGGTAGATTGATTTTTATTGTAATAAAAAAGGAAATAAGAATTTTTCCACTGATGTCTCATAATTTTACTAGTGTGACAAAGAACTAAAAAGTTATCTTTAGTTAGCTCATGTACTTGATTGCTTGTAATTTTTCCATTAGTCATGTTTTTAATATTTGTAGTTAAATATGAAATAAAACTCCCATTTTATATTGTTATCTCCAGTAATGTCAAAACTCTGATCCTATTTTCTTGGATCAGTTTTGGATTTTTCTAAGAAAAGAACAAGATTGGTTTTCATCTATAAGGTGGTGGAAAATATGCATTTAAATTGTTTAGTGGAAAAACACTTCAGAAAGTGATTCCATTCCTTACACCAAGACACAGATGTGTCTGGCCTGGTGGCACATGCCTGTAATGGCAGAGCTCAAGAGACAAAACCAGAAGATTTCTGCAATTTCAAGGCCAGCCTCAGCTACATGGTGAGTTCCAGGCTACACAGTGAAATCTTGCCTGAATAAAAATAATGTGATCTTAAAAATAAATATATAATTCTAGTAATTACAGATATGCTTCTCTCCATAGAAAGGTTTGCAAATTTAATTGTTATATATGAATTAAGAACTGACACTGAGGCATGAGAGAAATGTTATGTAGGTATTATTTCATAGCACAGAGCTTAATATTTTAAATATTTTAGTGTGCAGTGTAATACATCTCACTTCTGCTTCCATTCCCTGCTCCTCCGCACCCCTCCTCCATCTCCACTTCTTGGTCCTCTTTTCCTTTTATAAATGACCAATCTGCCTATTGCCTATTATCTATTTTTTTAACATTGATCTTTATTTATATTTCAGGCTTCTTATATAAGAGAAACCACATGATATTTAAGTTATATGTCTGATTTATTTCACTTTATAAGTTTAAGATGTAATGATTTTCTGCAAAAACTGACTCAAGTTTGCCTTTGTTTACAGCAAAGCAGTACTCCACTGGATATTATAATATTAAAATATTGCACATACAAATTGTTTTATTTTAGAAATTGTCCAAGTGTCACAAATATTAAAATGCAAATAGTACTTTGACTACAAGCAACTGACAAAGTTTGTTGAAATAATTAATACTTCCAAGAATTTGCCTTGTTTTTTAAAAAATAAATATTTTTTCATGTTCAGTAATATAAGAGTGCTATGGAATATAATATTTCTGAAATTTATAACAGTGAATACAATTTGACACAAAGATGTGGTATAGGTGTTTCTTACCCTTCTCTTGGAATACATGTTGGATACTTGAGTTGTCCTCTGTTACACTGTACTCGAAGCTTTGACCCAATAGATGATTCCTCTATATAAGTGTCTCTACTGCAAAGAAACTCAATATACTCGCCATGCAGAATATGTGGTCTATTGTCAAAATACCACTTCAAGAGTAAATTATTCTTTTGCATTTCATCAGAAGATAATATGCAAGGCTCTAGAGATAAAAAAAAAAAAAAGAAGATACATCTTGGTAATAAGGGAATCATTATGCTGTCTTTCACGATCACCTTAAAATCCCAGAGAAAAATAATTAAATAAGAATTAATATTCTAGTCAGAAAATATGTTTAGCCCCCAGGAAAGTATGTGCAATTTATATCTTTATGCTTGGGGTTAAGGAAAGTATATCCTGGCAGCCACTTAGTTGGCACCATTAAGTTTTAAAAAAATAGCAAACAAAATGTATTTTTGCAAGCATTGACAGTAGCTAATGTCCATCAAAACTAAACATCATATTAATGTCATATTGATTCTAATGACATTTTATTACACAGAAGCATATTTAGTAACATCGTACACACCTAAACACGTTGGTGGTGTAGTCCATGCTCCCTCTATGCAATAGGCCTCCTGAGATCCTTGTAGAAAGTAGTGCTCAAAGCATCTGTATTCTACAGAGGAACCATTGTCATAGGTGTCTACTTTTGCACTAACAATGACTCCATTTTTTATAAGTGGAGGTAACACACATTTTCCTTTAGATTCTGCAAAAACGATTTTAAAGTTTAAAATGAATTGCATGTCATCCTTTAATAATTTTATAGAAATAAAATGAGATAGTTCAATGTATTAAAGGCATTAGCAGCAGTTCTCAATTTTTTTTTTCTTTCTGCGTTTAGGACAGGGTCTACAGCATCTCACCACATAGATCAGACTCACAGTGAGTCTCCTGTTTTCAGCTTCCCAAGTGCTGAGATTATAGACGTGCACCACCATGTCCAGTCTCAGTTGCCATCTCAGTGTGCCCCAGGGGTGAGGCCAGCAGGGCAAGCTAGGAATCAGACTCTAGCTGCTGTGCTATGCCAAGCAGGCACTTTAGTCCTCTCTCTCTCTCTCTCTCTCTCTCTCTCTCTCTCTCTCTCTCTCTCTCTCTCTCTCTCTCTCTACAGGAGACTGAAGTCAGGATCCTATGTTTGCCAGGCAAGCACTTATTCTACTGAGCTATCTCTCCAGCCCCATAAGATCTCTCTTGATGCTTACATTCTGCTTGTATTACCTTCCTTTTCTCAAGTTAAAAGTCATAGTTCAAGGACAGCCTGAACTACATAGCGAAATCTGACATTAAAATATCAAAAAAAAAAAAAAGAAAAGAAAGGAAAAGAAAAAAATTAAAGGTAATAATCTCTGTAACCAAACAGCACACAATATCTCTCACACTCTGTATCAAGCTTGTTTCTAAGTAGAAGAATTTCATAGAGTTGCTGAGTACTGACATGAGAATAATCAGTCCTGGAGATATTTATGAAACCTGTTGCCTTGTGTTCATTCCTCTACCTGATTTTTGGGAATTAAAATATATCAATCTAGTCTCCCCATTTAAGTAAAATTTCTGGCTGGAAGTTGGATAATGCCCAATTTATATACAGGAAGAAAGATGAAAAACTGGTTAGGGTCAAACACATGAACTTTCAAACAAGATGGTTAATATCTTTTTTCTTTCTTTTTTTTTTTTTTTTAAGTGCAGGGTCTATAGGGTTTCACTGCACAAATCAGACTCAGAGTGATCCTCCTGCTTTCAGCCTCACAAGCACTGGGATTATAGGGGTGCATCACCATGCCTGGTCTCAAGATAGTTAATATCCATTAATAAAAAATTGTCAGGGCTGGCCAAATAGCTCAGCAGATTAAAGTGCCTGCAAGCAGGCACAAGGGTTAGGGGTTTGATCCCCAGTCCTGCTATGCTGTCCACACACCCCAGTGCACTGATACAGCAATTGAGACTGGGCGTGGTGGTGTGCGCCTGTAATCCCAGATCTTGGGAGTCTGTAAACAGGAGGATCATTACCAGTCTGCTCTAGTAGTGATACCTTGAACACTACTGTAGGCCCTCTCCTAACATAAAATTTTAAAAAATTGTCAGAAAGCATTACCATTTTTACTTTTTTTTTTGGCTGGGTCAGCATGTGGTACCAGGGATTGAACCACAGTCCCCTGTGCCTGCCTGAACTTGCCTAAGCAGGTGCTTTAGACTGTTGGGCTATCTTGCTAGTCCCCATTTTACCTTTTCTAACACAGAAAGGATATCTCACTTCTCCTCTATTACACTGCACAGATAACTCCGACAGTGAAGTTGACTGAGACAAGTCATATCCTTGTTTACAGACAAAATCAATTAAGTCTCCATGCAACACCTTCCCTTCGTATTTCCACTTCATCTCTAGGTTATTTCTGCTCATATAATCCATATCAACAGTGCATGGCTCTGAAAAACAGCGTTTTCTCCTAAATTATTTATTCATAAGACACATATGAAAATGAAATCTTTAAAATAAAAATTATAAGCATCAAAAATATTTTATACTTGACATCATTATGAAAGCTGCCCATACATACAGGTAATAGAATAATACTTTATTAGGATCAAATGGATGAATGTATACATTTCTTGTTATTTCACTATATCATATATTAAAATAACATGAAGAATTAAAAATAATATTTACATCCATCAGCCAGTTAGGTTAACTTTGATTTACTTTTAATAAAATAACAAATTTGAAGTGGAAGACTATTTAATATACAAATATTATAGACAACTATCTGCTCAGTATGCATCAGCAGATATCAAAGACCTATGACCACATAGAGCTGATCCTTTAACCGAAACTCTATAATAAATAATAAATAAAACAAAGTTATGAATGTTATAATTTACAAATACTATCTCATATGGAAAATAAGGTTAGGAAGACTAGTGGAGAGGAGAACTCCTGAAAGGACTTGGGGAAGGGCAGTGGCCCTTTCAAGTGAGAGCAGTGTGATAGCCCCAGGGACTAAGATATTAGAGATTTTGTATTTAAATGAATGAGAGGTGAAACATTTGGCTGAAAAAAGTTTTTTTTTTTTTTTTTTTTTTTTTTTTTTTTTTTTTACTATAGCAAATCACATGCAATTCCAAGCATAGCAAAATACATTCAGCGTGTTTTTTCTTACCCAAGCAAACAGGTGGCAATGACCATTTTCCTTGTTCACACTGAGACATTTTTGATCCTTCCAGTAAATAATATTCATTGCATTTATACTCCACTGAAGATCCTGTTGTGTAACTCGACAATGACCCATCGGTAATAGCCCCATTTGCTATTTCAGGTGGAGGCTTACAATTCTCATTATTTTCTAAGAAAAGAGGTTATTTTCAAATTAATATGAACCTATAATGACATAACAATGTAATGGTAACTCAAACTGTGGGAGCTTGATAGTCATGCTGTATAATTTAGGCAATTTATCTTTAGAGATAAATGTTCAGCTCAGATATTTTCAAAAATTTACTGCATAAGAATATGCAGTAAACCAGGTGTAGTGGGGGGTGCCTGTAATCCCAGCACTCAGGGGGGTCAGCATGAGTGCAGGGCTAGCCTGTGTTACACTGTGAGACCATGTCTCAAAAAAGAAAGAAAGAAAACAAAACATACAGTAAGAATATATACATATATTTTTAACTGCTCTTGATTATGAAAGAATTATGATAAAGACAGTCTTAAGATGAACACAAAGGAAATGATGCTGTTCCACTGTAAGATGATGGTCAATTTTAAAACTTCCCTTTGGCATTATCCACTTTTCTTTGACATTCCCATTTTTCTTCACTTAAGTACTCCTTTAACTATAGATAAAAATATCAGTGTTTTTCTACGGAAGCATTCTCATATTCTGCTAATTTATTTGGCACGCTTCATAGCTTTTGTCTTACAGAATGAATATCTGGGGTAAACATGCTTGTGAAACTCTCTTTGACATCTCATTAAAAGTGAGGAGGGCAAGAGGGTAACCCTCAGGACTGACGGGGTAGCCCTGTGGTGTTCTTCACAAAAGCAGGAGAATGGGAAGTATTTTAGAGGCGCTCAAGTTCAGAATGTCGAGATGCATGAGTCACATCAGCAGCGCTCCCCTCAAAGCAGCAACGTGGTGCTCTGGACTAAGTATGGTGGAAGTCCAGGGAGAGGAGGTGGATCATGCCCACGACCAGCCATTCACTTCTCCCTGCCTTCATTTGCTTCTCTCATGAAACACAGCCCTGATTAACACACAGTCACTAGAGCTCATCGGCAAGGGTGCTTACACATGTCAAGTAACAGTGCCTTTCATGTATTGAAAACATTATCTTTACCGTCTTAATTACTGATACACACTTGAATTCTATGGATAGCTCCATACACCCAAACAAGTAGCGGGCAGATATCAAAGTGTTTTAACTCTTTGTAAGTAGTAGCCCCTAGGGATATGTAGATAAAATGAACCATATAAGAATGTTTGCCCATAGGATTAGCTGTTTACTGATGATAACTCTAGCACACATACCCACACACTGAGGGGGAAGCGTCCATTTTCCATGATTACAAGTTATCTCATTTGCTCCAAGGAGACGGAGGCCCCTTTCACATCTGTACGTCACTTTATCCCCACTGTAATAAACTGCAGAGTGCACGTTTGCTGTACCATTCGCAATGACAGGTGGTTCCTCACAGGTGACCTTCTCCTTTGCTTCTGAAAAAGGACAATTTAAGGAGAAGAGACCACTTGGCTACACATGCAGATTTCAATTCAGGTAAAGTTTATTCAGGGTGTTACCAACCAATGCATTTCGGAGGTTCTGTCCACTTTCCATTTTCACAACGCATTTCTTCTGTGCCCTGGATCACAAAATTGAGTTCACATTCTACATGAACTGCTTCACCATGACGGTAACTTGTTGAATATGCTTGCATTTTGGAGTTTAGAGGCAGAGGTGGAGGAGGGCATCTGTTTCTTCTCCCTTATTGAAAAAAAATAATAACAGCTTATTTAGACGCACAATTGCAAACTTAAATATTTAATTAGATCGTGAAATCAAGCAACATAGAATATGTCAGATGAATTCTAGTAACACCTTTATGACTTCCACCTCCCAGCATGCACTTCCTTATATAAGATTCCTCTCCATGTGAGGGACTGTGGCTTACTTCCGGTCCATAGCATACAGTCAACATGAAGATTTCATGATTATGTATGTATGGCTAGGCAACATAAGTTTGAACTTCATGCTAGAACACTTTCTCTTTCTACTAGTTTTGAAGAAGCACGTGGCCACATTTTGGGCTTCCAAATGGAGAAAGCTACTTGACAAGAAGCAGAAGGCTGTCATCAGGTGACAGCAACCAGAAACTCAAATTCAACAGTCTGTGAACTAGTTATTGCTACCACGGGCCACAGTGAGTTTATTCCCAGCCTAGTCCAGGTGAGACTTCAGATCTGCCTTCATTGCAGCTGTCAGATTATGACGCAGAGGAGCCACGGAACTACACCCAGCTCCTCACCTACAGAAACTGAAATAATGAACCAGGGCGGCTTGAGGCTGCTGAGTCTGTGGCAGCAATGATGTGAACTGAAGAAATGAGAAACGTGGATGCTGAAGCAACATGCTCTTCATCTCCTGTAGTCTTAAATAACTTCCTTAGGTAGGCACGATTATCACTTACCTATTGAAAAGAAACTCAGACTTCCAAAGCAAATTCATAACAGGTGACAGATCTGTTCTTAAGCTCATGTCTATCAGAATTAAAATCCATTCTCAAATACAAAATGTTGATTATATTAGCTTTTCTATTCCTGCTGCAATAAACTACTATTGTTTACTGGCTTAGTACAGTAAAAATTAATTCTTAAACAGTTCTGGAGTCCAAAAATTGAGAATCAGTTTCACTGATCTAAACTCAAGGTGTCAGGAATGCTACGTTCCTTTTGGAAATTTTAGAGGAGAAATGGTTATTTTGACTTTTCCATCCATCAATACCTCCCCCGACACACATACAACAGTTAGAGTCATTTATGTTAAATACTATGCATCTAATTTTAATGAACGCCGCCACTGCTTAAAAAAAGTGACCTCTACTATTACATTTTGAAAAGCTCTTACTGGATGACCTAATTTTCCATGTTCACTGGTCATTAAAATTCTTCTGCTTTTAAGCTTCTTATCTCAGTACTTTGGGCTTTCAATTTGACCTCAGGAAATATATGGTCAATTTAGAAAGTGTCCTCACAAAGCTGCAAGCTTGTGGTGGCTGCATCTAATAATTCCTAATTTTAAAACCTATTAATTATAATAATGCATTTTTAAATTACAACAGAGATTTTAAAATAGTAAGTTTAGGAGATATGTCCACTCTACAAATTAATACAAATATTCAAGTTTTTCAGATGAAATAAAGATCACTAATAGTGTTCACTAAAAGATGTTTATTTTAAATGTAATACTTGAAACTAGGATTAGGTATCACAGACACTTGTTAAAAACTCATTAAAGTTGATCAAGATATGAGATGTCATTTGGTCTAGGAATGCAATTTAAAATTTACCTTCACACACAGGAGCTGCTGGATACCAGCCAAAATTATAGCACTGAATTAAGTCAGATCCACTCAGATAATAATTTTCATGACAGAAAAACTGAACTACATCTCCTTCCTCATAGGTTTGCTTTACAGGATGAAAATATCCATTTTCTAGTAACCTCAAAGAAGAACACTTTAATTCTAAAAATGAAAGAAAATACAAACAAATATTTATTTTTTCAGCTAGAACAAAAAGCACTGCTTAACTGACATATCAGAAAGAGAAACCAATAAAATTGTCCTTTAACTAGTAAAAGCCTATGAATTAATTTTATATATTTCTCAAATATCATTAGGCTTAATTTAATTCTTTGAGCTAAAATGTATTTTTCCTATTTGAGACCTTTAAATGATCAAAGTTTATAATTTAGCAACATAATTGAAACTAAAAACAGAAAACCTACTGGTACATCTTGGTGTCCGTGCCCACCCGGATGTGCGGCACTCGACCTCTTCTGACTGCGTTCCTGCAGCTGTGTAGTAACCAGCAGCACATGTGTATTGCACTTTGTCCCTCGCTTGGAATGTTCTCTGTGTTGTGGAATAATTTCCATTATTCAGTTCAGGAGCTAAACATGTTTCTAAAAAAAAAAATTAAAGCCACTTATTTTATGAACATCATCAATAGGCTAAAATATTAACATATATTTTCCCTGAATCTTAAAAATACATGACAAAACTGACCGATGGCAAAGTCAGCCCTTGACAACACTGAAAAACTCAAAGTTCTTTTTTGCTTCTATCTTTTTTCCATCCTCTTCTGAGTCCTGGTTCATTCATTGCATTTAACCAATGACCACAATTCAAATAAATCTTGTCAAATAGCAATTTTGATTCTGTGGATTTGTACAATTCAAGCAATTTACAAGTATTCTAACAAATTTTCCTGTAAATAACAGCATTTATTTCCTGAAGTTTTTTTTTTTAATTAATTCCACTTCAATTATTTTCCATTAGTCCAATGTAGAAGCTACAGGAGTAGTAACGGTAGCTAAAAAGCCATGGATTAAGAGCATACCAAGCATTTGAAAAAAACTTGGAACTTCCCACACTTTCAGATTTATGGAAATAAATTACGTTGAACAGAAATGCTGAGTGATAAAAGAAAATACGAACCTTGGAAGTCTTGAAGTTAAAGGAAATGATTCATCTACACATACCGTGCTCCTTCATACAGGATGGTTGAGAAGACCATCCATCAGAAAGACACTGGATCACTTCTTCATCATGACCTCCAGTGGTTTTGTATCCAGAAGTACAGCTATAAGTCATATTCTCTTGAAATTTGTATAATACTTTTTCACTAGCAATGTAACCATTTGTCAAGTCAGGCTTAGTGCATTTTTCTATGGGGGAGAAAATATTTCTTTGCTTAATTCTATGAAGAAATTAAGCCTATCTTTTTACTAAGTCCTAAAATTAAAGCAAAAAGTATTATCATTCTGTTAGATTTGGAAGGAAAGAGATAAATAATTCATACTCCACAATTCCTTGGTCTAATTTTGAAAATATCTTTCATATCCTGCATAAATTTTCCTTGGAAATAGATTCATATTTTCATTGTTTTTTTTTTTTTACATTTCTTCCCCTTATTACATCTACTTTTAGAAAGTATATCCCCAGTCCTTCCACTAATTGTCCTGTAAATACATTGAAAGAATCTCTTTTGAATCTATTTATTCATATTTAAATATGTTTGATAATATAATAAAATATTTGTATTTAATGTATCCTTAAATTATTTTACAAACATCTGACCTTAGTATAAAGACTTTGTTCATTTTTTTTCAGTTATGGTTCACCTAGCTGCACAAAACTCAGTAGTCCATGCAGAGTGTGACTAAACCACAGATATGTTCTTCCAAATCTTTGAGTCTACAGATCTTTTAAGTACTTTCAATAGTAACACATGAAATAATAAAATATTTTGCCTTCATATGGAACTTTATCATTTCTTATAATCCACATTATTAAATAGTTAATGATAAACCAATGCAGAAATGTTATGAGATTTTTGAAGCCAAACCTAATGTATTAACTTAAATATATTTAGTGCCAGTGTAACACAATATATTTTCTCTCATTGGAGTGATAACTACTACTTTATAGATGAGAAAGTTAGGGTCAGAATGTTTAAGTCATTTCCCCAGTGGCAGAGCTGGATTCACAGAAGTCAATCTGAATTCACAGATCATATTTTAAGCATTAAATACTGTCTACAATATTAATCTCTTCCAATCCCTACATCACTGTTTTATCTTCCAAGCCAAAATAGGTAACAACTATAAGACTTAAGATTATTGCTATATTCATTATGAATGGGATTCATCAGAATTAATTGATTTTATGCTAAACAAAAAGTGCAATGCCAATATGATAGTCTGTCCCAAAGTCATAGAATGGGTAGTTACTCATAAATGAATGTGTTTACTAGCTATGTAATGGACTTCTTCAAATAAAAGCAATTCATTTAAATTTCCTTACTCTGGAAAAAAAAAAAAAAAAAAACTTAAAAAATTCTTAGCAAAAGACAGTTTCTTCCCAGGCCTGCCATGCCGGCCCCTTCCCCGGACATGTGGAGACAGCAATTGAGACTGGTGGCGCATGCCTGCAATCCCAGCTCTTAGGAGGCTGTAAATAGGGGATCACTATAAATCCAATCTAGTAGTGAGATCCTGAACATCCTGTAGACACTTCCCTAAAATACAAAAACAAATAAACAAACAAACAAACAAACAAAAAACCTGCTCTCTGTTGCCTCTTTGCAATTGCTCTCCCCCATAAACTGCTGCTCTCTGCCACATACCAGTCTGCCTTGGAGCCAGCCAAGTATGGACTGAAACCACCAGTAACTGTGAGCTAAATAAACCTTTCCTTCCTTCATTTTGGGTGTCAGGTATTTGTCCCAGCAACAAGAGAAGATTAACTAAGACAGAATTTGATACCATAGGAATGGGATTATTGCTGTAACTAACTTGACCATGTGGATTACAAGTTTTGGGGAATGGCTTATGGTAAGAGATAAGAAAAGTTTGGAGATGTTGCCTACTTGCAAAGAGCTGGATAACCTTTGGCTAGATAAATTTCGGTTAGATAGACTTTGACTGTATGGTAGGGGAGATTCCAGTCAGAGCTCAGACCAGAAGACTGTCTGGAAGCCTATGTGTAAAGAATGGCTTTGGGCAGAGATAGGATAGATTTGGAGAGGACATCTACTTGTGAAGAGCGGGAAAAGCTTTGCTGTTCTGTAGCGGAGATTCTAGTCAGAGCTTAGACCAGTAGACTGACAGAAAGCCCGCCTGCAAAGACCAGGTTGAAGAGGTTTCTGGTGGGAAGAAGGATTTCATTGGTTATTGGACTCCAGATGATTTGTGCTACAGCTTGACTGAAAGTCTATCTGAATTTTGCTCATGCCCAGACACTTTGCCTAAGACTGAGATTAAGCATAGCAGACTGGTTAATCTTTCAAAAGATATTTCAAAGCAGCAAACTATTGAGGAGGTGGCATGGTTGCTATTGGGGGCTTTTAGCCAGATTTATGTTGAAAATCAAGAGCAAAGAGCCAAGCAGGCTGATTTAAAATGTTGTGAGTTTGGCCAAGAAAGAAGCTCTAATAAAGCTGTGGATTGCAAAGATAAAACTGAAAGGATCTCCATTGCTGGGAAGGAACCAGAGAATCAAAAAGATGGCTTGAAGGCATCATAGGAGGTGGCAGTTCTCCACCTTATACAGCCTCAGAATTGCAAAAGAGAGAGACTTTGCCTTGAGAAAAAAGCCGCAGACCCCTAAGTTCCAGAATGGCAGCAGCAGCTACACCAGCTTCCAAAATGGTACCAACATGGAAAATTTGTTCCTGGGGATCAGGGTCAGCATGTTCATCAGTCCAGGCACCCAAACCCTACAACCAAAAGAGAAAGAAACCTGACTACTTCTCCAGCTGGCAGCAGACCTTGGTATCATTCACATGGTGTTTTTAGGTGCATTCAGAATACAGTAGTCGTTAGTTTAAGAAGACTTCTACCTTGATTTCACAAGAAGACCTGAGAGGCCAAGCAATGTGCCCCTGTGAGGGCAGTGTGTGAAGCAGAGAATGAGAAGCCAATTCAGTGGAAACACCAGAAGTTTGGAAAAACCAGAAACATAGATTGTCTCAGGGAAATTGCAAAGAGGGAGCAAAGCTGGTCTAAGAGAGAAGCCATGGACCATAACACCAAGAGTGCCATAGGGGTGGAGTCGTCTAAGGCCTTTGGAGCACACAACTCAGAACAAACTGCTTCTGATGTTCCAATTGGAACTATAGGATTTAATGTTTACTCTGCTGAATTTTGTACTTATGTTGGTCCCAGTGTTTTGTATTACCATGTTGTTTGCAACTTTTTAATGGTAGTTTATCTTGTGCCTTTGAGTGTTGAATCTGTTTAACTTTTCTTTTGTACAGGCGCTCAGAGTTAAGAATTTGCCTTGGATCTTGGAGGAGACTCGCGATTTGGACTTTTCAGCAATGCTGAAACTGTTGGGACTTTAGCAACTGTTAGAGATTGAATAAAATGTCTTTTGCACAAAGAGATGTATATGAGACTTCGTGGGTTCAAGGGTGGAATGTTATGGTTTGTGTCTAGTTGTCCCCCAAAAGGCTCATGCAGTCATGAGATGGAGACTTCTAGAGTTTGAGACTAACTCATGGTCCACAGGGATTATGTGGTTTAGTACTGCTGGGATTATGGATTTTAGTACTGCTGGGATTATGGTTGTGGTCTGAGGTGGACATCCTGAGGCAGAGAGCCTGCATGTAATATAAGACAGACAGAGAAAAAGACTTTCTCTCTGCCCCACCTCTCTCTGTTTGCTCTATGTTGCCTCTGTTGCAACTGTTCCACCACCATGAACTGCTGCTCTCTGCCATGTGCCAGTCAGCATTGGAGCTGGCCAAATACGGTCTGAAACCTCCGGTAACAGTGACCTAAATAAACCTTTCCTTCCCCCCCCCCGAAAAAAAAGACAGTTTCTGTAGTGGAAGTCAATTCATACTCTGTGATTATGAATAGCATGATATAATGAACCCATCATAGCAACATATGACAAAGCTAAGAGAAAAATTCAGACAAACATATTTCAAAGCATATTGTAGAAGGAGTTAGCGCTGAAAACAATGAGAAGTTTGCAACTGATACGGCAGTAGGGTATTGATGATGTCCTTACTAATGCTAGAGGCTTAGCATATTTCCGGCTTCTTATACAAAACAATGTATAGAATCAGTTTTTCACTACTTAAATGATGTAGTGGCATCTCCATCACACGCAATGCGATAGATAAATAATAATTTAACGTAGCATCTTCATTCTTTTCACAATTTTATTAAAAACAAATAAAATTGCTTTATACAAAAGCATTATTCATAAGATATCTGGTGCAGAAGTTCATAAAAACTTATTTTGTTCTTATCTAACAAAAGGATCAAGCACCTTACATGCTTTAGTGAAACAAATCATCTTCGTATGTGCTAGTTTATCACAGCACAGTCCTGGGTCATAATGTAGACAGAATATGCTCACTTACTGAAGCACCGGGGTTCTGGAGACCAGCCTTCCTGTGTGCATTTGGTTCGTCCTTCTTGCTTTCCATTTCCAGTTGTATAACCAGCCAAGCAGAGAAATGGCAGTTTGGTGTCTATGCGCATTGGAAAGTAAAAACTTTTAAAAGTGTAGTAATATTGGGCAATCCTTCCATTGTACACAGTTGGAAAATCACAAGGTTTCTCTGAAAGAAACAAAAATGAAGCTGAAAATGGAAAAACCATGCATAAAACTATGACATTTCTGATGAAGTAATAATATACTTGTACATAAAAAACATTTGCAAACATTTAAGCTTATACTTATTTTTATTATCTAAATATTTAAGATACTTTCATGACATTCCAACACTTCTTTACTTTTGTCATTCCAATGACATTCTAATTAAAATGTTGTTCAAACCAGCTCCTACTAGCTGTAAATAACCCTAGCAACCAGGCCATGACCCAGAAAAGTTGGCACAGAAGGATGAGCGACATATCCCCAGCATGTAACAGAGAAGGACAGCGGATAAAAATACAAACTGGATGGCCCTCATGTGCTGAGTCCTCCTTACCATTTTCCTTAAACAAAGATCAGAAATTCACAGTAAGAATTGAAAAAGAACAATGCTGTAGTGAATATATAAGAATGCTCTCTTAAGGGTGGTGAGATAGCTCAGCAGACTAAGCACCTGCTTAAGCAAGTGCAGTAGCCAGGTTTCCAGCCCTGGCACCACATGCTCTGCTGGAACCACCCCCTGGCACACTGAGCCCATGACCAAGTCTGGGCATGGTGGCCCATGCCTGTAATCCTAGTACTGAGGAAACTGAAAATAGTAGGAGCTCTATAGTGAGACCCTGCACACACACACACACACACACACACACACACACACACACACTCACAGAATGTTCCCTTAGAGTCTCTTGCTGGACATAGAAGGGAAACAAAACATGACTACGAATATGTTCTGTCATGGAGCCTCTTATGTCCCCATCACGAGGAGAGACACAGTTCTTGCTAAAGTAGATGCAGTACTTTAAGTACTTATTACTTATTAAGTAAACTTAACAAGTTGAATAGATAACTGAAGAAACTGGTAATACAGATCAAAAATAAAGGGCTAAAATAATAAACAAATAAATACTCTGAGTGTGCAAATATAGCACTTATAAATATGGAAAATGGCAGAATGATTTTGGTTAAAGATCAGTCAGCAATAAAACCAAAGACTTAGTTTTTGCTTTGACATCCAAATTCCTCAAACATGTAGAAGTAGAACTGTATTATTCAGAGGTTTCTACTTCCAAAAAAAAAATTTGTGAATTTGATTATATCAAAATTAATAATTTCTTTCAATGAAAGTCACAGTCTACAAAACACAATAGTATTTTGGAAGAAAAAAAAAATCTCAATGCCAGAATTGACAAGAAGTTAAAACCTATGGTTTACAGAATTCCCAAAAATCAACCATAAAGACATAAAGTACAGCAAAATGCTAATCAGATGTAAAACAAGGAAAAATAAATACTGAACATGTAAAAATGTATATGAAGAGATATATGAACTAAGAGCTTCAGAATTTCAAATAAATGAAAATAAGATCCCAAAACTGAGTGCAATGGCACATGCCCTTAATTTTAGCACTCAGGAGGCTGAGGTAGGAGGCCTATTATAAGTTCAGGACCAGTTTGGGCTACAAAGAGAACTGCAGACCAGCCTGAACTGTATATTGAGATTCTGTCTCAAAAAGACATAAATAATAAATAAATAAGATATGACTTCCTGAGTGTAAAGTGGGAAATAGTGCTGACAAGGACAATAGAAAGCATCAACTCAGATGGGGAGAAAGCTCAGTGGTTTAAGTGCCTGGCTGGCAGGTACAAGGACCCTGGTTCCCAGCACTGTGGAGGCTGAGACAGGAGGATCACTACAAGCCTGAACTGTGTAGCGAGAACTTGTACCAAATAAATAAATAAATGAATGAATAAATAAATAATTAAAAATGCAGCAACTCACATGTTTTAGAGATTATATACTTGAAATAACCATTCAAAATAATCTGCCATTATGTGCCTAGAGAAATACATACATTCCCTCAAAGAAAAATTCTCATAGAAAAATAAGTTGATGTGTCAATATTAACTTTACAGATGGGAGACAGAAGAAATTACAGTGTCCGTTATTAGAATAATATATCAGTGAAATATGTGAAGCATTATGCAATAGTTAAAAACAACAAAACAGCTCCAAAAGTAGAAATATATTTGACTTATAGCAAGTGAAATAAAACAATAGGAAGAGTGACTGTAAAACACACAAAATGGGAGCTGGGGAGATAGCTCAGGGGCACAAGTGCCTACCTGGCAAGTACAAGGTCCTGAGTTCAATCCCCAGTTCCACCAAAAAGAATTTAAAAACATACAAAGCATATTACAAAGTCATTTGACTATTTAAGAACATACCGAACATGACAGTGGGTCCTAGAGAAACTGCAATTCAAGATTAGAGATAGAAAGCGAAATATATAAATACAGCAAAAGTCAGATTTTTCAAAGCACAGTGACTACATACATGAAATGAGAAGAACAAGTAATTTGATTTCACACTCTGAGGTTCACAACAGGAGTTGGGAAGATACTGAACATGGGATCCTGTTTTTTTTTTTTTTTTTTTTTTTTTTTTTTTTTTTTTTTTTTTTTTTTTTTTTTTTTTTTTTTTTTTTTTTTTTTTTTTTTTTTTTTTTTTTTTTTTTTTTTTTTTTTTTTTTTTTTTTTATGGAGCTTACATTCTTTGTGTGAAGCATGATTATAACCAAAAAATAAAAATATAAATCAGGGTATAGATGAGAGACAAATATATTGGCTGGCGTATCAATTTAGAGAAAGGAAATGAGAAGCTTTTCATGAAAATTATCCTACTGTAGAAGCAAATGTATCAAATAAGATAAATTACATTTATTTCACTCAATTTTAACAGAATCTCTTTTGGTAAAAAAAAAATGTCATAAACTATTCAACTAAAGTGCAATTGTAACCTATAGAATATTGTATTTCAGCAAATTTTCTAGTGTTTGTTTTAGGAAGATTTGTCGCAGTGGTCTCCCACTTTTCATCCTGATCATTGCTGGCTGACTGACCATGTAAATCTTAACCCAGTCTAATTAAACTGAAAACTATTTGGACAGCACAAACCATAATTGTACCTGTCTTTTATTCTCACGCTCACTTTATATGCTATGGGTAAAAGCATTTCTGACAGGAAATTACCAGATAACTATCATTTAGAGAGTTCAGGTTGTACCTGCTGTCCAGACATAATTATTAAAATGCATTATTCCTCTACAAAAAATGTCTTTGTTTATACAAGCAACTATATAGTCCTCTTACAAATGACTATTGATCATGCCAAACCAGGAGTTCCAATAAGTAAATCACTGAAACAAAAATCAAAGGAAGAGTAGAAAACTCAGAATGATGATTTATGATTATTTCACTTTCAAATTTCCCCCATTAAGCTTTTACCATATAAACAAAATTAAATTTATACAAGTTTTGTCAATGATATGATAAAATTAGGACTGTATGAATTTATAGATGATATTTAAATTACCTTATTGTTAGTCTGAAAAACCTTTAAACTAAATACAGAGAACACAGTCTCCTGTGCCATAAAACTAGGGAAACAGAGGATTGTGCTGTGTTTTTTTCTAAGCCATGCTATTAGAATAATAACATAATGCATTTTCCCTGAGACTAATGTCATTACATTTATAAAAATCATTACGTTTATAAAAATGTTATTATATTGATATGCCAAAATAAAATTCATATTAACACTCATATGAACAGTAGCATCTCAACTTATATGTTCATAGAATAAAAAATATTAAGAACTTTACCTTCTGCATACAGCTCTCCTGGAATCATTATTATAACAATAAAAGCCAGTTCTTCCAACCTCATCTTCAGTGATGTACTTCATGAAGATTCTAACAATTATAAAATGCTGGAGTTTTGTCATTAGAAACAGAACGCTTTCTTGAAGAAAAAGTTAATAATTTACAACATCCACCAAAGCCTCTTTGGCAAAAAAAAAAAAAAAAAAAAAAATGTATTTCAATTAAAATATTTTCAAATAATGCTAAAATCACACAAGTATATGAATTAATATTACATTTTCTACTAGAGGGCAATAAGAAAATAACAAATAAAGACAACAACTGCAGCATAATTAGAACAAGCTACAGAAACTAGGTAAATTTTCAACTTTGATTCCTAAGTTTAACTTCATAGAGTAAAGTTCACCTGGCCACTTAGCTTTACTTATGTTGACCAAGTGAAGAGATGAACTTAGGTACAACAGATAACAGAGACACAATATGTACAGGAGCGATGAAAACATATGGTGAATGTTTAAATGCTTAAAACTTTTGTTACAGTGAATAAACCCATTGCAATTAATCCCCTTAAAGTATTCCACTTACTTCAAACACCCCATTTTTCTTTTTATCTTCTGAAATGACTCTGGAAATATTCTTTTAGGAATCTATGATGCATAATAAAAAATAAAGTGAATGCCAAGTGTCATCTAATGGACAAGCAAGCTCATTAAAATGTTGCAGTGTCTCCTTATCCATTTTATTCCCTGTGTCTAGCACAGTGATTCTTCTAGGTCTTTCCCAAAGTCAAAATTAGCAGTAAGGGTAATTTTAGAGCACAGAGGAAGCTAGAACAGCGCAACTAAAAACAGTGATGAAAGAGAATTATCAGAAGTGCTTCAGAAATAGGAAGGATAAGGGAAGTGTGTGCTTTGGTTTGTGTCTAGATATGCCTACAAAGACTCATGCATTTGGTGGGGGCATTTTTCATAAGTAGCTGAATCTAGTGTGTGATGCTGGCATTGAGGGTGTGTGATCAGTCCACTGGTTGGTTTGGCACTACCCTAATTGAAGAAGCCTAGATAGATCATAAAGGGGCAGGAAAGCTCTACCAAGGTTCAGCTGTTAATTTTGCTGTCTTTTGCTGGCCATGAACAATTTGACTCTGCAAACCTACCCTGCCGTGGAGCCAGCAGATTATGGACTGGAACCTCTAAATGTACCTTTTTTCCTTTCAGTTGCATGTTGGGAATTTAATCTCAGCAATGAAAAAAAAAAAAAAAAAAAAAAAAAAAAAAAAAAAAAAAAAAAAAAAAAAAAAAAAAAAAAAAGTAGATAAGAGTGAATTTGTACCAGGAGTGAGATCATTATTGTTACTGTACCTGATCATGTGGTTCAGGAACTTTTGATTATGACTTAAAGAGTTTGAAAAGGTTTGAAGATTCCAGATGAAAAAGTAGAACTAAAACACTATAGATTACTAGATAGGTCAGTGCTCAGAAGAGCAGAAGGCTCATAGAAATCCTAAGGCTAAAGATCATGCTCTGGAGGTATCTGCTGGGGAAGGACTGTACTGGTTTTTGGGCTCCAGACGTGTGCTACAGCTTGGCAGAAAGTTCATCTGCATATTTCCTATGTCTAGAGACTTGGTCTGAGATGAAGATTAAGACCGGGGACTAATCAATCTTAGAGAAGTAATTTGAAAGCAGTCTAATGTTGAGGTGGTAACAAGGCTGTTTTTGGGAGGTTTTAGTCAGATTTATGTTGAGATTCAAAAGCAATGGGCTCAGCAGAATGATTTAAGATGTTTTTGTATAGAAAGAAAGCTCCAGTAAAGCTGTGAATGCAGAGATAGAGCAGAGCATATCTGGACTGCTAAGCAGAAAATAGAAAAGATTACCTGAGAGTATGTCAAGAAAGAGCAGCACCCCACCCTTTGCAGCCTCAAAATTTCAGAGGTGGGATACTTTACTTTGAGTGTGTATGGTTTTGTTTTGTTTGAGGTAGAGTCTCACTATGCAGTTCATGCTGGCCTTGAGCTCACTTTTGTAGCCCAGGCTGGCCTCAAACTCACATTGATCCTCCTGCCTCAGCCTCACAAGTGCTGGCATTACAGGCATATGCCAGGAAGACTTTGCTTTGAAAAGAGAGTCGCAGAGCACCACGTTCCAGAATGACAATGACCTAGAATTTGCTCCTTGGAATTGGATTCAGAGTGTTCAGTGATCCAGACACTTGACCCCTACAGCCAAGAGGGAGGGAAGTGTGGCTGCTATTCCTGTTGACATCAGACTTGGGTATCATCCACATGGGGATCTTTTTAGGTGCATGCAGAATGGAAAATGCTATGGTTTGTTTCTAGTTGTCCCCGCAAAGCTTCATGCAGTCATGGGGCAGACTTTTAGTTTCCAATTAACTCATGATGCACTGGGATTATGGGTGTGAGTGCTACACCCATCTTGGGATGGATAGCCTGAATGCAGTGGGAGACAGACTTGCTCTCTGCAGCCATTGTTGCTACTACTCCTCACATTTGCTCTTGCTAGTTTGCTGTTTCCCACTGCCATGAACTGCTGCCCTCTGCTGTATGCTACTCTGCCTTGCAGCCAGCTGAGAATGGACTGAAACCTCCAGAAACTGTGAGCTAAATAAATCCTTCCTTCCTTAACTGTGAGTGCTGGGTATTTTGTCCCAACAATAAGAGAATAGTAAGACAGAAGAGCTATAGTGTCAGGGAGTCTTCCACTCAGATTTCAGAAGGCCTATGAGGCCAGGCAGTGTGCTCCTGAGAAGACAGCATTTAAAGTTGTGAGAACGAACCCAAAGGCACTGTGGAGATCCCGGAGGTTTCGAAAAGCCAGGAACATGTATCGTCAGAGGAAAACTGCAAAGAGAGAGCAGAGCAAGCCCAAAAGAGAAGCCATGGGAGCTACAACAGAAAATGCTTTAGAGGCAGAGCTACTCATATCCTTGAAGCTCATACTTCTCCAGATTGCCTCAGATACTGCACATGAAACTATGGGACTTCATGTTTTCCCTGCTGGATTTTGGATCTACTTTGGTGTCATCATTTTGTGTCTCCATTTGTAACTTTTAGGATGGAAATGTTTATTTTGTGCAACTGAATGTTGGAAGCGCTTAATTTTCATTTGTACAAGGGCTCACAGCCAAGTTTGCTTTAAATTTCAGAGAAGACTTGGACTTTTCAGCAATGCTGAAACTGTTCAGACTTTGGCAACTCCTGGAGATGGATTAAATGATTAAATGCCTTTTGCATAATGTAAGTGAGAGGCTGGGGATATAGCTCAGTGGCACAAACACCTACCTGGTAAGCACAAGATCCTAAGTTCCATTTCCAGTAAAAAAAAAAAAAAAAAAAGCTGTATATGTGTCTTTGGGGGAGAGGGGTGGAATGTTATGTTTTGTGTCTAGATATCCCCCAAAGCCTCATGCAGTCTTTGGGGCAGGGTTTTCAAAGGTAGCTGAATCTAGAGTGTGTGATGCTGGGATTAAGGGTATATGATCATTTCACTGATTGTTTTGGCATTGCCCTAATCCAAGAAACCTAGAGTATGAAAGGCATAGAAAGATGCTGTCAAGGTTCAGTTGATTTTTCTGTCTTCTGCCAGCCTTGAACTATTTTCCTCTGCAAACTCACCCTGCCTTGGAACCAGCAGATTTTGCACTAGAATCTCTGCAAACTGAGAGGTTCTGGAGTGTCAGGTATTTTATCTCAGGAATGAGAGAAAAGTAACTAAGAAGGTCTTTTCATAGGGAGAAATTTGAAGAATATTAATGGCAATATATGTTGTATTATAATATTTTAAATTAAACATACATTTTCTTTTATTATTCATTACCAGAGATTGAGCTTAGGACCTTGCATATTCCAGGCAAGTCCTTATTCTTTTTTTTTTTTTTTTTTGTCTTTTTGAGACAGGGTCTCACTATGCAGTTGAGGCTGGCCTTGAGCTCACTTTTGTAGCCCAGATTGGTCTCGAACTCGCACCAATCCTCCTGCCTCAGCCTCCCGAGTGCTAGGATTACAGGCGTGAGCCACCACGCCCAGCTGGCAAGTGCTTATTCTACTGAGATATCTCTCTGGCCAACACATTGCATTTTGAATCATACTGCATGCGTTGATTGCTAGATTGAACTTCTTAAAGGGAGAAATTATTTTATCTAAATGACAGAAAGGCATTGTTAAAAATAGTAATGTCTAGGATTTGCAGTTTGAATTCTATGGCAAGTTGTGAAATAAACACTGTACTATTTCTTCATTCATAAAAATGTTTCGAATGTCTATTAAATGCCTGGACTTCATGTAGTTTTGGAGTAGACAAACATGAAAAAAAGCAGATTAAAATTGTTATGCTCATTGGATTCAGACTGTAACAAGCTTTAACTTTAAAAATAACACTAATGTTATAATGTGAGAGCAAGTATTATTTCAATTTGCAACCTTTTGTGAAAATATATTAAAATGAACATATCATAAATCTGCCTAGTGATGAACTCTCACAACCTGAACATATTCATGAATAAAACCCTCAGAACAAATACCAGACAAGCCTGCTAGACTCTCTGATAAGTACCCACACCAATGGTAAACATTATCCTTACTTATATTTTAGTTTTGTCTGCTTTTTTCCCTGTTTTTACATGTCTGTTATCCAGTAGTATACATTTTCTGCCCAATTGCTTTTTCACATTCTGAGAAATAATCACATCTTTAAGATCTATCCGGTAGTAGTTTCCCTGTGTACTACTCCATATTGTGATTATGCTACAGATTATCCACTCTACTATTCATAGCAATTTAAATCATAAGACAGCTTCCAAGATACGCTATTTTCAAGGATACAAGATTTTTTAAAAAGAACTTCTACCTCACTATCTTAATTTTCTTTTAAATTCAAAAATACTTTAGCTAGGGAGACAGCTCACCAGAATAAGCACTTGCCTAGCAAGCACAAGGTTCTGAGTTCAATCCCTGGTACAAAAAAAAAAAAAAAAAAAAAAATCTTTAACTCATTTTACTTTTAATAGGTATCTAAAACGTATTTAGCATAACTGAAATCTTTTATATTTGGACAATACATCATTATTTTTCCTTCTCCATAGCCCATTACCTATCACTCAACGTTTTGTTTCTATATGTTTGACTGCATTTTATTTATAGTGGGAATGTGGAATATATTTTTCAAGATTTCATGATGCAGTATAATAGCATCCAAGTATCCATATTGTTACAAAAGGCTGGTGCCTTGTTTTATTCAAGAATATGTAATATAGCCACTATATGTGTATAGTACTTTTATTCATCCAACATTAAGCTTATTCCCATATCTTGACTATCATGAACAATATTGCAATGAACTCACTGGTGCAGACATCTCTTGGAGATTTCTGTTTTGGTTTCCTTGAACATATATTCAGGAGTAAGAGGCTGAATTGGATAACTATCCTTTCGATGGTGTTGGAAATATCCACATTATAGGGTTAAGGGTGTGGCTCAGTGGTAGAATGCTGAACTAGTATGCTCAAGGTTCTGTGTTCCACTCCCAGATGCCCCCTTTACCTCTCAGCAAAAAAAAAAAAAAAAAAAAAAAAAGAACCAACCAAACAACAACAACAACAAAAAAAACTTGTTTCACTTGTCAAAACACTTGAACTTGGCCAGGAAGACAGCTCAGTAGAATAAGGGCTTGCCTGGCAAGCACAAGGTCCTAAGTTCAATCGTTCAATCCCTAGTATCACTAACCAACCAACCAAATAAATAAATGTTCACATTATTTTCCAAAAATTGTACCAATTTACCATCCCATTGATATTGAAAAACCAATATTTTATTGATTTTTTTTATTTCTCCACTTGCTCAGAAGCATTTATTTCTTATAATAGCCACAGGTATGAGGTATTATCTATGTGATTTTCATTTTCTTTTCCCAGATAATTAGTGATGTTAAGTGGCTTTTCATGTACCTATTGGTATATTTTTCCTCTATGGAAGAATGTCTAAGGATTTCATTTATTTTTTTAAGGTCATTCTTTTGCTACTGAGTAGCTACATACTTTGGCTATCAATACATTGTCAAGTATCTAGTCTGCAAACATTTATCTCCAACTTTATCCTTCGTCTCAAGGTTTGATCCCTTTGCTGTAGCGCTTCTTAATCTGATGTATTTCCATTCTCTGCATTTTTGTTTTTGCTTTCTTTCCTACAGTTTACAATACCATTTCTCTCATTTCTATCTGAACTTTATGCTTCATTTTACTATGACGCAATTATATATTAATAAAAAACAAAAAATCCTCTTCTATGCAAAAAATTATAAAGACTTACAATAGTTAATGAAATATAAGTATATATTAATAAAAACAATAAAAACTCTTCTATGAAAAAATGGGATGTTATAATAATTATTGACTAATGATAGTTAATATGCTATATACCATGATCCTAAAATAATGGACCAAACATTTCTCCAAGTCATAAACAACAACAGAAAATTCTTTTATTGGACCAGCAGATAGCTCACCAGACTAAAGCTCTTGCTTAGGGACACAAGGGCTGGCAGTTTGACCCCCAGTGTGCCAGGCCAGCCCCACCCCTGGTGAGCACTGAGGGGGCTATGGATACTGGGTGGCACTCACCTGTAATCCCAGCACTTGGGAAGCTGAAAACAGGAAAATAACTATGAGTCTGATCTATGTAGTGAGATCATGTAGACTCTGTCCTAAATACATTAAATAATAATAATAATAACCTCTCTTACAAGGAAGAAACAAATAAAAGGATAAAACTCTTTCCAATAAGAACCTAGTAGCATAAATGAAATGTCATGGAAACGGTGCAGATGCTGACAGATCAACGGATAAAGAAAATGTCATATTTACACAACATCGCTTCTTCTCTGCCAAAAAATTTTTAAACTATTAATAAGCACATGGATTCAGCCTGAGAGCATGTTAAGTAAATGTGAGACATAGAAACTCAAATATCACATGGTTTCTTGTACATGTTTTCTAATGCTCATATTTCTACCAACATTCTATCACAACCATAGTGTGATTGATCTCTAGTAAAACTGAAGCTTTGTCTCCAGATCTCTTCTGTGCCCCACTAGAATCACATTTCTTTAATCTGTTTTTTAAACTGTATTTGGTTGGTACAGGGTCTCACTATGCAGCTCAGACTCAGCAATCCTCCTGTAGACAGTCTCCCCAGTGCTAGGATTACAGGTGTGTGCTACTACATCTGGACTCCACGGCCAGCTCAACCTGCCCTTGGGGGCAGGACTGGCACATGTGGTGCTGTGGATTGACCTGTGATCCCTGCATTTGCCAAAGCAGGCACTTTAGTTCACTGAGCTATCTTGCCTGTCCCTAGAATCACATTGAATGCCCTGTTCAATTATGTTGGGTAATTCTTTCCAATATTTTATAATTGCTAAAACGACTGCAATACATGTCACTTTGCAGATATAGAAACATAAAAGCAAATCCCAGGTGATAGAAGCTACTGAATACAAATAGCTGTATCTTCCTAATATAATCATACTGATTACTTCTACTCACTTTTCTTATTGAACTAATTGCCTTTTTTACAAACTTTTAAGAACCGTTACCTAACTAGGTGAATGGAACTGCTCTGTAGTGTTGGACTGTAGGTACTTTTCCTGGAGGGCTTATCTTTTGACCTTGTGATAGTGGATTCTGCAAGTTAATTTTTTCCCTCAAAGCTTTTGGGATGTGTGTTGTCCTTGGGATCCCTACAATATTATGTTTTAAAAATCAACAGTTTCTTATTGTAGTTCTTTGGTTTCATTTTTAAACTGATGAATTTAAAAAAATCTTTCAGATAGTGTCAGAAAAGTATTCTCCCATGGCTTGTTTTAATTATCATTCACCTTATAAGCTGAATTTCTATCACTGTCTTATTCTAAATTCCTTTGCACATTTTAGGTGTATTTTAAGATTTTTCTACCAGTTTATTTTAGTACCAGAGTTCACCTGTGTTCACTATGGGATATAATAAACCTAGTAAGTCTAGATTCCACACTTCATGTTGTTCTTTTCAGAAAGTTTCTTTCTAGGTTTTCTTGTTCATCATAGAGATGTAGAGTCAGGGGGCTGGTCTATAATCCCAATATCCAGACTGTGACTTTAGAAAAAGGTACTTTTTTTGTATGTAAAGCTCTAAATAGAAGTAAATTCATTTCTATAATAAAACAACTGACACAGTAGCTCCTTAAAATGTTTTAGAATATTAAATACTCTGGTTTGCTGATTTTTAAAATATATATATACATTAAAAATGGCTTTAAAAATAAAATTCTAAAATTTCATTAAAAACAAAACTCCTTAAAGCTACCAATGTACAACTCTACACCCACTAAAAATGTTTATAAAGTAAAGCCAAAAAGTTTTTAAAAATACCTTTCTGACATAGCCAAAAGAATTCACTAGCTCTTCTGGTCTGTCTGGATGCTCTGCCTATCCCAAGATCTCCTGCAGTCTTAGGGGTGGGCTTTCAGGGGTAGCTGGATATAGAGTTTGGGACTGGCTCAAGGTCCAAGGCTGGGCTTAAGGGTGTGAGTGCCACACCGAGCCTAGTGCTGGTAGACTGCATAGAGTGCCAGGAACAGAAAGAGGCTTGCTTTGTCCCCTTTTGCTGTCTCCTGGGGTCCTGTGCCACCCTGCCCTGAAGCCAGCTGGTGTTGGACTGAAACACTTCAAACTGTGAGCTAAATGAGCCTTTCCTTTTTTAACACTGGGTACTGGGTATTTCGTTCCAGCAATGAGAAAAAAGTAAGACCTCAGGCAGCCTGCATTATGAGTCACGTTAATGGAAGTCCTACAGGCAGACAGGAAAATGATGCTAGATGAAAATCTGAATCTAATAAGGACCAAAGAGCCGAAAATCATCATCTATGTGAATAAATGCAAAGCTTAAAAACATACTATTATTCTAAAACTGGTTGTTTGAAGCAAAATAATAAAAGTGACAGCAATTTATTATAGGGTTTACTACCAAGTAAACTGTTAACAATAACACAAAGGCAAGGAACAGAGAACTTAAACTGGAAGATCATATCCTTATGCTGTACAAATTTATCTATCAACTAACAAGAATTATGTTAAGTAAAACATTGTGACAAAGTGGGATAAAATAAAACTTAATTAATCTAAAAAGTTTAGAAAAAGATGAACAGAAAAGAGAACAGATTTAAACTCAGCCACATTAAAAATCTTAATACCTTTAAAAAGGTTAAACATTTCTGTTAAAAAGAGACTAAATTTAAAAAATAATAATAAACAAAAAAAACTTAAAGGCCCAGTAATATGCTTTCTTAAAGAAACCTATATCATGCTGTTATGGTTTGGGTCTAGATGTCCCTCCAAAGCCTCATGTGGTTATATGTTTTTTTCAGAGCTGGTTGAAATCTAATGATTGGCTCATAGTGCAATGCTAGGATTAAGGGTACTGGAATGAAGAGTAGTTTATTGCTGGATCAGCTCACTGACTGGACTGGCACAGCACTAAGAATGGAAGACTGGATGCAATACAAGGGAAAGAAAGAGGATTCTCTCACCCTCTTACTGCTTTTGCTGTCTTTTGCCACTATGAACAGTTGCCCCTTTGTTATGTGCTACCCTGCCAGTTGATTATCAACTGAAGCTTCTACAAACTGTGAGCCATATAAACCTTTCCCACTTTAACTTTGAGTGTTGGATATTTTGTTTCCGCAATGAGAGAAAAGTAAGGACTAAAACATATATCAAAATACAGGATAAAAGTAAAATACCAAGGTAGAGTGGGCCAGAATGGCTTCCCAAAGGAAAGAGCCATATTTTCATCTTCAGAATCTGACTGTTACCTGATTTGGAAAATGAGGTTTGCAGATGAAATCAAATTAAGGATCTTCAGATGAATTGTGCTGGATTACCAGGATGTTTTCCCCAATTTAATAAAAAACATCCTAAGTTGAGTCAGGAAATTCAGTACAGACAAAAGGAGGTAATGTGGTCACAGACTAGACTGACATGACCAGAAGCCAACCAACAAGATCATTAGACGCTTGAAGAGGTGAGGCGTTAGGGAGTAGGCCATTTGCCAATATCTTCATCTCAGACCAGAAAGCTGCAAAATTGTGAAAGACTACATTTCTGTTTTTGTAAGCCAGTAAATTCATGTGAGACCCAAAACATTACTATATATGCTAATCTTAATCAGAAAATAAAATATTCAAATGTGAATGCATTTAATACCAATAATTTACACACTTGAAAATGGTTAAAATGTTAGGTATATTTTATCACAATTAAAGTACCAGAGAGAGAGAAGTTCTACATTAGCATTAAGTTTCATTTCAGTACAAATAAAGAAGGTCATTGGATAATTACAGCGTGGTAAATACATTAAGACAACACAATGACCAGATCTACAGAACTAAAAAGGGAATATTCCTATTTTAATCATGAGAACCTTTGAAAGTTAACTTCCTTTGAAAATTGAGTTTTTGCGGATGTAATTAAAGATCTTGAGATTGTGCTAGATTATCAGAATGTTAACTTTAATTCAAATGAAAATATCCTACAAATGAGTCAGAAAATTAAACAGAAGATAAGGGGGTAAGGTGATTTAAAAAAAACTGAAATGAGAAAAAGATAGTGCAAAAATAAAGCAGTATATACCATACATGGATTAATAGATACTCTGAGAAATGTACACATGACATACAATAAAGAAAGAAAAATCTTTCAAAATAAGTGCTTCTGGAATCTAGACAATCTACATACAAAACAAAAACTAGAAAATCAGTACTCTGATTCACACTTTCTGCCCTATAAAAAAGTCACTCAAATGGACTTTACTGGACTTCAAAGTTAAAAGCTTCTTTTTTAAAAAGCACTGTTAAGAGAATGAAAAGCAAGTGATAGACTAGGTGAGAATATCTGTAAGTCACACATGTCATAAAGGACCTGTGTTCAAGACATTTAAAGAACTGTCATAACTGAGAAAGTATTTTTTAAAAAATGGTCATTACATAACAAATGGCAAGATATACATAAATGGATACTCAACATGGTTAATGCTAAAAATGCAAATTCAATCATTATGAAAATGCAGTTTTACATCAAATATTTAAAATTATGCCTGACCAGCACAAGGGTTCTCTGTGTACTGTCAATGTATAAATACACAAAGATGCATATTATGTGGATACATTAGTCAACACTGTCAAAGCAAAGGCCTTTTGAAAATTAGACTGGACATGTAAAACAGGAAAAAGTTTAGGATCTGGCTAACTGAATTAAATTAATATGTTCACACATTAAATATGAAGCACAGTAAAAAGAAATCTACATGTAGTATTAGGAAGAACAAATGAGAAGGCAACAAAATTACATTCCTGATTTATTTATTTAGTTTTATACCTCATGACAATTTCTTTTAGCTCACCTGATTCATTTGTTCCAAGGAATGTAATAGTGAGGGTGGTTTCAATGCAGAAAACACCATTCCCTTATTAAATTTGACAGTGTATATAACATTAAGGAATTTCAAGGGGAGGGTGTCGTCACACTTTCACCCTACCCAAATGAATTAAGGATTTATATGCAGTCCTGTTATAACCAGAAAGGTCAGTCTTGTAATTCTTTCATTTGTCAAATCCAACAAATCTTGGGTTAAGACCAACGTTACTGCCTACTCCAACAGTAATCAGTACAGCTGGCCAGTGGAGAAAAGATATGGGCTAAAAGTCAATTAAAATTTTTCAGCCTGCTATTGAACAATAAAATGACAACAATGAAAAACAAAGTCTTTTTTTTTTTTTTTGTATTTTAGGGAAGAGTCCACAGGGTGTTCAGGGTCTCACTACTAGATCAGATTCATAGTGATCCACCTGTTTACAGCCTCCTAAGAGCTGTGATTACAGACATGGGTGGTGCCACTGGTGGTGCCACTATGGCCAGTCTCAGTTGCTGCCTCAGCACATCCTGTAGTATACATATATTTTTATTTGCAATACAAAGCCAAACCTTAAAAACTATATACAGAAAGCAACATATTCATGATGATGAGCTTTAGTATTTCTTTTTTTTTTTTTT